>JBBDGP010003833.1:0-455735 GCA_037952835.1 Lithobates septentrionalis
GCTTGTGTGATGCCAATACTTCTTAATAGCACTCCAATCGTGGTGCAATTTGCTGTGATTGCAGCAAAATTGTGCCATGATTGGGGTGCCATAAAGAGGTATTGGCATCGCACAAGCATCCTGTGATTTGCCGCAATTTTCCCAGCGATTCTGCCTCAGATTTGGATCACTGAGATGTGAATGGAGCCGAATGTAAAAATGTAGGTGTGTTTTCTTCTAAGGGAATAATACTTCCCTCATGTCTCACTTTGGCCGGTGTTCTGCCGAGAAAGTTCCGCTCGGCGGATTATTTCCCCCGTCTACTGCGCATGCGCAGTAGAATCCGGCGGAAATAGCCGAAGCGGAACAGCTGAAAATCAGCTGTACACGGCACCTGTAAGAGGGCCCCTCGCGGGCTCGCTTCGCTCGCCACTTTTAGATTCCCCCTCTAGGTCCACTTGGATAGTGGGGAAGGAACCTGGACCCAGAGCACAGGCGCCGTGTACAGATGATTGAAGCGTTTGAGCTTCGGCTATCTCCGGCGGCCGAGAGTAGTACGTACTGCGCAGGCGCTGCACCTGCGCAGTACAGGGGGGAATCTATCCGCCGAAGGAACTTATTCAGCAAGACACCGGCTCCCTTCATCTGTGTGACTGATCCCCCAAAGCCTCTTGTCTCAAGCACTCTGGCAGATATATGAAAGAATGTATCAGCCGCACTCCACTCTTAGATCCTCTTGCCATGTTTGATTGTCAACATGAAGACTGCATAGAACAATGTCTCCACCTGAGAACCAACCTTCCTTGACACATTTCCCCACTCCTGGCTTGCTGACAATGATGGGATCCACAGAGAGTGAAGACAGACTACAGGGGCCAGAACCGCATTGTCATTGTATAGGAGGGATGAGTCTTGAGCAGAGCTATAGATTTGGCTCTGGCAGACAGTCACACAATGATGTAATAAAGTACAATGCAGAGCTAATGGTCCTACATTGTAGGTGAGGATGGTGAGAAACCACCAGCGGTGGACTGACCATTGAGCCACTTGGGCACTGCCCGAGGGCCCTGGACCACTAGGGGGTCCCATCAGCTTCAGTAAAACCAGGGACAGTATGTATAAATCTGTGTTTTTTTTTACATCTGCCTGTGTATACTGTGTAAATGTATACTGTGTGTGTATACTGTGTGGCCCCATAATCTCTGATTGCCTGGGGGCCCCATAATCTCCTATTGCCCGGGGGCCTCATGAGTTATCAGTCCGCCCTGGGAACCACTCATAAGCTGGAGCATCAAATAGAAAAGGAAAGCTCTGAATCCTGTCAGAGTGTAGAATAGGGAAATATCATTCCATATTCCTCTACCACTCTGCTTTCTGAACCGAGGGGCCTAACTGCAAGGGGGGATTTTTTTACTGCATGGAGTTGGGTCTTATGGGGATTTAAGACATTATGACGTTTGGGAAAATGGGCTACACATTCAAAGTTTTATAGTAGACAAGGTTGAAAAGAGACA
This sequence comes from Lithobates septentrionalis, assembly GCA_037952835.1. NCBI lineage: Eukaryota > Metazoa > Chordata > Amphibia > Anura > Ranidae > Lithobates > Lithobates septentrionalis. The sequence goes on from JBBDGP010003833.1 coordinate 1,494, forward strand.
CAGGTCCATGAAGTTCAAACTTTGTGTGTGAGTTATATGTGTTTGATCCAGAGGAAGGCAAAAAGCCCGACATGAATAGTCTCATTTTCTGAGGTGGCGAAAAAACGTCCTTATTGGTGATCAGAAAAATTCCTCCAACAACCTCCTATCAAATGTAACAATTTCCATTAGACTGTATTGTGCCCACTGAGGAAAATATCTCATTTTTTTAAATTCATTCACCTCTCAGCTAATACCACAACCTGGGGGAGGGAGTTGCTCATTTGCACTGCTCTAACAGTAAAGAATCCCTTTCACGGTTTAAAAATTCAATCTTGTTCCATCTAGTTTTAAATCATGGCCATGGAGGTCAGAGAGATTAGAGTAAACAGGTTGTTACAGTTTATATAATCACCTTTTATATACAGTATTTATACATTGTGTCATATTCTTCTTTACTTAAATTATAATTGTTAATATTGTCTGATAAGAAGATCTCATACACTCCTCTAATAACATCCTGTACTACTTCAACTTTACATATCATTACATCATACTATTGGTTTCTGAATACTGATACTCTGACTTTCTTGTACCTGTTTTGATACACTTATGGTTGTTTATGAAATTGTAAATATTTTACAGACTAAAATCAATAAAAAACATAAAAGATCCTGTTCTATAGAACTTCAAAACTGATCCATCAACTCCCCCCGAGACCAGAACAATTAAGGGTCTCTCCACCTCTCTGCTCATTATCTTATCTAGTAATACAGAATTGTATTTATTTTCATGGAGATCAGATTACTTTATAAAACTCCAGTGAATATAAAAAAAAATAATGGACTACAGACCCCAATATTGTCATCCATGTGAAGAGACGGTGATAACGCCATCCACAGGATGAGCACAGAATACACTATAATCTCCTTGTGTATGGAGCATGAATGGTATCAGCAGACCGTGTGAGGCCGGAATCAGCATTGCTAGTGATTGGACGGGATGATTTTTAATTGATATTCTATTTATCTCTGCTGATAAGAGCTCTGTACTCATAGGAAGTAATGGGGAGATCCCCTGACACTTAATAGCAGATGGTCATCTCAGGTGACAAGAAGCTCATATGAGGCTCTGACTGGTCATTTCAGTAAGATCAGATTTCTATATTACTACTATATCTATATTACTACTTATTGGACTTCATAGAATATCGGATTATAACAAGGTTACAGGAAAAGACTGTTTCATGGCTGATAACAGAGTGTGATGAGATCCAAGAATTAGGCTGCTCGGTTACATGTTGCAATGCAGTGCTAACAAATAAGAGCGTACACAGAGCTACTGAAACACGTAAAGAGTTTACTGTAATATAATTGTAACAGTGTGAATTCAGTATTTAAACTCAGATATCACAAATGAAAATGGTAACAATACATATACTTCAAACTCAATGGTTGCTGGGGAAGTATATGCAGACAGGCAGAAAGCAGGACTTATTCTCAGTGTGATAAAGTCCTGACACTGAGCACACTCCCACCTGAACCCCAGAGCATAAACTCACTAAACTGTCAATGCAATTTCAAATACAATGCAGTAATGTAATACAGCACATATATATATCTACAACTTATACTCAAGGGCTCTCCCTAGGTTGTAATGCAGTTCTTATGCCCCATACACACGATCGGACATTGATCGGACATTCCGACAACAAAATCCATGGATTTTTTCAGACGGATATTGGCTCAAACTTGTCTTGCATACACACTGTCACACAAAGTTGTTGGAAAATCTGATCGTTCTTAACGCGGTGACGTAAAACACGTCGGGACTATAAACGGGGCAATAGCCAATAGCTTTTGTCTCTTAATTTATTCTGAGCATGCATGGCACTTTGTTCGTCAGATTTGTCTACACACGATCGGAATTGAAAGGATCGGATTTTGTTGTCGGAAAATTTTATAGCCTGCTCTCAAACTTTGTGTGTCGGAAATTCCGATGGAAAAAGTCAGATGGAGCCCACACACGGTCTGAATTTCCGACAACAAGCTCAGATCGCACATAAGCTAAGCTAAAGGGAAGGGGAAGTGGGAACAAGTAACACCTAAGAGTGGTCAAATAATTAAATGACCAATTGTAGTGTTTAAGTGTATGGACTGTTGCTGTAACCATAATCTGCATAGAATAAAGGGGGAGCACCCGGTTCTAGTGGTCGGGTAAGGGGTTACTGTGGCAACAATATTGTTATATATTTACCAAAGAATTACTAACTGTATTGCCAAAAAATATAAATCTCTTTATTAAATAATTAAAATACAATTAATCATCATTGTGCAACAACCTTGGATTGAAATTAAAATAGATTAGATTTAATTAGGTCCAATAGGACCCAATTGCTACATGCATGATTTGATGACAAGCCAGACAGAAAAACAAAAAACAATACAAAAGACAAAAAACAAATAACACACTTAACGAAGATCAACGTCCGGACGCTTAAGTGTCTTGCTGGTTGTCGACTGGTAATAAAATAATTGATGGGTTGAATGTATTTGGTTGTGGGATATTCATGTCCTGTGTGATCCAAAATAACCAGTTGACAGCAAGAAAGATCCTTTGGGGATGAGTGGGGATGGATGGAGGGGGGAGGATTAAGGTAAGCTACCTACTGCTAATATATACTCTAATTCTATAGCAAGAGAGACCTTGGTAACTAAGTTAGTTGAATGGAAGCAGTAGGAGTCCACAAAATTGTAACCTGTCCCGTAGAGTGATATCAGGTAGATTAAAGATGTTATTTGGCAGAGTTCAATTAATAGTGGTGATCCACATAGATGATTTCAGGCAAAAAGTCACTTACAATGAGGTAGTGAATATGAAGTAAACACTTTAATTAGTGAAGGTAAGGAACTTTACCATTTGTTGCTCTGCTTAATTAGAGGTTGATTCTCTAGATTCTGATCAGAGTTGGCCGTTCTTCATGATATCACGAGGAGAGGACCGCTGTTGGTGGTTAGTGCAGCTCCGTGTTCTGCATCGATGGCTGGAGGGATAGCGGGAAATACAAATAGCACACCGCAAACTCTACCTCCTTCTTAGTCCAGTGCTGTGGCGTCCGCCCGCTGACATGAATCTACCGGCTTCAGGTGTTTCCCATATGGGGCACAAATCCACAGCAAGTAAGTGGAGGCAATCAGTCCTTTCAGTGCCGGGTCAGACAGATGGATCAGGCTGGCTCGATTCACCTAACACCTGCAGCCGCCTCCTCGTAATTCCTCACATCCGAAGCACAGCGCCCGTGACGAGTCAGCGTTGATGATGTCAACGCGTTTCGCTATTGCCTATAGCGTAGCTTCATCTTGGACGATGTCCGACCGTGTGTACAGGGCATTACAGTGCATAAAAGAAGTAAGAGCATTTATAGAGAAAAGGAAAGTCTTTGGTCTTCTTTCTTCAGCTAGCTTATTATACTGCAGTATTTGTAATCCAGGAAACTTATAAGTAGTAAGTTATAGTAAAGATGATGAATAAGTAACTGTGTGCTTGGTTATATAGAGCACTTGTGAAACTTCTTCCCTACTGAAGGATGCAACACCGTGTTCACTTTGCAGTATGATAAAACAAACTCTGAGGCCTCACTGTACACAGTCTAAATAAATGAAACCCTTCTGTGGGACTACAGGTCTCACTAGCCTTCTGGAACCGAGTCTGTACAGCAACAAAGTATTAGATCAGTCTGGGCAAGTGCCCGCTCACCACACAGGACCCAGATGCTTGTACTGCTCTACTCCTGATATTTCTGTCCCGCTCCACGCTGGTGCAGTCACTCCTCACCGTTTCAACTGATCGCTGGTGACTATAATACAGGAAACCTTTGGGTTATCTTGAGCTCTCCACTCTGTTCACATGCTGATCCAGCACACGGTGTCCCGGTACTCCTTGGAAGTCAAACGATTCTACTCCGTGCCTCACAGGCCGTAGTTTTCTGATCACACACACAGCTTCCTGCAGGCAGGTCTTTAATGGCGTCCAGAGAGAGAGAAAACATGCCACGCCTCTTTCTTTTATTCCCCTACCCTGCAAGCAGTTCTGTGGCTTGGCCTTGTGGGTAGGTAAGTAGGCATTGTGGGTAGGTAGTTCTTTGACTGGTAATTTACATATTAGTCACTTCCTCATTCACTACATCCCCCAATGCATTGAAGCTATTGCAAAGGGCAAACAAAAGTCATAACAGCATGAATACAAAGAGAAGGACACTAGAGGGAGCCTTTCCTTTCTGAAGAACTTTACTTATTATAATACAGAAATTACTAAGCATGGCTACACACTCCCCCTGCTCAAACTCTTTGGTCCCCAAAGATAAGAACTCAACTTTGTCTTGCTGAAAGGAAAACCAGGTTATAATTCTAATCCCATTCCAATCTTGACAAATATTTACACATCACTGGATTCTTTCGAATCAGCTGATACACATCATCAGTGAGTCCATAATTAATCTTTGAACAGGCCAGGGCAATTGCAGTGTCCCACCCATCGGTGCCAGAGGTTAGAGTCGCCCCCTACCCAATTAACAGTGGGTAGGTGTAGCTTCAGGAGCTGACCTATGAATCGTATGGATCTGCTCTTCAGAACCCTCTCCCAGTGTGTCATATGTAAGTCTCTTGGGAGGATGCATGTCCCTCTTTAACCGCATGGAAGAGTATCTCCCAGCAGGCTGAGCTAAGTCTGTGACTGTGTCCCTGCCTTCGATTCGATTACTCAAGTCAATAAAAGAATCTTGGGTTGCAGGTACAGGAACAGGTATTGACTCCTCAAGGTCAGGCACTGGCAACTGGAGAAATCAATTAAATCTCCCGTTTTGTCTTCAGGAAAGACCATCACAGCTCCAGTTTCTTCCACATCCTTTCTTAATAAAGTCTTCTGAAATTCCGGCCCAAGAGACCTATGAACTGTCTTCTCCTTCTCCAAGGGCCGTTGAGACTTCACTTTGACCAATTCTTTCGCCTGTGGGGGCAAATTTCTAATGCCCCGTACACACGGTCGGATTTTCAGATGGAAAATGTGTGATAGGACCTTGTTGTCGGAAATTCCGACCATGTGTAGGCTCCATCACACATTTTCCATCGGATTTTCCGACACACAAAGTTTGAGAGCAGGCTATAAAATTTTCCAACAACAAAATCCGTTGTCGGAAATTCCGATCGTGTGTACACAAATCCGACGGACAAAGTGCCACGCATGCTCAGAATAAATAAAGAGATGAAAGCTATTGGCCACTGCCCAGTTTATAGTCCCGACGTAGGTGTTTTACGTCACGTTCAGAATGATCGGACTTTCTGACAACTTTGTGTGACCGTGTGTATGCAAGACAAGTTTGAGCCAACATCTGTCGGAAAAAATCCTAGGATTTTGTTGTTGGAATGTCCGAACAAAGTCCGACCGTGTGTACGGGGCATGAGAGTTTCCATCTCTTTGTTTCTCTCCCTTATTCTTCTCAGAGGGCTGGCTATTGAGCTCTTTTCTGTCCAAAACCAGGTAGGCATTGATACCAGGTCATCTTCCTCATCCCTCCTTCTTGTCTGTGAGGATGATGGCACCGCACTAGGAACATGGGAGTATGCATACTCTTCCCCAAATTCATCATCTTCCTGATCCGCCTCCTTCTCCTCTGACGAAGATATTGGACTAAGAATTTGGAAATACCCGTAATCTTCTCCAAATTCATCATCCTCTTCAACTTCAGCTGGTATCTCTTTCTGTGAACGTGTATGAGGTGGAGTTGGCTTTTGAGGAGGTAGCTGGGGAACTGGTGGGACCCTCACTGCATCTGACAATGGTAGCAAGTGATTCCGATGCCACATCTTCCTCGGTCCCGTCTCTCCTTTAGGTCTAATTTGATACACCGGTAAACCAGGAACCTGTTTACACATGATATAAGGCTGCGGCCTCCACCGGTCTGCCAGTTTGTGCTTTCCAGGCACCCTTAGATTCTTCAACAACACCCGATCACCTGGTTGCAAATCCTGAATTTTTACCCTTGCATCAAAATTCCTCTTGCTTCGGGACTTTCTGGTAGTAGCATGCTCCACTGCTTTCTCAAAGGCCTGTTGCAGATTCTTTCGCAGCCTGTTCACATATCCTTTATGCAATGTTAATGGAATATCATCCAGAGAAGTGCCAAAGGCCAAATCAGCAGGAAGTCTAGCCTCTCTCCCGAACATAAGACAGAAAGGGGAGTAACCGGTAGTATCACTCTCTCTACAATTATAGGCATGAACCAACGCTGCTATGTGGTTTTCCCAATGCTGCTTCTTGTCTGGAGTCAATGTTCCCAGCATGTTCAATAGAGTTCTATTAAAATGTTCAGGCTGAGGATCATCTTGAGTGTGATAAGGCGTGGTGCGGGATTTCTTGATACCCAACAAAGTACATAACTGATGTAATAGCTGACCCTCAAAGTCTCTTCCTTGATCCAAATGGATCTGCACTGGGAGTCCATAATGTACGAAAAACTTCTCTACAAGCACCTTGGCCATGGTTAGGGATGAGCCGAACACCCCCGGTTCGATTCGTACCAGAACCTGCGAACGGACCGAAAATTTGCACGAACGTCAGAACCCCATTGACGTCTATGGGACTCAAACGTTCGAAATTAAAAGTGCTCATTTTAAAGGCTAATTTGCATGGTATTGCCTAAAAAGGGTTTGGGGACCCGGGTCCTACCCCAGGGGACATGTATCATTGCATAAAAAACTTTTAAAAACGGACGTTTTTTCGAGAGCAGTGATTTTAATGATGCTTAAAGTAAAAAAAAAGTGAAATATTCCTTTAAATATCGTACCTGGGGGGTGTCTATAGTATGCCTGTAAAGTGGCGCGTGTTTCCCGTGCTTAGAACAGTCCCTGTACAAAATGTAATTTTTAAAGGAAAAAAAGTAATTTAACCACTTGCCGACCGCCTAACGCATATATACGTCAACAAAATGGCACGGGCAGGCAAAATCACGTACCAGGTACGTGATTGCCTTTCCGCGGATGGGGGGTCCTATCGGACCCCCCCCGGTGCCAGCGGTGGTCGGCTTTGGTCTGGGAGCGTTGAGAGGCGAGGGGGAGGCCATCCGATCATGGCCCCCCTCGCGATTGCTCGCAGCTGACATGGACATTCATTGTACTGTTCATTTAAGCACAAGAGAATCCATTTTGTTCTCTCTGTTGAAATGTGTTCTGTAACCTTCACCTAACACACAGACACTTCTCCTACTAAACGCTCTCTACTCCCCCCTCCCTTTTCAAGGTTTTACTTTTGCAATTGTTCTATTCGCTAGTTTTTAATAATATATTTCTATTTGTTAGCTTTTAATAACATATTTCTATTTGTTAGCTTTTAATAACATCTCACACCACCCCTTTCTTATCTATGTATAAAATAACATGTAATAATAAAATTTTTCACTGAACTGACATTTTAAACACAGTGATTGAGTCCTGTGAATCTGTTCCTGCAGCTGCAGTATTAACTTTGTTTTAGAGTCCCAATCAGAAATCAGTCATATCAGTCTTGGCGAGCCAGCCAGGAGTTTGGCAGAGTCTCCAGAAGGAACCGCGCTTCGATCGGGATCATCGGGAAACGCAGACCTCAAATGCCGGCTAGGTAAGCTGCCCTTAAGCTTGCTATATTTCTGCCTTTTCCTATGTATCCTATCTGTCGGTTCTCAAGGAAACCAGACCACTCTCTGACCTTTCTGGTTGGGTAACGTGTGTGTGTGAATGTGTTTGTGTCCCCCTTCACGGGTTGGACTGTGTGTGGATAGGGAAAATCCTCTGCAGTTCCCTGCGTTGACTCCTTGTGGGCGACCTGGGTCAGAGGCGCATGGTAGGGTCAGATAAAACTCACAGAGAAGAGAAGAGACGAGGAGGGTCTCTTAATGAGTGTTTTGTCTATTGTCATAAACCCCTTCTATCCACGTAGATAAGTGGAGACTATTCTTGTAAATCTGCGGCACAAGTAGAGAAGAGAGAAGACTGGCCAGTCATTATGGGCATTAAATTAAGGGAATGAAGGGAGAGAGGCCTTCAGAAAATGCCCAGCGCAAGATGAGCGCTAGAGAATATATGAACCGAAGGTACGGTTCTGCCTATACTGAGCCCCTAGATAAATGGGTAGAATGGACAAAGGGAACAGCTAAACCTTTAAAATCTGAAGGGACTTTTGATTTAAAAGTATGGCAAACTTTTCTGCACGATTATGGCCCACTACTGTGCAGTGAAGGAACGTGGAGAATAAATAGCTTGCACATGGGAGACAGAAGCTAAAGTAGCAAATCAAACTGGCTTGACGGAGATATTTAATAAAAGTACTGCCCAAATTTACTACGTTTGGCCAGAAGACTCTGTAGAGGAGGACCCCCCACCTTATGTGGCTGCCAGTTTGGCTTTAAGGGGTCCACGCACAAAAGCAAAAGAATTAGATTACATGGAACACACAAAAGATGAGCTATGCAATATAGTAGAGAGCAGAGGTTTAACAGCTCCATATCAACCTACAAAGAGGGATTTGGCTCATATCCTAGAAACAGATGATTGGCATAAATCAAAAGGCACATATGCAAACCTAGATCTCTCTGAACTTAAGGCTTTGGCCAGAGAAAGAGAGATAGAGTCTGAACTTCCAGAGCAAACCATAATTTCCAAATTGTGGCAGCAAGATGAAGTGAGAAGGAAGGGAGATGCCACCCCTTCTGCCCCTGGCATAGAGAAATCTGTTGCAGTTTATCCTGTCAGAACCCAATTAGTTTTTGAAGGTGATGCTGTTGACAGTAAGTCTCAAATTAAATGGCATGTACCTTTTAGTCCCCAAGATATGAGAGCCATATTAGAGGGATTGGGAGATCCTAGAAAGAATCCAATTGGGTTTGCAAACAAACTTAGTGCTGCACAGGAAGCATATGAGGCTTCTGCTACTGACATTCATCAGCTTCTTATTAAAGCAGTGGGAAGCAACATGTCTGGCTATATACTTAAAGAATGTGGTGTAGACGTCAAAAATCTAGGTAAGATGGTTAGTGGACGGGAGGTTTGTGAGAAATTGAAGGAAAAATTGCCCCAAATATATGGACAAACCAGACATGCTGAATTTATGAATGCTAAGCAAGGGAAAGAGGAAGCAGCAGGGGCTTATTGGAGGCGGTTAAGTGATATGGCTGAGGAAGCAGGCATTAAAATAGAGGAAGAGAAGGCGGGAGAAACTGCAAGTCCATCTACACAACTGGTGAAACAAAGGTTTCTTGATGGTTTAATACCCCAGTTGAAAGAAAAGTTGTTCACAGCAAGGCCTGAGGCAGGCAATATGTCTATTCGAGACGTCCTGCCTATCCTGTTATCCATAGAAAACAGGATTAACCAAAAAGACAGCAAACCTAAGGTAATGTACATGGGGAAGCAGAGAGGAAAAGGAAGAGGAAGAGGCAAAGGCAATTTCAGAAATCATGGCAATCGGGGACCAATTATATGCTACAATTGTGATGGGGAAGGACACATAGCCAAATTCTGCCATCTTCCTGACCGTAGACTAGAAAAGAGCTTAGAGGCCCCTCATGCTGATCCCAGTTCTCTGCCAAAAGCAGTGAATCAGGCATAGGAAAATGGCGTGCCAGTATCAATCATGTTAAATAGGGGAGACAATGGTCCCGAGGCCAGAGTAAAAGTATTTTTACAAGAATTCCCCTATCCTGGAGGAGAAACAGAATTAACCTGTTTAATTGATACTGGTGCAAGCCGAAGTGTTTTTAATATAGAGGACTTACCTCCAGGATTATTATCTACAAATGTTATCTCTGGTGTTGGCCTAACCGGGACCTCTACTGATTTGGTTGAGTCCAAGCCACTTAAACTCAGGCTAGGACAGCAAACAGAAATTGTCACTAAAGTGTTAGTTTCAGACACAGTTCCTACCAATCTTTTGGGAGCTGACATTTTGAACCAAATTTTAGCAAACATAGACTACACTCCTACAGGAGACCAAGTGGTCAGTAGTCTGTCAGGAGAAGTTTTAAATTCTGCCTGTGGAGTATTTTTAATCCAAGACTCTACTCTGCCATTTCCACCAGAATTGAAAGTGATTCCCGCTGAATTATGGGCCACCAGCAAATATGATGTAGGTCTGCTGGATTGCACCCCAGTCATGATAAAAATTAAACCAGGAGCCCATCTCCCACAGATTAAACAGTACCCACTGAGTATTGCTCAGACTGAGGGGATAAAGGATCAAATCACTCAACTGAAAGCAGCAGGGGTTGTTGTACCAATTAAGTCCCAGGTCAATACCCCCCTGTTCCCAATTGCAAAGAAGCCAGACAAGAAGGGTGGGCAGGTGACATATCGCATGGTGCATGATTTGAGAGCCATTAACAATATAATAGAGGCAGATACCCCGATCGTGCCCAACCCCCGCACTTTACTAAGTGGAATACCTGCCTCCAGCACCTGCTTTACAGTGATTGATCTTGCAAATGCTTTCTTTTCGGTGCCCCTGCACCCAGATTGCTGGCACCTTTTTTCATTTACCCATGATGCCCAAAAGTTAGCATGGACAAGATTGCCCCAAGGCTGTGTGAGTAGCCCCTCTGAATATAATATTGCGTTAAAGCAAGTATTGGACCAATGGTCCCCCTCACACCCAAACACAGTTTTGCTTCAGTACATAGACGATTTGCTTATTTGTTCTGATGCAAAGGACATTTGTAGCAGAGAAACAGTAAGCCTTCTCCTGTTTCTCTATAACAGTAACAACAAAGTTAGCAAAGATAAGCTGCAATACTGCCAAGAGAAAGTGATCTTCCTGGGTCACTGCATTTCACATGGAATCCGTCACCTAACCCCAGATCGAGTTAAAACTCTACAAAACTTTGAAAAGCCAAGAAATGTACAGCAACTACGTGCCTTCCTGGGGTTAGTGGGATATTGTAGGGACTGGATTCCAAATGCATCAGAACTTATGGCTCCTCTATATGAGGCTACCACTAGAAACCCTTTCAAACTCACATGGGACAATGAATTGCAGATGAAGGAGCTTATTAAAATTTTGTCTGAAGCTCCCGCCATTGGACTTCCTGACTATACTAAGACTTTCTCGTTGTTCTGTCATGAAGTCGATGGATTTGCTGCAGGTGTACTCACCCAGCTACATGGAGACAAACAGAGGCCTGTGATGTATGTATCAGCCTCATTAGACCCTGTCATCAAAGGCTCCCCCAGTTGTATGCGAGCCATAGCAGCCTGCATTTTGCTGCTAGACAAAGTAACGGAGCTTGTACTAGATTCTGCTCTGATCCTGTATGTGCCACATGCAGTACAGGAAATCATCAATCAAGTAAATACTAGACATGTGTCTGCCAGTAGATTTGACAAGTACCAGTCTGCTCTTTTTGCTCCATCGAATTTAACAATCAAACGATGTGTTACTTTAAATCCGGCTACTCTTCTTCCTATAATTGATGAGGAAGATGCAACAAATGGTACTGATGTAGAACCTGAGAGTTTTTCTCACGATTGTATGGCTCTTATGGAGGTAGAAAGGGCCTCTGTCACACCAGCAAAAGATGAGCCCTTATCAGATTGTGACACACACTTATTCGTAGATGGTTCCAGATTTTACACTGATGATGGTCAGCCACACACAGGGTTTGCTGTAACCACTACAGACACCATTTTACATCAGGAAGCATTGAAACCCCAGATGTCAGCACAGGAAGCGGAGTTGTGTGCTGTAGTCAAAGCTTGTCATCTCCCAGAGAATCAAAGGGGAAATGTTTACACTGACAGCAGATATGCATTTGGAATAGCCCACGATTTTGGGCCTATCTGGAAAGCACGGCACTTTCTGACTAGTGCAGGGAAGCCAGTGAGACATGCAAAACTCATAGAGCGGCTATTTGAGGCCTTTCAGAAACCAGCAGAAGTTGCCATCTTGAAGGTAAAAGGGCATGCAAGGGGAAGTGACATGACAGCCAGAGGAAATGCTTTAGCGGACCAAGCGGCAAAGGATGCTGCCCTTATGGCATTTGGAGTCACATCCACTGTAGGGGTCGCCCAGGTAGCGGGGACAGATTCCCCTCATCAAGAGCAGTGGGATGTAGAAACTCTAATTCAGTTGCAGAACCAGGCCCCTGATGAAGAGAAGGATAAGTGGATCAAATGTAATGCTACCCAAAATCAGCAGGGCCTGTGGAGCGCTGACAACAGGTGGTGTCTACCCAGGAGTTTGTACCCAGTTTTAGCACAGCTGGCACATGGCGTCAGTCATCTTGCTAAGGGCGCGATGGTGGCACTTACTGACTGCTATTGGATAGCACCTGGATTTAGTGCATTTGCAGCCAGGTTTTGTGCTTCATGTCTCACTTGTGCTCTGTACAATGCAGGGAGGCCTGTCCATGTTCCCCAAAGGCATTCTCCAAAGCCAGATTTCCCTTTCCAAAGAATTCAAATAGACTACATTCAGATGCCGAGAATAGGCACCTATGAGTTTGCTTTAGTGTGTGTTGACATGTTTTCAGGTTGGCCCGAGAGCTGGCCAGTAGCCAAAGCAAATGCAAAAACAACAGCAAAGAAAATTTTGAATGAAATAGTTTGTAGATATGGAGTTCCTGAAACTATTGAGAGTGACAGAGGAACCCATTTTACTGGGGAAGTAATGAAAGAGGTAATGGAAGCACTTCACATACAGCAAGCTTTCCATACACCTTATCATCCACAAAGTAGTGGTAAAGTTGAGAGACTTAATGGAATTTTGAAAAACAGATGTGCAAAAATTAAAGCAGATACAGGAAAAGGATGGGTGGAAGCTTTGCCATTAGCCCTATATTCTGTACGAACTACCCCTAAACAACCACATGGGCTGTCCCCCTATGAGATTTTATTTGGAGGGCCACCCAAAACAGGGCTATATTTTCCCCAACAGTTGCAGGCTTCTCACTCTAATCTGTTAGAATATGTTCAGATTTTGCAAAGAACATTGAATAAAATACATGAAGGTGTTTATAAATCTATCCCCGACCCAGATTCTGTTTCAGGTATTCACAGAATCCAACCAGGTGACTGGGTGGTGGTCAAGCGACACGTCAGAAAGCCACTAGAACCAAAATTTGACGGACCACATTTGGTGCTTTTGACAACCGGTTCCGCTGTCAAATTGGAAGGAAAGCCCACCTGGATTCACGCCAGTCACTGCAAGAAAATCCTGAAGTGATGATATCCTTTGAAAAAAAGATGATAATGTTTCTTTTCTTTTTGTTGTTTGTGAGAACTGAGACATGGAAAAATAACCCTTTCAACCAAATGTTAAAATTGTATGCAACCCATAGCAACGCTAGTAACTGCTGGGTGTGTTCTCACTTACATCCCCAAACAGGAACAATACCCATGATAGCAATGCCTCTCAATTTCACTGATCTAAACAGGACCAGAATAAATGGCTCATACATCGTCTCCACAGCTAATGAGCACAGATCAGTAACTTTGATGGTTTCGAAACAGATAAACACTCCACAGATTTGTTTAAACATTACATGCCCGTTTAACACTAAATGTACACGGTTGGGCAATTCAGATTGCACCGGAGCAAAAATTACAGTTTATGGAGGAATCTATGGTCAATATTATTATATCCCAGATCCAGAACTAAATAGAACCCTTTATAGTACAAATTGCTCACAGTTCCCAATATGTGAAAATATTGGTTACCTGAGATTCCATGTTATTGCTTCCAGTTTTTTAGGAGCAGGCATACCGTCCATACGTAGAGGGTTATATTATATATGTGGAAATAAAGCTTACGCCTGGCTTCCTACTAATGTTACAGGTACATGTTATATTGGGAAGTTAGTACCTGCTTTGGCTGTTCGCAAAGATACAGTGCGACCAGATCAAAGTCCAGAATACCCTTTAGTGTTCAAAAGAGAGCTGTTCACTGAAGGTGACATGGCATGGTCATGGTTCCCTTCCTGGACAGGATGGGGAATTGAAGCAATGAAAAGACTAAATAATTACACTAGAATTGTAGATGAGATTATTAACCTTACTACCACTGATATAGGTTTATTAAATGAAGAAATGGCTCAGCCTAAAAAAGTAGTATTAGAGCAACAGATTAACGCTAAATTATCTCACTGCAGCTCAAGGTGGGATGTGTAAGGTATTTCGCACTGACTGTTGTATATACATTTCTGATAATGAGGACATTATTAAAGGGCATCTTGCTAAGATAAGAGAACTACAGAATAAGGCCAGAGATATTGCTAAAGATGGATGGAACCCCTTTCAGGGTTTAGGAGGTTTTGGTGATTTTTTATATGGCATAGCAACATGGTTACAGAAACTAGGCGCTTACATTGTGATGTTCCTATTTCTCATGTTTGTTATTTACTTCCTCATCAGGCTATGCCTCTGTGTGACTACCCGCTGTACCAACAAATGTACCACCAGCCCTGATGAACCCATTATTGTGAGAAAGCTAGGAGAGAGCTGAACAGGACGCCGTCTCTCTGCGCCAATGTAACAGGAGTTACCAGCAATCGGCTGAACGTAACGCGGAGAAGAATGGTGTCAAATAAACAAAAGGGGGGAAATGACATGGACATTCATTGTACTGTTCATTTAAGCACAAGAGACTCCATTTTGTTCTCACTGTTGAAATGTGTTCTGTAACCTTCACCTAACACACAGACACTTCTCCTACTAAACGCTCTCTACTCCCCCCCCTCCCTTTTCAAGGTTTTACTTTTGCAATTGTTCTATTCGCTAGTTTTTAATAATATATTTCTATTTGTTAGCTTTTAATAACATATTTCTATTTGTTAGCTTTTAATAACATCTCACACCACCCCTTTCTTATCTATGTATAAAATAACATGTAATAATAAATTTTTCACCGAACGGACATTTTAAACACAGTGATTGAGTCCTGTGAATCTGTTCCTGCAGCTGCAGTATTAACTTTGTTTTAGAGTCCCAATCAGAAATCAGTCATATCACTGTATAAATGACAATGGTGCCAAAAATGTGTCAAAAATGTACGACATCTCCGCCATAACGTCGCAGTCACAATAAAAATCGCTGATCGCCGCCAAAACTAGTAAAAAAAAAAAAGATTAACAAAAATGCCATAAAACTATCCCCTATTTTGTAAATGCTATAACTTTTGCACAAACCAATCAATAAATGCTTATTGCGATTTTTTTTACCAAAAATATGTAGAAGAATACATATCGGCCTAAACTGAGAAAAAAAATGTTTTTTTATATATTTTTTTGGGATATTTATTATAGCAAAAAGTAAAAAATAATGCGTTTTTTTCAAAAAAAAATCGCAGAGGTGATCAAATACCACCAAAAGAAAGCTCCTCTATTTGTGGGAAAAGAAGGACGTCCATTTTCTTTCGGAGCCACGTCGCACGACCGCGCAATTGTTAGTTAAAGCGACGCAGTGCCGAATCATAAAAAGTGCTCTGGTCGGGAAGGGGGTAAATCCTTCCGGGGCTGAAGTGGATATAACATACTATCCAGTACATAAAGCAATATAAACAATGAAATGGTCATGTCAATGGCTAGCAGGATGGAGCCCAAGTCCGGTGACCACTGGGGGAGGGGGGGCAAAAAGCAACAATCCTCCCATGGGGACGCAGCCACACATTACACAAACTAATACTGTACATTAAAAAAAGTTTTATGCATAACGAGGCAAATTAAAGATATCAAAGATATATTCCATAGATATAGATACTTACATAATATGAAGATTTTTAAGGTAATACATTGTAGGGGTCATGTATGAATAAATCACACAAAGAATCCCCAATATTGAAAGTAAAATTCTGTAAAACAAAAAAATAAGAAGGGGAAAGAAAAAGATAATCGGTATGGTACCTAGAACTATGTATATACATTATGTATGCCAAAAAAAATAAATACTGTACCGCTAACACTAATATATTTTACAGTGATAATTTCCAGCTTAGACGGCGGTGATAGACGAGCCTCTATCTAAAGTGCGTTTACACAATACAAGTCCCGGTTCTCATGTTATCAACCATTGCTATCTATAGGCCTTTTTAGCCACTGGTAAGCTCTCTGCTTTTTTTATATCTTATATATTTTTATACCTTATATATCCAATATTCTGTAATGGTGTGGGGGATGGGGTATCACCAGTTCAGGCTGGTAGTGGTGGGGGTGTAATGGTGTGGGGGATTGGGTATCACCGGTTCAGTCTGGTGGTGGGGGTGTAATGGTGTGGGGGGATGGGGTATCACCGGTTCAGTCTGGTGGTGGGGGTGTAATGGTGTGGTGGATGGGGTATCACCAGTTCAGGCTGGTGGTGAGGCTGTAATGGTGTGGGGATTGGGGGTATCACCAGTTCGGGCTGGTGGTGGGGGTGTAATGGTGTGGGGGATGGGATATCACTGGTTCAGGCCAGTGGTGGGGGTGTAATGGTGTGGGGGATGGGGTATCACTGGTTCAGGCTGGTGGTGGGGTGTAATGGTGTGGGGGATGGGGTATCACTGGTTCAGGCTGGTGGTGGTGGTGTAATGGTGTGGGGGATGGGGTATCACTGGTTCAGGCTGGTGGTGGGGTGTAATGGTGTGGGGGATGGGGTATTACTGGTTCAGGCTGGTGGTGGGGGTGTAATGGTGTGGGGGATGGGGTATCACTGGTTCAGGCTGGTGGTGGTGGTGTAATGGTGTGGGGGATGGGGTATCACTGGTTCAGGCTGGTGGTGGGGGTGTAATGGTGTGGGGGATGGGGTATTACTGGTTCAGGCTGGTGGTGGGGGTGTAATGGTGTGGGGGATGGGGTATCACCAGTTCAGGCTGGTGGTGGGGGTGTAATGGTGTGGGGGATGAGATATCACCGGTTCAGGCTGGTGGTGGGGTGTAATGGTGTGGGTGATGGGGTATCACTGGTTCAGGCTGGTGATGGGGGTGTAATGGTGTGGGGGATGGGGTTTAATCACCACGGCTTACCTGAGTATTGTTGCTGACCATGTCCATACCTTTATGACTACAGTGTCTCCATCTTCTGATGGCTCCTTCCAGCAGGATAATGCACCATGTCACAAAGCTCCAATCATCTCACCACTGGACAAGGAGGTCCCTGTACTCCAATGGCCTCCACACTCAATCAATAGAGCACCTTTGGGATCTGGTGGAACAGGAGATTGGCATCATGGATGTGCAGCCGGCAAATTTGCAGCAACTGTGTGATGTTATCAGGTCACTATGGAGCAAAATCCCTGTATCTATGCCACCAAGAATGAAGGCCAACAGGGGTCCAACCCACTACTAGCAAGGGGGACCTAGCTAGTAGGTACACTCTGGAGAGGAAAGGGTTACCTCTGATGTATGATGATGATGAGGATCACCTCTGGGTGTATCTAATCTGATCCCCATCATCATCATCATCATACATCAGAGGTAATAATTGTGAAGTGGAATAAATGATACAAATAAATATGTGAAAAGTGTGGGGGGGACATTTGTTTTCAGCCCCCTTTACTCTGATACCCCTAACTAAAATCTAGTGGAACCAATTGCCTTCAGAAGTCACCTAATTAGTAAATAGAGTCCACCTGTGTGTAATTTAATCTCTGTATAAATACAGCTGTTCTGTGAAGCCCTCTGAGATTTCTTATAGAACCTTAGTGAACAAGGAGCATCATGAAGGCTAAGGAACACACCAGACAGGTCAGAGATAAAGTTGTGGAGAAGTATAAAGCAGGTTTAGGTTATAAAGGAATATCCCAAGCTTTGAACATCTGATGAAGAAATGGCCGTCCACCTAAACTGACCGGCCGGGCAAGGAGAGCATTCATCAGAGAAGCAGCCAAGAGGTCCATGGTAACTCTGGAGGAGCTGCAGAGATCCACAGCTCAGGTGGGAGAATCTGTCCACAGGACAACTATTAGTCGTGTTTAGGGATGAGCCGAACACCCCCCTGTTCGGTTCGGACCAGAACATGCGAACAGGAAAAAAGATTGCTCGAACACGTGAACACCGTTAAAGTCTATGGGACACGAACATGAATAATCAAAAGTGCTAATTTTAAAGGCTTATATGCAAGTTATTGTCATAAAAAGTGTTTGGGGACCTGGGTCCTGCCCCAGGGGACATGGATCAATGCAAAAAAAAGTTTTAAAAACGGACGTTTTTTTCAGGAGCAGTGATTTTAATAACGCTTAAAGTCAAACAATAAAAGTGTAATATCCCTTTAAATTTTGTACCTGGGGGGTGTCTATAGTATGCCTGTAAAGGGGCGCATGTTTCCCGTGTTTAGAACAGTCTGACAGCAAAATGACATTTGTAAGGAAAAAACCCATTTAAAACTACCCGCGGCTATTGCATTGCCGACAATACACATAGAAGTTCATTGATAAAAACGGCATGGGAATTCCCCACAGGGCAACCCCGAACCAAAATTGAAAAAAAAAATGACGTGGGAGTCCCTCTAAATTCCATACCAGGCCCTTCAGGTCTGGTATGAATATTAAGGGGAACCCCGGCCAAAATTTTAAAAAAATGACGTGGGGTTCCCCTTAAATTCCATACCAGACCCTTCAGGTCTGGTATGGATTTTAAGGGGAACCCTGCGCCAAAAAAAAAAAAACGGCGTGGGGTCCCCCCAAGAATCCATAGCAGACCCTTATCCGAGCACGCAACCTGGCAGGCCGCAGGAAAAGAGGGGGGGCGAGAGTGCGGCCCCCCCTCCTGAACATTACCAGGCCACATGCCCTCAACATTGGGAGGGTGCTTTGGGGTAGCCCCCCAAAACACCTTGTCCCCATGTTGATGAGGACAAGGGCCTCATCCCCACAACCCTGGCTGGTGGTTGTGGGGGTCTGCGGGCGGGGGGCTTATCAGAATCTGGAAGCCCTCTTTAACAAGGGGACCCCCAGATCCCGTCTCCCCGTGTGAAATGGTAAGGGAGTACTTACCCCTACCATTTCACTAAAAAACTGTCAAAAATGTTAAAAATGACAAGAGACGAGGAGACGCCGTCACACAGCGGGAGCCTCTCTCCATGCCAGCATGGGTGCGGAGCGGCCCGGAGAAGAAAATGAAGAAGAGAAGAAGGAAGAAGAGAAGAGGATGAAGAAGAAGATGAAGAGAAGAGCGGGAGCCTCCCCCCATGCCATGGGTGCGGAGCGGCCTGAGGAGAAGAAGATAGAAGACGCCGCGGAGGAGATGCTGGACGAGAACGCCAGAGGAAGAACCAGAAGAGCCAGAAGAACCAGAAGAAGATGAAGGAAGATAGAAGAAAGAAGAAGCATTTAAATAAAGGAATTGTCAAAAACTGTCTCTTGTAATTTTTAACATTTTTGACAGTTTTTTAGTGAAATGGTAGGGGTAAGTACCCCCTTACCATTTCACACAGGGGGGGCGGGATCTGGGGGTCCCCTTGTTAAAGGGGGCTTCCAGATTCCGATAAGCCCCCGCCCGCAGACCCCCACAACCACCGGCCGGGTTGTGGGGATAAGGCCCTTGTCCTCATCAACATGGGGACAAGGTGTTTTGGGGGGCTACCCCAAAGCACCCTCCCAATGTTGAGGGCATGTGGCCTGGTACAGTTCAGGAGGGGGGGGGCGCACTCTCGTCCCCCCCCCCTCTTTTCCTGCGGCCTGCCAGGTTGCATGCTCGGATAAGGGTCTGGTATGGATTTTTGGGGGGACCCCACGCCGTTTTTTTTTTTTGGCTCGGGGTTCCCCTTAAAATCCGTACCAGACCTGAAGGGTCTGGTATGGAATTTAGGGGGAACCCCACGTCATTTTTTTTTTAAATTTTGGTTCGGGGTTTCCCTGTGGGGAATTCCCATGCCGTTTTTATCAATGAACTTCTATGTGTATTGTCGGCAATGCAATAGCCGCAGGTAGTTTTAAATGTGTTTTTTTCCTTCCAAATGTCATTTTGCTGTCAGACTGTTCTAAACACGGGAAACATGTGCCCCTTTACAGGCATACTATAGACACCCCCCAGGTACGAAATTTAAAGGGATATTATACTTTTATTGTTTGAATTTAAGCATTATTAAAATCACTGCTCCTGAAAAAACGTCCGTTTTTAAAACTTTTTTTGCATTGATCCATGTCCCCTGGGGCAGGACCCGGGTCCCCAAACACTTTTTATGACAATAACTTGCATATAAGCCTTTAAAATTAGCACTTTTGATTTCTCCCATAGACTTTTAAAGGGTGTTCTGTGGCATTCGAATTTGCCGCGAACACCCCAAAGTAGTACAGGAACCTTTGAGTTGAGTTTGACTTGAGTCGCTCCTATTAGAACGGTTCCATTGTAGAGAATGGAGCGCAATTTGTCAGGCGGCTAAGTCACCTGACAGGTCACCCCTGTGTGAACAATGGCTTTCTTCTTGTCACAATTCTATAAAGGTCAGATTTGTGGAGAACACGACTAGGGATGAGCTTCGAGTTCGAGTCGAACTCATCCATACATCCTCCACAGATTTGTGGAGAACACGACTAGGGATGAGCTTTGAGTTCGAGTCGAACTCATGTTCAACTCGAACTCAAAGCTCATCCCTAGTCGTGTTCTCCACAAATCTGACCTTTATGGAAGAGTGACAAGAAGAAAGCCATTGTTCACACAGGGGTGACCTGTCAGGTGACTTAGCCGCCTGACAAATTGCGCTCCATTCTCTACAATGGAACCGTTCTAATAGGAGCGACTCAAGTCAAACTCAACTCAAAGGTTCCTATACTACTTTGGGGCTACTTCAGAGCGGCTTGCATTGACTTCTATACAGAAGTCGTTTTGCAAGTCAAGCTGTACAGTGCGGTTTCAGAGTCGGGCGACTTTGAAGCCCCCCTGTGTGAACCGGCTCTAATGCCCCGTACACACGGTCGGATTTTCCGATGGAAAATGTCCGATCGGAGCTTGTTGTCGGAAATTCCGACCGTGTGTGGGCTCCATCGGACATTTTCCATCGGATTTTCCGACACACAAAGTTGGAGAGCAGGAGATAAAATTTTCCGACAACAAAATCCGTTGTCGGAAATTCCGATCGTGTGTACACAAATCGGACGGACAAAGTGCCACGCATGCTCAGAATAAATAAAGAGATGAAAGCTATTGGCCACTGCCCCGTTTATAGTCCCGACGTACGTGTTTTACGTCACCGCGTTCAGAATGATCGGATTTTCCGACAACTTTGTGTGACCGTGTGTATGCAAAACAAGTTTGAGCCAACATTCGTCGGAAAAAATCCTAGGATTTTGTTGTCGGAATGTCCGAACAAAGTCCGACCGTGTGTACGGGGCATAAAGGGACAAGGACTCCAGAATAAATAAATAAAAAGTAATATCTTTTAACTCTACTCCAGATACTGCATGTAATTACTTTCTAAAGCAAGTCACACACAATAAACAGCCAAATTGGTGATTGGGGAACCCTCTAAAAAGTCTTTTTGCTGATACCTGATATTCAAAAATCATTATCTAAAAAGTATATTGAGGGTTGCATAGCGCTGACTAATTCTAAAGAGGACCACATAATCTTCATACACAAACTACAAAGATGAAAAAAACAGACGTGTAGAATTTTTACCATGAAAGCCTCAAATTTCCAAACTAAATACACTTTTTTATTTCCTGTGGGATACTCTTCTAGAATGGAATCTCAGTGTAATGTAGGCAGGAACCGGGAAAAGATGGGAAAACGATGGTTGATTAAATCTAAGTCTTCCTTCTCTAGGAGCAAAAAGACGCCACCTCCGTGGACAGGATCCTGAAGGAGCTGGATGAGAATGGAGATGGGGAGGTGGACTTTCAGGAGTTTGTCATCTTGGTGGCCTCTTTGACCGTGGCCTGCAACACCTTCTTCTGCGAGAGCAGCTGAGGCACTCCGACCGTTCATTCCACCGCCATGGAGGAGACCCTTGTACAAAGACTGATGTCTTAATTAACTATAAATGTATCCTTTAAATCAGTGGTCATCAACCCTGTTCTCAGTGCCCACTAACAGTCCAGGTTTGCAAGATAACTGAAATACATCACAGGTGATATAATTTGCTGCTCAGTGATTGCAGTATTTTAGTCTGCATCTCCCCAAGGTAATACATAAAACCTGGCCTGTTAGTGGGCCCTGAGGACAGGGTTGATGACCACTGCTTTAAATGCTTCTGTGTTTCTGTTTTCTGCATCAATATATCTATAGAATACCAATGACCATAATCCAATACCAATATTCCTGAGTTTCTGGGTGTCATTGTTCTGGGACCCCCGGGTTCCATGGTTCTGGGACCCCCAATTGACAGGGCTTATAACCTTTTGTTAATGTAATGCCCCAGATTCTCTTGGGTTTTTAGATGCATTCTGTTATGTACAGGCCACATTATGGGTTAAAGACAAACATTGGTGTGTGGCGTGACATTGATGTTGACAAACGCAGATAAACAGTTCAATGAGATGTACTGTGAGGCCGGCCTGTACTGTGATTATTAGTTTGTTCAGGTAAAGATCACCGATTGTTCAGAACTTGCTTGAGGTCCCGGATCTCCGGCATTCATTATTGGAAGAGCAGGCAGAACAATTCATTAATTCCCAGTAAGTACTGGTTTTATTTATCTTGTGGAATGGAGAACAGGAGCAGGCGGTAGGCCTTTGGGTACAGCAAGATGCTCATATAAAGATTTATTGAATCCGTTTGCCAAAATCATACATCCCGAGCAAAAAACATCCTCATTAGGCTGACGTCATACGGTGTAGTCCCGGTGTAATCCTTGTAGTCCCTATCAGTGAGACGGAGAAGGTTTGTATATCTGCAGGATGGGATGGGGGTGGTCTATCATAGTTACATGATTGAGATTTAGTCATAATAAGCATTGGGGGAACAGAACCAGCACAGTGATCTGTCACATAACAAAAATAGACAGAACCAGAATCTGTACCACAGACCTCATTCTAGTGACTTTATAAAAGATTACAATTTGCACTTTTTATGAGTTATAACTACAGTACCTGACCGCGAGATTGTGTTTCCAGCGCAATACCATCGCGCTGGTTCTCGGCGACAGGGTACTGTGCATATCGCGCTGGCTCACTCATCGGGAAAGGAAAACTTTGTTTTCCTCCCGCAATGAGTGACAGGCAGCGCTGACAGCTGTCTGGTATGAATCCTGAGGCGGGAACACCGCGCCAAATTTTAAATGAAAAAAACGGCGTGGGTTCCCCCCCAGGAGCATACCAGGCCCTTAGGTCTGGAATGGATTGTAAGGGGTACCCCCCTACGCCGAAAAATTGGCGTGGGGGTCCCCCCCAATCCATACCAGACCCTTATCTGAGCACGCAGCCCGGCCGGCCAGGAAAGGGGTGGGGACGAGCGAGCGCCCCCCCCTCCTGAGCCGTACCAGGCCGCATGCTCTCAACATGGGGGGGTGGGTGCCTTGGGGGAGGGGGCGCCCTGCGGGGGCCCCCCCACCCCAAAGCACCTTGTCCCCATGTTGATGAGGACAAGGGCCTCTTCCCGACAACCCTGGCCGTTGGTTGTCGGGGTCTGCGGGCGGGGGGCTTATCGGAATCCGGGAGCCCCCTTTAATAAGGGGGCCCCCAGATCCCGGCCCCCCACCCTGTGTGAATGAGTTTGGGGTGCCGCCTCTTCTCTTCTTCCCCGATGTTGACACAACGCTCTATCCGGCTCGAATGCTGTGTGCGAGCTGCGGAGCCATTTATATAGGCGGTGACCCCGCCCCCTTATGACGTCATGGTCCCAGCATGCGCAGGGACTCTGGCGTCATAAGGGGGCGTGGCCCCAGAGTCCCTGCGCATGCTGGGACCATGACGTCGTAAGGGGGCGGGGTCACCACCTATATAAATGGCGCCGCAGCTCGCACACAGCATTCGAGCCAGAGAGAGCGTCGTGTCAACATCGGGGAAGAAGAGAAGAAGCGGCGAGACAGCGGTGGCGAGACAGCGGCGACGAGACAGTGGCAGCAGACCGGGCCCCTCGCTGGCAATAGAGCTGGAAGAAGATAGCGGCGGGGCCCGGGAGAAGAGGCCGAACACCGGGAGAAGAGGCCGAACACCGGGAGAAGTCAGAAGGAGACCCCCTGAAGTCGGAAGAAGACCCCGGAGCGGACTAATAAATTACTCTTAAAACCTGTGTAGTGTGTTTTTTTTTATATTGACACTTTTCCCTAGGTGAATGGGTAGGGGTACCATGTACCCCAAACTCATTCACACAGGGTGGGGGGCCGAGATCTGGGGGCCCCCTTATTAAAGGGGGCTCCCGGATTCCGATAAGCCCCCCGCCCGCAGACCCCGACAACCAACGGCCAGGGTTGTCGGGAAGAGGCCCTTGTCCTCATCAACATGGGGACAAGGTGCTTTGGGGTGGGGGGGCCCCCGCAGGGCGCCCCCTCCCCCAAGGCACCCACCCCCCCATGTTGAGGGCATGCGGCCTGGTACGGCTCAGGAGGGGGGGGGGCGCTCGCTCGTCCCCACCCCTTTCCTGGCCGGCCGGGCTGCGTGCTCGGATAAGGGTCTGGTATGGATTGGGGGGGACCCCCACGCCAATTTTTCGGCGTAGGGGGGTACCCCTTACAATCCATTCCAGACCTAAGGGCCTGGTATGCTCCTGGGGGGGAACCCATGCCGTTTTTTTCATTTAAAATTTGGCGCGGTGTTCCCGCCTCAGGATTCATACCAGACAGCTGTCAGCGCTGCCTGTCACTCATCGCGGGAGGAAAACAAAGTTTTCCTTTCCCGATGAGTGAGCCATCTCGGCGCTGGCTCGCAGGTGTCAAACCTCGCCGAGAAATGCGGCGAGATTGACACAATATCGCGGTCA
Organism: Lithobates septentrionalis; assembly: GCA_037952835.1. NCBI lineage: Eukaryota > Metazoa > Chordata > Amphibia > Anura > Ranidae > Lithobates > Lithobates septentrionalis. The sequence continues at coordinate 26,316 of JBBDGP010003833.1, forward strand.
CCTACTGTAGTTTACAGATAAAACCAAAATTGGTTTCAGAAACGTTAATGAAAACCTGGCTTCCCAAAGCTCCTGATAGCTAAACAACACTGGTGGAACCGGGTCACATATTTCTATTCGGTTTTCCATGGACCGGAAAGTGTCAAGACTAGACCTGGTGGACAGTGGTGGCCAATTATGTTCCCTGTGCCGTCCCGGCCACTCTAGGTGCAAATATAAAGCTTTACCTGCCTCAACACTGCACATTTTGGCTTCATTTTTCTTGGGTTCTAGAAGGCCTTGTCCTGGTATTGGGTGTAGCCCAGGTTCAGACTGTGGATGTAGTGGAGACTGTGGGTACAGAGGTGGCAGAGAATGGATGGCAGATGGGGATGCCAAGGCGCAAAAGGGACTGCTGTGTATATTAGTGGAAGTTGCAGGGGGCTACGGAGGTTTAAAGGTCTTACAGTTGTAGAGGAACGCTTCAGTACCTTTTTAGGGGAGCTGCAGGCACAAAAGTTCTAGAGGAACATGGACTCCGTGCTCAAGCACCGACACAACGTCCCACTTGATTTCAAATAGAGGATGCAGTCCCGTGATTATGGTTGCCACCTCATCCCTTTAAACCCGAACACATATTAATTACACAGGTTCTGTGGCTGATTAAGGTGGTAACTAAAATCACTTGGTGCCTTATCTGCATTTAATTAGCCTCAGAACCTGTGTAATTCAAAGGTGTTCGGGTTTTAAATGGATGAGGTGGCAACTCTACCCGTGATGTGTCATATGATGCAGCCACCACACTCCAGGTAACACCCAGATGTGGCTGCCGGCAAAAGAAAAGACACCAACACTGGAACACAAGCCAACTGGAAGTCAATCGACCCAAACCAAGCTCTCTTATTCTCCTGCTTGTTCTGTAGACCATGGTGTTTAGATGAGCTGTTCTGACCAAGCATCAGTTCAGCCCCAAACATCGCCCTTTTGGGTATTTGCATGTTCTCCGAGCGCCCCACAATGCACTGCATTTTTAACAGCTCTGATTGGCTAAAGCAATTCACCTGACCAGCGATCAGGTGCAAGGCTTTTCCCAGTCAGGGCAAGGAGCACTGTGAGAGCTCTGATTGGGCAAAGTTATGACTTTGTCCAATCATGGCTCAGTGCTCATAGTCTCCCCCCACACTATAAAAGGTTCCTTCCTGTGGAGATAGAGCTGGGCTCAGTGGTGAGAAGAATGTTTTAGCAAGCTAGTTAGACCCCTTTCACACTACCGCGACTCCAAAGTCACATAATTTTGCCACGATTTTGTGGCCACAATTTTAGGGACTGCCTGTGTAACTCGCATCAAAGTCGGACCAAGGTAGTGCAGAGACTACTTTGAAATCGGCACGACATGAAGTCATACTAATATGAATGGTTGTCATTGGAAATCATGGAGAACGACTTGTCATCTGACTTTGCAGTCCCAAGTCGCAGGACAAGTCATTGGAGTGTGGATCACCTGTATAGAGGTATCAGTACAGAGCTGGGTGTGTCCACACAAGGAATATAATACACATAAAGGGGGTGGGGAGAGGAGGGGAGAGGAGGGGAGGGGAGGGGAGAGGAGGGTCTGACCAGATTTCAGTTCATATAAAAGTCTCCTCACACCTGTACCCAGCATAGTGTGTGTCGTCACATCGATCACCATGGTAAGTTATATTACCTATAGAGAGTTTATATTACCCGTCCTCACCCATCATCATTGTGTTCTCTTCTCCCCATCCGCAGACTGCAATCCTCAAACCCACCAACAAAATGTTCTCTCTTCTGATCTTTCTGAGTCTCCTCTGTGCCTACAGCACCCAGGTGAGTACCTACCTTTCCTCATTATACAGGGGGAGTACCTACCTTTCCTCATTATACAGGGGGAGTACCTACATTTCCTCATTATACAGGGGAAGTACCTACCTTTCCTCATTATACAGGGGGAGTACCTACCTTTCCTCATTACACAGGGGGAGTACCTACCTTTCCTCATTATACAAGGGGGAGTACCTACCTTCCCTCATTTATACAGGGGAAGTACCTACCTTTCCTCATTATACAAGGGGGAGTACCTACCTTCCCTCATTTATACAGGGGGAGTACCTACCTTTCCTCATTATACAAGGGGGAGTACCTACCTTCCCTCATTTATACAGGGGGAGTACCTACCTTTCCTCATTGCGGAGGACAATGATACGATTGTTATTAATAGGAGGCATAGAAAAATGTGACTGTGGGGGAGGGGACATTAGAGTGTAAGCTCCTCTGGTAAAGAGACTGATGTGATTGGCTCAATGATCTCTGTACAGCACTGCGGTATATGTCAGCGCTATATAAATGTATAATAATAATATTAGTGGATGGGGAGGTTGGAGATCAGATGATGGAACCTCCTCATATGTTTGTACAGGCCCTGATGCTGGAGAAGAGTATAAAGAGTTTGGTGGAAGAATTAAATGAGAAAGAAAAGAAGGCAGGAAATCCGAAAATTTTCACTGCAAATGACGTGAAGGAATATCTGATGCTGAATACTGCCAAAGTAAGAAAATCATTTACATTATAATATGGACCCCCAAGTGTCATTATTCTGGGACCCCCAAGTGTCAGGTTGTCATTATTCTGGGGCCCCCAAGTGTCAGGGTGTCATTGTTCTGGGGCCCCAACAGTCAGGGTGTCATTGTTCTGGGACCCCCAAGTGTCAGGGTGTCATTGTTCTGGGACACCCAAGTGTCAGGGTGACATTGTTCTGGGACACCCAAGTGTCAGGGTTACATTGTTCTGGTGCCCCAAGTGTCAGGGTGTTATTGTTCTGGGACCCCCAAATGTCAGGGTGTCATTGATCTGGTACCCCCAAGTGTCAGGGTGTCATTGATCTGGGGCCCCCAAGTGTCAGTGTGTCATTGTTCTGGGGCCCCCAAGTGTCAGTGTGTCATTGTTCTGGGACCCCCACGTGTCAGGGTGTCATTGTTCTGGGACCCCCAAGTGTCAGGGTGTCATTGATCTGGGACCCCCAAATGTCAGGGTGTCATTGTTCTGGTACCCCCAAGTGTCAGGGTGTCATTGTTCTGGGACCCCCAAATGTCAGGGTGTCATTGTTCTGGTACCCCCAAGTGTCAGGGTGTCATTGATCTGGGGCCCCCAAGTGTCATTGTTCTGGGTCCCCAAGTGTCAGGGTGTCATTGATCTGGGGCCTCCAAGTGTCATTGTTCTGGGTCCAAAAGTGTCAGGGTGTCCTTTTTTCTGGGGCCCCCAAGTGTCAGGGTGTCATTGTTCTGGGGCCCCCAAGTGTCAGAGTGTCCTTTTTTCTGGGGCCCCCAAGTGTCAGGGTGTCATTGTTCTGGGACTCCCAAGTGTCAGGGTGTCCTTTTTTCTGGGGCCCCCAAGTGCCAGGATGTCATTATTCTGGGGTCCCCAAGTGTCACGTTGTCATTGTTCTGGGGGCCCCAAGTGTCATGTTGTCATTGATTTGGGGCCCCCAAGTGTCAGGGTGTCATTGTTCTGGGTCCCCAGGTTTCAGTGTGTCATTGTTCTGGGACCCCCAAATGTCAGGGTGTCATTGTTCTGGGACCCCCAAGTGTCAGGGTTATCCATGTTCTGGGACCCCCAAGTGTCAGGGTGTCCTTGTTCTGGGACCCCCAAGTGTAAGGGTGTCATTGTTTTGGGGCCCCCAAGTGTAAGGGTGTCATTGTTCTGGGGCCCACAAGTGTCAAGGTGTCATTGTTCTGGGACCCCCAAGTGTAAGGGTGTCATTGTTCTGGGGCCCCCAAGTGTCAGGGTATCATTGTTCTGGGACCCCAAGTGTCAGGGTTTCATTGTTCTGGGACCCCCAAGTGTAAGGGTGTCATTGTTCTGGGACCCCCAAGTGTAAGGGTGTCATTGTTCTGGGACCCCCAAGTGTCAGTGTGTCATTGTTCTGGGACTCCCAAGTGTCAGGATGTCCTTTTTCCTTGGGCCCCCAAGTGCCAGCATGTCATTGTTCTGGGGCCCCCAAGTGTCATGTTGTCATTGTTCTGGGGGCCCCAAAGTGTCATGTTGTCATTGATCTGGGGCCCCCAAGTGTCATTGTTTTGGGTCCCCAAGTGTCAGGGTGTCATTGTTCTGGGGCCCCCAAGTGTCAGGGGGTCATTGTTCTTGGATCCCCAAGTGTCAGGGTGTCATTGTTCTGGGGCCCCCAAGTGTCAGGGGGTCATTGTTCTTGGATCCCCAAGTGTCGGGGTGTCATTGTTCTGGGACCCCCAAGTGTCAGGGTGTCATTGTTCTTGGATCCCCAAGTGTCAAGGTGTCATTGTTCTTGGATCCCCAAGTGTCGGGGTGTCATTGTTCTGGAACCCCCAAGTGTCAGTGTGACCTTTTTTCTGGGGCATCCAAATGTCAGGGTGTCATTGTTCTGGGGCCCCAAGTGTCAGGTTGTCATTGTTCTGGGGCCCCCAAGTGTCAGGGTGTCATTGTTCTGGGGCCACCAAGTATCAGGGTGTCATTGTTCTGGGGCCCCCAAGTGTCAGGGTGTCATTGTTCTTGGATCCCCAAGTGTCGGGGTGTCATTGTTCTGGGACCCCCAAGTGTCAGGGTGTCATTGTTCTGGGGTCCCCAAGTGTCATGGTGTCATTGTTCTGGGGCCCCCAAGTATCAGGGTGTCATTGTTCTGGGGCCCCCAAGTGTCAGGGTATCATTGTTCTTGGATCCCCAAATGTCGGGGTGTCATTGTTCTTGGATCCCCAAGTGTCGGGGTGTCATTGTTCTGGGACCCACAGGTGTCAGGGTGTCATTGTTCTGGGACCCCCAAGTGTCAGGGTGTCCTTCTTTTGGGACCCCCAAGTGTCAGGGTGTCATTGTTCCGTGCCCTCCAAAGTGTCAGGGTGTCATTGTTCTGGGGTCCCCAAGTGTCATGGTGTCATTGTTCTGGGGCCCCCAAGTGTCAGGGTGTCATTGTTCTGGGGCCCCCAAGTGTCTGGGTGTCATTGTTCTGGGACCCCCCAAGTGTCAAGGTGCAATTGTTCTGGGACTCCCAATTGTCAGGTTGTCATTGTTCTGGGACCCCCAAGTGTAAGGGTGTCATTGTTATGGGACCCCCAAGTGTCAGGGTGTCATTGTTCTGGGACCCACAGGTTTCAGGGTGTCATTGTTCTGGGACCCCCAAGTGTCAGGGTGTCCTTGTTCTGGGGCCTCCAAGTGTCAGGGTGTCCTTGTTCGGAGGCCCCCAAGTGTCAGGGTGTCATTGTTCTGGGGCCCCCAAGTGTCAGGGGGTCATTGTTCTGGGACCCCCAAGTGTCAGGGTGTCATTGTTCTGGGGCCCCCAAGTGTCAGGGTGTCATTGTTAGGGGGACCCTCAAGTGTCAGGCTGTCATTGGTCTTGGGCCCCAAGTGTCAGGATGTCATTATTTTGGGGCCCCCAAGTGTCAGGGCATCATTGTTCTGGGGCCCCCAAGTGTCAGGGTGACATTGTTCTTGGGCCCCAAGTGTCAGGGTGTCATTGTTCTGGGGCCCAAAGTGTCAGGGTGTCATTGTTCTGGGGCCTCCAAGTGCCAGGGTGTTATTGTTCTGGGACCCCCAAGTGTCAGTGTGACCTTTTTTCTGGGGCATCCAAATGTCAGGGTGTCATTGTTCTGGGGACCCGAGTGTCAGGTTGTCATTGTTCTGGGACCCCCAAGTGTCAGGTTGTCATTGTTCTGGGACCCCCAAGTGTAAGGGTGTCATTGTTTTGGGGCCCCCAAGTGTAAGGGTGTCATTGTTCTGGGGCCCACAAGTGTCAAGGTGTCATTGTTCTTGGATCCCCAAGTGTCGGGGTGTCATTGTTCTGGGACCCCCAACTGTCAGGGTGTCATTGTTCTTGGATCCCCAAGTGTCAGGGTGTCATTGTTCTGGGGCTCCCAAATGTCAGGGTGTCATTGTTCTTGGATCCCCAAGTGTTGGGGTGTCATTGTTCTGGGACCCCCAAGTGTCAGGGTGTCATTGTTCTTGGATCCCCAAGTGTCAGAGTGTCATTGTTCTGGGGCCCCCAAGTGTCAGGGTTTCATTGTTCTGGGGCCCCCAAGTGTCAGGGTGTCATTGTTCTGAGGCCCCCAAGTGTCAGGGTGTCATTGTTCTGGGGCCCCCAAGTGTCAGGGTGTCATTGTTCTGGGGCCCCCAAGTGTCAGGTTGTCATTGTTCTGGGACCCCCACGTGTCAGGGTGTCATTGTTAGGGGGACCCCCAAGTGTCAGGCTGTCATTGGTATGGGACCCCCAAGTGTCAGGATGTCATTATTTTGGGGCCCCCAAGTGTCAGGGCGTCATTGTTCTGGGGCCCCCAAGTGTCAGGGTGTCATTGTTCTGGGGCTCCAAGTGTCAGGGTGTCATTGTTCTGGGACCCCCAAGTGTCAGGGTGTCATTGTTCTGGGACCCCCAAGTGTCAGGGTGTCATTGGTGTGGGGCCTCCAAGTGTCAGGGTGTCACTGTTCTGGGACCCTCCCCACGTGTCGGGGTGTCATTGTTCTGGGCCCCCCAAGTGTCAGGGTGTCATTGTTCTGGACCCCCCAAGTGTCAGGGTGTCATTGTTCTGGATCCCCAAGTGTCAGGGTGTCACTGTTCTGGGACCCTCCCCATGTGTCAGGGTGTCATTGTTAGGGGGACCCTCAAGTGTCAGGCTGTCATTGGTCTGGGACCCCCAAGTGTCAGGATGTCATTATTTTGGGGCCCCCAAGTGTCAGGGCATCATTGTTCTGGGGCCCCCAAGTGTCAGGGTGACATTGTTCTTGGGCCCCAAGTGTCAGGGTGTCATTGTTCTGGGGCCCAAAGTGTCAGGGTGTCATTGTTCTGGGGCCTCCAAGTGCCAGGGTGTCATTGTTCTGGGACCCCCAAGTGTCAGTGTGACCTTTTTTCTGGGGCATCCAAATGTCAGGGTGTCATTGTTCTGGGGACCCAAGTGTCAGGTTGTCATTGTTCTGGGACCCCCAAGTGTCAGGTTGTCATTGTTCTGGGACCCCCAAGTGTAAGGGTGTCATTGTTTTGGGGCCCCCAAGTGTAAGGGTGTCATTGTTCTGGGGCCCACAAGTGTCAAGGTGTCATTGTTCTTGGATCCCCAAGTGTCGGGGTGTCATTGTTCTGGGACCCCCAACTGTCAGGGTGTCATTGTTTTTGGATCCCCAAGTGTCAGGGTTTCATTGTTCTGGGGCCCCAAGGGTCAGGGTTTCATTGTTCTGGGGCCCCAGGTGTCAGGGTGTCATTGTTCTGGGTCCCCAAGTGTCAGGGTGTCCTTGTTCTGGGACCCCCAAGTGTCAGGGTTTCATTGTTCTGGGGCCCCAGGTGAACTCTTCAGCAGAGAAGCCCCCTTTCTATGTTGCAGTTCCCAGGCTCGGTGGATGAAAAGGGTGTCATTGTTCTGGGACACCCAACTGTCAGGGTGTCATTGTTCTTGGATCCCCAAGTGTCAGGGTGTCATTGTTCTGGGGCTCCCAAATGTCAGGGTGTCATTGTTCTTGGATCCCCAAGTGTTGGGGTGTCATTGTTCTGGGACCCCCAAGTGTCAGGGTGTCATTGTTCTTGGATCCCCAAGTGTCAGAGTGTCATTGTTCTGGGGCCCCCAAGTGTCAGGGTTTCATTGTTCTGGGGCCCCCAAGTGTCAGGGTGTCATTGTTCTGAGGCCCCCAAGTGTCAGGGTGTCATTGTTCTGGGGCCCCCAAGTGTCAGGGTGTCATTGTTCTGGGGCCCCCAAGTGTCAGGGTGTCATTGTTCTTGGATCCCCAAGTGTCGGGGTGTCATTGTTCTGGGACCCCCAACTGTCAGGGTGTCATTGTTCTTGGATCCCCAAGTGTCAGGGTGTCATTGTTCTGGGGCTCCCAAATGTCAGGGTGTCATTGTTCTTGGATCCCCAAGTGTTGGGGTGTCATTGTTCTGGGACCCCCAAGTGTCAGGGTGTCATTGTTCTTGGATCCCCAAGTGTCAGAGTGTCATTGTTCTGGGGCCCCCAAGTGTCAGGGTTTCATTGTTCTGGGGCCCCCAAGTGTCAGGGTGTCATTGTTCTGAGGCCCCCAAGTGTCAGGGTGTCATTGTTCTGGGGCCCCCAAGTGTCAGGGTGTCATTGTTCTTGGATCCCCAAGTGTCGGGGTGTCATTGTTCTGGGACCCCCAACTGTCAGGGTGTCATTGTTCTTGGATCCCCAAGTGTCAGGGTTTCATTGTTCTGGGGCCCCAAGGGTCAGGGTTTCATTGTTCTGGGGCCCCAGGTGTCAGGGTGTCATTGTTCTGGGTCCCCAAGTGTCAGGGTGTCCTTGTTCTGGGACCCCCAAGTGTCAGGGTTTCATTGTTCTGGGGCCCCAGGTGAACTCTTCAGCAGAGAAGCCCCCTTTCTATGTTGCAGTTCCCAGGCTCGGTGGATGAAAAGGGTGCAATGTAACGTTGTGTATTCAGTATATTGGAGGAATGATACTTTGTTTCTTCTCAGGGTCGGGATCTCGAGATTGTTCTGAATATTTTGGATTATTCGGATGAAAACCGAGACGGAATATTACAATTAAGTGAATTTTTTAAAATTCCAATAGGACAAATCAACGCCGTAAGCAATCGGAAGCGCAAATGCCAAAATTGAGGCCGGCTACGGAAGGTGCCGCTACGTCTCCCGGCAACAACCAAATCCATCATATAAAATACAAAGGAATGAAAATTATTAATGAATGAAAATTACAAATTCAATAAAGGAGAACTAAAGGCAAAACCTTTTCTGTTATGTTTTTGGATAAAATAAGGGGGAGGGGCTACATCCTATTGGTAAGATTTCCCTTCACTTCCTGTTCCATATCCAAAACAGGATGTGAGAGAATATCCTCGGTGGCTCCATTGGAAGATTTCCCCTCTATTCCTGTTCTTTCATAGTTGCCAATGATCCCGAATTTCCCGGGACATTCATGAATTTTGGAGCCTCATCCCAATCCTAACGTTTCCCGCTATTTGTCCCAAATTTTTCCGCTTGTCCCGAGTATCTGAAATTTTTGGGGCAATAAAGCGTTAATATTGCCGCATTAGAACAGCTGCCTTGTACCCTCCCCTTACAACAGAGCGCCCCCCCTTGCCTCATTTTGTCCCACTTGTCTTCTATTGGACAATGAGGGCACATGCTCTTTCTCCTTTGCTTGATTTGCCAAGTATGGCAAGCGGGGGCGTGGCCACTTAAATTACCACGCCAGCCCACCCAGACCTGCGCAGTGGGAGCACATGGATGGATGGGGGAGGAGGTGCGCCGCTGTGTCACACTGACTGCTGTGTCTGCTGTGAAGGTGCCAGGAAGCCCAGGACTCGGAGGAGGTTCGCCTCCTGTTGACACTGCTGCCTCAGCCTGGGAGGGACCCCGAGGAGGAGAACTTGAAGGGGTCCGGGGGAGCCCGAGGCCGGACCACGGAACACTCGGCGCCACGTGGGGGGAGGGAGCGAGCGAGTCACTTACTTTACACACGGTAAGGGGGAAAAAAAACATTCTCCCTCCCTTGGGGGGGGGGGGGGTTGGTACAGTGGGTTGGTGTGCTCTCTTAGGGGGAAATTGTGTTTTTCTTTGGGGGGGGGGGGGTACAAGGAGTTCAGTTTTTGGGGGTGGGGGGGTGTGATAGGAGTGAGCACAGCCTTGATGGGTGTGTTTTTTTGTTTTTTTGGGGGGGAGATAGGAAGTGGCAGTGGGTGACCCCCCCTCATGGTGACAAATAGCTGACGGTGGCCCAGTTAGATTTTTGTGTATTTAAAAAAATAACCAGGCCACCATCAGCTATTTGTCCCCATAAGGGGGGTCACCCACCACCACTTCCTATCCCCCACAAAAAAGACTGTCCAATCAGCAGGGAGAGCTGTTACATAGTTACATAGTTACATAGTAGGTGGGGTTGAAAAAAGACACAAGTCCATCAAGTCCTCAACCCTCCCTCCTCACAGCAAAATACACATACACATCCCATAATACTTTCTCCCAAGGCAGACAGACACAATAGAACAATGGAATACAGCCACACCCCCAAACGACCCAGCAGAGAGCACACCATAGTATGAGACAATATACAATATATACAGTTGTACTCAAATGTTTGCATACCCTGGCAGAGATTGTGAAATGTTGGCATTAATATTGAAAATATGACTGATCGTGCCAAAAAAATGTTTTGTTTTTTTTAAGTATAGTAATCACATGAAGTCATTTATTATCACATTCGTTTTTTGGATCCTTTTTAAATCCAAATGATAACAGAAATCACCCAGATGGTCTGATCAAAAGTTTTCATACCCTGGAAGGTTTGGCCTTGGTACAGACACAGAAGGTGGCACACACAGGTTAAAATGGCAATTAAAGGTTAATTTCCCACATTTGTGGCTTTTTAAATCGCAATTAGCGTCTGTGTATAAATAGTCAATGAGTTTGTTAGCTCTCACATGGATGTATTAAGCAGGCTAGACGCTAAGACATGGGGAGCAGAAAAGAACAGTCAAAAGACCTGCGTAAAAAGGTAGTGAAACTTTATAAAAATATGCCAGTTAGTACTGTTCAATCACTTAATAAGGAATATCCCAAGCTTTGAACATCTCAACTGACCGGCCGGGCAAGGAGAGCATTCATCAGAGAAGCAGCCAAAAGGTCCATGGTAACTCTGGAGGAGCTGCAGAGATCCACAGCTCAGGTGGGAGAATCTGTCCACAGGACAACTATTAGTCGTGTTCTCCACAAATCTGCCCTTTATGGAAGAGTGACAAGAAGAAAGACATTGATCACACAGGGGTGACCTGTCCGGTGACTTAGCGGCCTGACAAGTCGCACTCCATTCTCTACAATGGAACCGTTCTAATAGGAGCGACTCAAGTCAAACTCAACTCAAAGGTTCCTGTACTACTTTGGGGCAACTTCAGAGCGGCTTGCATTGACTTCTTTACAGAAGTCGTTTTGCAGGTCGCGCTGTACGGGGCGGTTTCAGAGTCGGGCGACTTTGAAGCCCCCCTGTGTGAACCGGCTCTAAAGGGACAAGGACTCCAGAATAAATAAATAAAAAGTAATATCTTTTAACTCTACTCCAGAAACGGCATGTAGTTACTTTCTAAAGCAAGTCACACACAATCAACAGCCAAATCAGTGATTGGGGAACCCTCTGAAAAGTCTTTTTGCTGATACCTGACATTCAAAAATCATTATCTAAAAAATATATTGAGGGTTGCATAGCGCTGACTAATTCTAAAGAGGACCACATAATCTTCATACACAAACTACAAAGATGAAAAAAACAGACGTGTAGAATTTTTACCACGAAAGCCTCAAATTTCCAAACTAAATACACTTTATTTCCTGTGGGATACTCTTCTAGAATGGAATCTCAGTGTAATGTAGGCAGGAACCGGGGAAAGATGGGAAAACGATGGTTTATTAAATCTAAGTCTTCCTTCTCTAGGAGCAAAAAGACGCCACCTCCATGGACAGGATCCTGAAGGAGCTGGATGAGAACGGAGATGGGGAGGTGGACTTTCAGGACTTTGTCACCTTGGTGGCCTCTTTGACCGTGGCCTGCAACACCTTCTTCTGTGAGAGCAGCTGAGGAACTCCAACCGTTCATTCCACCGCCATGGAGGAGACTCTTGTACAAAGACTGACGTCTCAATAAACTGGAAATTTATCCTTTAAATGCTTCTGTGTTTCTGTTTTCTGCATCAATATATCTATAGAATACCAATGACCATAATCCAATACCAATATTCCTGAATGTCCGGGTGCCATTGTTCTGGGACCCCAAGTGTCCAGGTGTCATTGTTCTGGGACCCCCAAGTGCCATTGTTCTGGGACCCCCAGGTGTCTGGGTGCCATGGTTCTGGGACCTCCAAGTGACAGGGCTTATAACCTTTTGTTAATGTAATGCCCCGTATTCTCTTGGGTTTTTAGATGCATTCTGTTATGTACAGGCCACATTACGGGTTAAAGACAAACATCGGCGTGTGGCGTGACGTTGATGTTGACAAACGCAGATAAACAGTTCAATGAGGATGAGATGTACTGTGAGGCCGGCCTGTACTGTGACTATTAGTTTGTTCAGGTAAAGATCACCGATTGTTCAGAACTCACCTGAGGTCCCGGATCTCCGGCATTCATTATTGGAAGAGCAGACAGAACAATTCATTAATTCCCAGTAAGTACTGGTTTTATTTATCTTGTGGAATGGAGAACAGGAGCAGGCGGTAGACCTTTGGGTACAGCAAGATGCTCATATAAAGATTTATTGAGCCTGTTTGCAAAAATCATACATCCCGAGTAAAAAACATCCTCATTAGGCTGACGTCATACGGTATAGTCCCGGTGTAATCCTTGTAGTCCCTATCAGTGAGACGGAGAAGGTTTGTATATCTGCAGGATGGGATGGGGGGGGGTCTATCATAGTTACATGATTGAGATTTAGTCATAATAAGCATTGGGGGAACAGAACCAGCACAGTGATCTGTCACATAACAAAAATAGACAGAACCAGAATCTGTACCACAGACCTCATTCTAGTCACTTTACAAAAGAATACAATTTGCACTTTTTATGAGTTATAATTAGTTTACAGATAAAACCAAAATTGGTTCCAATAACGTTAATGAAAACCTGGCTTCCCAAAGCTCCTGATAGCTAAACAACACTGGTGGAACCGGGTCACATCTTTTTCCCTTTTCTATTCTGTTTTCCATGGACCGGAAAGTGTCAGGACTAGGCCTGGTGGACAGTGGTGGCCAATTATGTTCCCTGTGCCGTCCCGGACACTCTAGGTGCAAATATAAAGCTTCGCCTGCCTCAACACTGCACATTTTGGCTTCATTTTTCTTGGGTTCTAGAAGGTCTTGCCCTGGTATTGGGTGTAGCCCAGGTTCAGACTGTGGATGTAGTGGAGACTGCGGGTACAGAGGTGGTGCTGTAGAGAATGGATGGCAGATGGGGATGCCAAGGCACAAAAGGGACCGCTGTGTAGATTAGTGGAAGTTGCAGGGGGCTACGGAGGTTTAAAGGTCTTACAGTTGTAGAGGAACACTTCAGTACCTTTTAGAGCAACATGGACTCCGTGCTCAAGCAGTGACACAACGTCCCACTTGATTTAAAATAGAGGATGCAGTCCTGTGATTATAGTTGCCACCTCATCCCTTTAAACCTGAACACATATTAAATACACGGGTTCTGTGGCTGATTAACCACTTGACGACCGCTCACTGTATATGTACGTCATTTTTTTGAAGATGGATATCTCGGTAACGGCAGCAGCTGCTGCCACAACCGAGGTATCCATCTTTACAGTGAGCGATTCTGTACACGATAACGGTGGTCTCTGCGGCGGGTTCGCCGCGAGATCACCGTTATCGGCGGTGGGAGAGGTGCCACCCCCCCTCCCGCCGCTCTCCCGCGCCCTCCGCCGCTTACCGGAGCCGTCGGTAGCGGCAGAGGAGATCGGGACCTGTCACCGCTGAGGTACTGAGACGAGTGAGGCCAAGATGGCCCCCACCCGTCTCTATACCACGTGACGGCCGGAGCGACGTCATTATGACGGCTCCGCCCACTTCTCTTAAAGGCACAATTTTCTGTGTCATTTTTTTAAACGACTTTTTTTTTTTTTTTTTTTTTTTTTTTTTTTTGCATTTTAGTGTAAATGTGAGATCTGAGGACTTTTTGACCCCAGATCTCATATTTAAGAGGACCTGTCATGTTTTTTTCTATTACAAGGGATGTTTACATTCCTTGTAATAGGAATAAAAGTGATCCAAATTTTTTTTTTTTAAAACAGTAAAAAAATTAATAAAATAAAGTAAAATAAATAATAAAAAAAAAAAAAATTTTTTTAATGCGCCCTGTCCCGACAAACTCGCGCGCAGAAGCGAACGCATACGTGAGTAGCGCCCGCATATGAAAACGGTGGTCAAACCACACATGTGAGGTATCACCGCGACCGGTAGAGCGAGAGCAATAATTATAGCCCTAGACCTCCTCTGTAACGCAAAACATGCAACCTGTAGAATTTTTTAAACGTCGCCTATGGAGATTTTTAAGGGTAAAAGTTTGACGCTATTCCACGAGCGGGCGCAATTTTGAAGCGTGACATGTTGGGTATCAATTTACTTGGCGTAACATTATATTTCACAATATAAAAAAAAATTGGGCTAACTTTACTGTTGTCTTATTTTTTTATTCGAAAAAGTGAATTTTTTCCAAAAAAAGTGCGCTTATAAGACCGCTGCGCAAATACGGTGCAAAAAAAAGTATTGCAATGACCGCCATTTTATTCTCTAGGGTGTTAGAAAAAAAAACATATATAATGTTTGGGGGTTCTAAGTAATTTTCTAGCAAAAAAACCTGTTTTAAACATGTAAACACCTAAAATCCAAAACGAGGCTGGTCCTTAAGTGGTGGTAATTAAACTCACTTGGTGCCTTATCTGCATTTAATTAGCCTCAGAACCTGTGTAATTCAAAGGTGTTCAGGTTTAACACTGGAACACAAGCCAACTGGAAGTCAATCGACCCAAACCAAGCTCTCTTATTCTCCTGCTTGTTCTGTAGACCATGGTGTTTAGATGAGCTGTTCGGACCAAGCATCAGTTCAGCCCCAAACATCGCCCTTTCAGGTGTTTGCATGTTCTCCCGTCGAGCTCCACACAAAGAAAAGCCTGGAGCAGCCGAATGAAATGAGGTATGTGCAAGGCGCACATGACGGAGGTAACAGGGTTAATGAATGAGAGGGTGGAGACAAGGTGCCGAGGGGGAGGATAACACAGGGAGGGGACTGATAAATAGTAGGCCCGCCCTGGGAGGTACAAGCAGAAAGTTGTGGAAAGTTCAGAGGCAGCATGGCAGAGATCGAGCGGATCATGGCCCAGCTGAGGGAAGAAGCGGCGGTGCGGGGCACAGCTTGGCTCCAGGCAGCGGTCGGTGCAGCGCTGGCAGGTGAGGAGCGGCTACCGGTGGAAAGTGGGAGAACCGGTAACAGAGCACGCCGCTCTAGGCCGCCGGAGCGTTTCTCCCCAGAGCATCCAGGGACATCACAGCGGCAGCGGGGTAGTCCCGGTGTGGGGCTCCCGGCGGGCCCACCGTCGAAAAGAGCGGCTGGGGGAGAAGGAAGCAGCGGTTATGCGGCCGCAGTGGACCGGAATGCAGGGCGGGAAGAGGACAGAGCGGAGCTGAGGCCCAGGCGGAGAGGATCGGCAAGGAGCGCAAGCCCCGCCCCCAGGAACATGGCGGGCGGCCCAGCAGGAGCGCAGGCCAGGACCAGAGCGGGGGTGCCCGGGCCATCTGCATCTGCGGCAGGGGACCAGAAGAGAGGAGAGAGAGGCCGATCGGGCATGGTGAGCAGGAGAGCGGAGGCCGGCAGGACTGCGGTTTCCCACACCGGTCCTGGGAAGGCTGTCCGGAAGTCGGGCGGAACGGTTCATGCGCAGAGGAGGGGAAACATGGAGGTGGCTGCGGCAGCTATGGTCGGCAGGCCTAGCGGGCCCTCATCTGAGGAGGAAGAGGAGATCCCTGGCGTGGTGGAGGAAGGATCCGGATCGGAAGAGGAGGCGCACCCCCCTTCCAGGAGAGCAGCAGCAGCAGCAGCGTGCGGAAGGTCGGCTGATGGGACGTTACCTGTGCAGCCCGGTAAGTCTCTTACATCAGGGCATACTATAGGTAGTGATGACATGGCAGGGACTGGGGTTACTGTCGGGGGGTCAAGTGCTAGTGTGGTAAGCGTTGGGCCTGCTGGGGGGGTTTCTGGTTTATTGGGGTTTTTGGCGGGCATCAAGGAGTTGGTACAGAAGTTTGAGGCGGTTGAACGGCCGGCTCCGGTACCGGCGACGGCATGGGTCCCGACAACTGGGAGTGCAGATGTAACAGTAGCTTTGCCAGCGGTGGCGGCACCACCTGCGGTGCTGGAGGCAGGGGTGAGCGGTGATAAGCAGGGGACGGACAATGCTGTGGCGGCTAAGGAAGTCGCGGGTAGGCAGGATATAACTAGATTGGGGGACGCAGCACGTTGTGAGGTATATGTGTGTTTTGAGGGGCCATTAGGAGCTCACCTGAAGCAGGAGGTTCGAGAGAAGCTGTGGAAGGGTGAGTACATAGAAATTTTTTCATTGTTGCCCCTAGAGAAGTTTAACTTGGATAGGGTTAAACCCGATAGTTCCAAGAAAGACGACGAGGAGAAGAGGAGATATCGTTTAATACCTAGGACATTTACGAATTGGTTGCAGGCATTTGCTATCATGGCAAGTGTGATCGGGGAAAAGCAACCGGAACACTGTTCCGCGTTATTTTGCTATCAAGATGCGATAGGGGAAGCGTACAGAGTCTACGGTGGCACAGCTTGGCTCCGGTACGACGAACAGTTCAGGCAGAGGAGAGCGGTGCGTCCGGAGCTTCGTTGGGACCACAAGGACATCAGCCTGTGGATGCGCCTGATGACAACGGTGAGGGCTCCTAACCAGTTTTTTCAGGGGGGAGCCGGTGGACCTTCAGCCCAGGGACACTCGGCAGGAAATAAGAAAGGGAGCTGCTGGCAGTACAACACAGGGGCCTGCAAGTTTGGGGCCACGTGTAAGTACAAACACGAGTGTACAGGCTGCGGGGGCACGCATCCAGCGTCAAGATGCTTTAAGCAAAGTAAGGAACGAACAGGTGACGCTGGAAACAAAAGGGAGGACTCCGGTGAAAGTGGAAAGGATGCGGCCGTTTCTAGGTAGGTATCCGGATAGAAGAGCGGCAGTCCTGTTGGAGGAAGGTTTTTCGTTAGGTTTTAGGATCCCATGTACGTTAACGGTTGTTCCTCCGGTGCCAAAAAACTTACGTTCTGCATTGCAACATCCGGAGGTGGTTTCAGAGAAACTGAAGAAGGAGGTTGCAATGGGTAGAATGGGTGGCCCTTTCACCGAGGCACCTCTGGCAGATCTGATTGTATCTCCATTGGGGGTTGTGCCGAAGAAGGAACCCAACAAATTCAGGCTAATTCACCACTTATCGTTCCCTAAGGGTGGGTCGGTGAATGATGCTATTGGCCAGGAGGAGTGCTCGGTGACGTACACGTCATTTGATGCGGCCGTAGGATGGGTACGGCATTACGGCAAGGGGGCCTTGATGGCAAAGGCAGATGTGGAATCGGCATTTCGCCTGCTGCCGGTTCACCCGGAAAGTTTTCGGCTGCTGGGCTGCCATTGGAATGGAGAATTCTACGTAGACAAGTGCTTGCCAATGGGCTGCTCTGTGTCATGTGCGTTATTCGAGCAATTTAGCTCGTTCGTGGAATGGGTGGTGAGGGACGTGTCAGGGGTGAATTCAGTCATTCACTACTTGGACGATTTCCTTTGTATCGGCCCGGCTTCATCCAGAATCTGCGCGGTGCTCATGGCGACGTTGGCACATATCACTGACAGATTCGGCATTCCATTGGCGGCGGACAAGACGGAGGGACCATGCACGGTCATCAAATTTCTGGGCATAATCTTGGATTCAGAGGCAATGGAATGCAGGCTGCCAGACGACAAGTTAGAGGATTTAAAAAAAGAGGTTGCAGGTTTAATAGGTTTGCACAAAGTTCAGTTGCGTGTGTTGCAGTCTATGTTGGGAAAACTTAATTTTGCGTGCCGGATACTACCGATGGGGAGAGTGTTTAGCCGCAGGCTTGCGGCTAGCACAAGTGGCATACAATCACCAAGGCATTTCGTTAGGATCAAAAAAACGCACAGGGAAGATTTAAGGGTATGGCATACCTTTTTGGAGTCATTTAACGGCAGGGCAATGTGGATGTCGGGCCCAGTCAGCAATTTTGACTTGGAGCTCTTTACTGATGCGGCGGGTGCCACTGGTTTTGGTGCGTTTTTTCAGGGGCAGTGGAGTGCTGGTCCTTGGCCACAATCTTGGGTAGCAGGAGGGTTCACGAAGAACTTAGTGCTGCTGGAACTGTTTCCAGTGGTGCTGGCGGTGGAATTATGGGGAGCAGCTTTCAGGGATCGGAAGGTGCGTTTCCATGGTGATAACTTAGGGGTAGTGCAAGTGATAAATAGGATCACGGCGTCCTCTCCGCCAGTGATCAGGTTGCTACAGCATTTAGTGTTAAGATGTTTACAATTGAATATTTTTATTCATGCTGTTCACTTACCGGGGGTGGAAAATGTGATAGCTGACGCGTTGTCTCGATTCCAGTGGGACAGGTTCCGAGAGTTGGCGCCGGAGTTGGAGCAACGCGGGGTGCCTTGTCCCGAGTGGATGTGGGACATAGCATTAGAGTCGCCGCAGGATGGATTGAGCGGTCGGTAAGTGGGGGCACCTGGTCGGCATACCAAAAGGTATGGAAGGAGTGGATGGCTTTTGTGGAAGGGATTGGGGAGGAACCGATCGGACAGGCAGGGAATTTGTTGCTGTTATACTTCATTATTAGGAAAATGGAGGAAGGTATGTCGGCATCGGTGATTAGTGCGAACTTAGCAGGGTTGGCTTTCCTGTTCAAGTTACAGGGACAGCCGGACGTAACAAAAGACTTTCGAGTGAGACAAGCGCTAAAGGGCTACAGGAGGTCAGTGGTGAAGCGGGACTCCAGGAGACCGGTTACTTTCGAAATTTTGGGGGGTGTTGTTGATCAATTGAAAGTGGTGTGTTCATCAGAATACGAAGTTTTGTTGTTTAAAGTGGCTTTTGTGTTAGCGTCCTTTGGGGCATTCAGGATAGGGTAACTGGTTAGTCCTTCAAAAAAGGTAGAAGGGGGTCTGGGGTGCCAGGATGTGAAGTTGGATAAGGAGATGTTGCAGGTGTTTTTCAAGAGGTCAAAAACGGATCAGGTAGGAAAAGGTAAGGTGGTACAAGTTTTTCCGGTTCATGGTTCCCCTTTGTGTCCGGTGGCCACGGTCAGGGAATTTTTAGCGGTGCGTCCAGATTTCAAGGGTTCCTTGTTAGTGCATCGGGATGGTAGTTGGTTATCCAGGTTTCAGTTTGCAGTAGTTTTTCGAAGATGTTTGAAGGGGGTAGGCTTGGAAGAAACTGAATTTTCTTCACATTCGTTCAGGATTGGGGCGGCTACAGAGGCATCCAAGCATGGTCTCGATGTGGAGTCGGTAAAACGTATTGGGAGGTGGGAATCCAACAGGTTCCAATCTTATGTACGTCCTCATTTGGTGGTAGGAATATAAAAAAAAAAAAAGAGGTAAGGAAGAGGAAGAGATATATTGCAGCAAGTTTGATGGCGTTAATGTTTCAGTTATAGACGTTAGTGGTTTTTTCATCACTAAATTGTTAGTGGTTAGTTTTTCTTGTCTTCTTCTAATTTCAGGTCCGGTGGCAAGATTGGTCTGGATTATGGGCCATTCTTATGTGTGTTGGGGGGCAAGAAGGGGGGATGCTCGACATGAGGGCAGGCAGTTGGGGTTTAACAGGAGAGAAGTATGCATAAAATGGTTGGGTATACCGGGCATGTTATGGGGCAGATTAGTGCCAGAAGTGCAGCGCCACTCCCAGCGAGACAGGCCACCGGACATCTTGGTGGTTCATGTGGGGGGTAATGACCTAGGATTGCGTTCAATGGTGGATATCACGCGGGACATCAAATGTGATGTGCGGCGATTGATGGCGGAATTTCCCCATACTATTATAGTGTGGTCAGATATGGTGGCTCGTAGATCTTGGAGGATGGCCAGGTCGGTGGCAGGCGTTAACAGGGCCAGGAGGAAGATTAACCGGGAAGTGAGCAAATTTGTAGTTAATAATGGGGGTTTGGCTATAAGGCATATGGAGTTGGAATTTGAGACCTGGAGGCTGACGGCGTCCATCTCAATGAGGTGGGAATTGATTTATGGACCCTGGGATTGCAGGACGGGATTCAGCGAGCTCTTCGGGTTTGGGAGGGCACCCGCGAGTAAGGCTTTACTCTTAGGGTGCTGTGGCGGGCGTTGGTCTGCGCAAGGGAAGGAAGATGGCAAGTAAGAGTGGGACCTGACGTTGTATGGGTCCAAATGCTGGTTCCCGGCTAACGGAGGTTAGCCGGGAAGTGATATGGGGGCACTGCGGTCACTGGCAGTCTCTGAGCCAGCTTGTCGGCTTGAGGCCTAATTTTTGATATATTTGAGATGGACTGCAGTGCCATAATTTTTGGTGATGGCCATCGGATTGAGTGGCAAGATTTTATTGCCCAGACCAACGCTCTCTTTTTTCCGTACGTTATTGTTTTGTTTATTGATGGATATTTTTCCATAGTTATTTTTGAATAAAAGTATTTTTTATATAAATAAAGTAGGCTGCTACGGCCTTTTATACCCCAATGAATGGTGTGGTCTTAATTTATAGGGGATTAAGAACAAAGGGGGGTATAGATATGGTTAGAGTAACATCTGGTATCCAACAGTCATGCACTTGCATGCCGCACAGTGTGTTTTTAACAGCTCTGATTGGCTGAAACAATGCACCTGACCGCTGGTCAGGTGCAAGGCTTTGCCCAATCAGGGCATAGAGCACTGTGAGAGCTCTGATTGGGCAAAGTTATGACTTTGTCCAATCATGGCTCAGTGCTCATAGTCTCACCCCACACTATAAAAGGTTCCTTCCCATGAAGATAGAGCTGGGCTCAGTGGTCAGAAGAATGTTTTAGCAAGCTAGTTAGACCCCTTTCACACTACCGCGACTCAAGTCACGCAATTTTGCTGCGATTTTGTGGCCGCAATTTTAGGGAATGCCTGTGTAGCTCGCATCAAAGTTGGACCAAAGTAGTGCAGAGACTACTTTGAAGACGGCACAACATGAAGTCATACTAATATGAATGGTTGTCATTGGAAATCATGGGGAACGACTTTGCAGTCCCAAGTCACAGGACAAGTCATTGGAGTGTGGATCACCTGTATAGAGGTATCAGTACAGAGCTGGGTGTGTCCACACAAGGAATATAATACACATAAAGGGGGTGGGGAGAGGAGGGTCTGACCAGATTTCAGTTCATATAAAAGGCTCCTCACACCTGTACCCAGCATAGTGTGTGCCGTCACATCGATCATCATGGTAAGTTATATTACCTATAGAGAGTTTATATTACCCATCCTCACCCATCATCATTGTGTTCTCTTCTCCCCATCCCCAGACTGCAATCCTCAAATCCACCAACAAAATGTTCTGTCTTCTGATCTTTCTGAGTCTCCTCTGTGCCTACAGCACCATGGTGAGTACCTACCTCTCCTCATTACCATGGTGAGTACCTACCTTTCCTCATTATACAGGGTGAGTACCTACCTTTCCTCATTACCAGGGTGAGTACCTACCTTTCCTCATTACCAGGGTGAGTACCTACCTTTCCTCATTATACAAGGGGGAGTACCTACCTTCCCTCATTGCGGAGCACAATAATACAAATGTTATTTATAGGAGGCATAGAAAACTGTGACTAGGGAGGGGACATTAGAGTGTAAGCTCCTCTGGTAAAGAGACTGATGTGATTGGCTCAATGATCTCTGTACAGCACTGCGGTATATGTCAGCGCTATATAAATGTATAATAATAATATTAGTGGATGGGGAGGTTGGAGATCAGATGATGGAACCTCTTCATATGTTTGTACAGGGCCTGATGCTGGAGGAGAGAATACAGAGTTTGGCGGAAAAATTAAATGAGAAAGAAAAGAAGGCAGGAAATCCAACAATTTTCACTGCAAATGACCTGATGGAATATCTGAAGCTGAGTACTTTCAAATTAAGAAAATCATTTACATTATAATATGGACCCCAAGTGTCATTGTTCTGGGGCCCCCAAGTGTCAGGGTGTCATTGTTCTGGGACCCCCAAGTGTCAGGTTGTCATTGTTCTGGGGCCCCAAGTGTCTGGGTGTAATTGTTCTGGGGCACCCAAGTGTCAGGGTGTCATTGTTCTGGGGCCCCCAAGTGTCAGGGTGTCATTGTTCTGGGGGCCCCAAGTGTCAGGGTGTCATTGTTCTGGGGCCCCCAAGTGTCAGGGTGTCATTGTTCTGGGGGCCCTCAAGTGTCAGGGTGTCATTGTTCTGGGACCCCCAAGTGTCAAGGTGTCATTATTCTGGGGCCCCAAGTGTCAGGGTGTCATTGTTCTGTGCCCCCAAAGTGTCATGGTGTCATTGTTCTGCAGCCCCCGAGTGTCTGGGTGTCATTGTTCTGGACCCCCAAGTTTCAGGGTGTCATTGTTCTGGGACCCCCAAGTGTCAGGGTATCATTGTTCTTGAGCCCCCAATTGTCAGGGTGTCATTGTTCTGGGACCCACAGGTGTCAGGGTGTCATTGTTCTGGGACCCCCAAGTGTCAGGGTGTCCTTCTTTTGGGTCCCCCAAGTGTCAGGGTGTCATTGTTCCGTGCCCTCCAAAGTGTCAGGGTGTCATTGTTCTGGGGTCCCCAAGTGTCATGGTGTCATTGTTCTGGGGCCCCCAAGTGTCAGGGTGTCATTGTTCTGGGGCCCCCAAGTGTCTGGGTGTCATTGTTCTGGACCCCCAAGTGTCAAGGTGTCATTGTTCTGGGACCCCCCAAGTGTCAAGGTGCAATTGTTCTGGGACTCCCAATTGTCAGGTTGTCATTGTTCTGGGACCCCCAAGTGTAAGGGTGTCATTGTTCTGGGACCCCCAAGTGTCAGGGTGTCATTGTTCTTGGGCCCCTAAGTGTCAGAATGTCATTGTTCTGGGACCCCCAAGTGTCAGGGTGTCCTTGTTCTGGGGCCTCCAAGTGTCAGGGTGTCCTTGTTCGGAGGCCCCCAAGTGTCAGGGTGTCCTTGTTCTGGGGCCTCCAAGTGTCAGGGTGTCCTTGTTCGGAGGCCCCCAAGTGTCAGGGTGTCATTGTTCTGGGGCCCCCAAGTGTCAGGGTGTCATTGTTCTGAGGCCCCAAGTGTCAGGGTGTCATTGTTCTGGGGCCCCAAGTGTCAGGGTGTCATTGTTCTGGGGCCCCAAGTGTCAGGGTGTCATTGTTCTGGGACCCCAAGTGTCAGGGTGTCATTGTTCTGGGGCCCCAAGTGTCAGGGTGTCATTGTTCTGGGGCCCCAAGTGTCAGGGTGTCATTGTTCTGGGGCCCCAAAGTGTCTGGGTGTCATTGTTCTGGGACCCCCAAGTGTCAGGGTGTCATTGTTCTGGACCTCCAAGTGTCTGGGTGTCATTGTTCTGGACCTCCAAGTGTCAGGGTGTCATTGTTCTGGAACCCCCAAGTGTCAGGGTGTCATTGTTCTGGGGCCCCAAGTGTCAGGGTGTTATTATTCTGGGACCCCCAAGTGTCAGGGTGTCATTGTTCTTGGACCCCCAAGTGTCAGGGTGTCATTGTTCTGGGGGCCCCAAGTGTCAGGGTGTTATTGTTCTGTGGGCCCTCAAGTGTCAGGGTGTCATTGTTCTGGGACCCCCAAGTGTCAAGGTGTCATTATTCTGGGGCCCCAAGTGTCAGGGTGTTATTGTTCTGTGCCCCCAAAGTGTCAGGGTGTCATTGTTCTGGGATCCCCAAGTGTCATGGTGTCATTGTTCTGCAGCCCCCAAGTGTCTGGGTGTCATTGTTCTGGACCCCCAAGTTTCAGGGTGTCATTGTTCTGGGGCCCGCAAGTGTAAGGGTGTCATTGTTCTGGGACCCCCAAGTGTCAGGGTATCATTGTTCTTGAGCCCCCAAGTGTCAGGGTGTCATTGTTCTGGGACCCACAGGTGTCAGGGTGTCATTGTTCTGGGACCCCCAAGTGTCAGGGTGTCCTTCTTTTGGGACCCCCAAGTGTCAGGGTGTCATTGTTCCGTGCCCTCCAAAGTGTCAGGGTGTCATTGTTCTGGGACCCCCAAGTGTCAGGGTGTTCTTCTTTTGGGACCCCCAAGTGTCAGGGTGTCATTGTTCCATGCCCTCCAAAGTGTCAGGGTGTCATTGTTCTGGGGCCCCCAAGTGTCTGGGTGTCATTGTTCTGGACCCCCAAGTGTCAAGGTGTCATTGTTCTGGGGCCCCCAAGTGTCTGGGTGTCATTGTTCTGGACCCCCAAGTGTCAAGGTGTCATTGTTCTGGGACCCCCCAAGTGTCAAGGTGTCATTGTTCTGGGACCCCCCAAGTGTCAAGGTGTAATTGTTCTGGGACTCCCAATTGTCAGGTTGTCATTGTTCTGGGACCCCCAAGTGTCAGGGTGTCATTGTTCTGGGACCCCCAAGTGTCAGGGTGTCATTGTTCTTGGGCCCCCAAGTGTCAGGATGTCATTGTTCTGGGACCCACAGGTTTCAGGGTGTCATTGTTCTGGGACCCCCAAGTGTCAGAGTGTCCTTGTTCTGGGGCCTCCAAGTGTCAGGGTGTCCTTGTTCGGAGGCCCCCAAGTGTCAGGGTGTCATTGTTCTGAGGCCCCAAGTGTCAGGGTGTCATTGTTCTGGGGCCCCAAGTGTCAGGGTGTCATTGTTCTGGGGCCCCAAGTGTCAGGGTGTCATTGTTCTGGGGCCCCAAGTGTCAGGGTGTCATTGCTCTGGGGCCCCAGGTGTCAGGGTGTCATTGTTCTGGGGCCTCAAGTGTCAGGGTGCCATTGTTCTTGGGCCCCAAGTGTCAGTGTGTCATTGTTCTGGGGCCCCAAGTGTCAGGGTGTCATTGTTCTGGGGCCCCAGGTGAACTCTTCAGCAGAGAAGCCCCCTTTCTATGTTGCAGTTCCCAGGCTCAGTGGATGAAAAGGGTGCAATGTATCATTGTGTATTCAGTATATTGGAGGAATGATACTTTATGTCTTCTCAGGGTCAGACTATGGATTTTCTTCTGAGAATTTTGGAATCTTTGGATGAAAACACAGACAATTTATTAGAATACGGAGAATTTACGAAGCATCTGATGCAATTTCTCCAGAACATAGACAATCAGAAGTAGAAACAGCAAAAGTGAGGCCGGCTATGGAAGGTGCTACTACATCTGTCGACATCAACCAAATCCACCGTATAAAATACAAAGGAATGAAAATCAATAATGAATGAAAATTACAAATTCAATAAAGGAGAACTAAAGGCAAAACCTTTTCTGTTATGTTTTTGTATAAAATAAGGGGGAGGGGCTACATCCTATTGGTAATTTTTCCCTTCACTTCCTGTTCCATATCCAAAACAGGATGTGAGAGAATATTCTCGGTGGCCCCATTGGAAGATTTCCCCTCTATTCCTGTTCTGATGACAACCCAAAATTTAGCGAAGTTACTTTCAATGATCATGGTCACAAGGGCAAATATAGAGGAGGAATCTCCCTAATGGGGAAGACCATTCTCAGCTCTCACAGAAAGATTCCTTTCAGCGAGACCATACACTATGTAATCTGATTGTACAACCTTTGGGTCTTTGAATAACCATCTTTGTGGTGGCCGGTCCTCTTCTCACGATTGCAGGGAGGAGCAATTATCAGCTTATTGGGAGTGAACTTTGTGAAAGGTCAGGAAGATGTCCCCCCCGGCCATTGATGGAAAGTTCAATCAACATATAATTATAATTATTATTTCCAGTGGGTGAGATCAGGGAGATTGAATGACAACCGACTCTCAGTTCTGAAATCTGAAGCCCTCATTTTGATCTTCTGGTAACATTGTGACGTTAAAATCCACCAACATCACATGGAGATTTATTACCAATCATACCAAAATAATTGCCGGTAGTTGGGGGAACTCTGGAACCTTCTATGTGGTGCAGTTTTGGCAGAAGGACCTGCAGCCATAGACCATAATTGGTCATTCTTGTTATTTTGGTGTTTACTCGGGGAGTTACTGTGGATCTTTTGTTTGCCTGTTTATTTAAAGGGTACAATACTAAGCATATCTTTCTGATCTGATCCATCCTCACTGCGAGGATTCCCTGTCCTATAGACATACTCATCATCCGGACCTATTCTGTGTCTGCATTCACATTTATTTAGTAAAGGACATGGGCGGCTCGTTTCACTCCAAATTTAAATTGGGGGGGGGGGGGGGGAATTGTTCGCTATTCTGAAATTTGGATGTATCTGAATTTCCGAATTACAATAAATAATGAATTTAAATGAATCCGATGAACCAAATTTTTCGACAAAATCCAAATTCAAATAGTATTCGAATTACCGAAGAGAATAGGAATAGAAAAGAATATAATAGAAATTAAAAGAATAGAATATAATAGATTAAAACAGAGCAGAATACAAAATAAAACAATAGAAAAAAATTTAATAGAAAAAAGGGGACAGAATAGCAAATAAAAGAATAGAGTAAAACAGACTAAAATAGAATAGCAAATAAAGGAATAGAACAGAATAAAATAGAATATAACTGTAATGAAACGTCCCACACTCCGCTTGAGTGCTTTTGTCTTATACAGTAAGCCCGGAGCAACAGCAACCAAGCAATAAGCGTAGGGCGGGCATGACAGGGTTAACAGGGATTAACTACTCTTATTAGGGGTGGTTAGTATAGGGCCGAGGGGGAGGGGCTGCAGGAATATTTATAAAGGGGACCCCGCCTGGGATGAGTCACCAAAGCGTGGGGGAAAGTTCAGGGAGAGAAGCAACATGTCGGAGGTGGAGAGAATTCTGGCCCAGCTTAGAGAAGAGGTGGCAGTGCGGGGTCCCGAGTGGCTCCAGGCGGCGCTAGGTACGGCACTCACGGGGACAGAGGCGGCGTCCGAACTGGCGGGCAGGAGCGTGACTAGAGCCCGCAGGGCAAGACCTCCGGAGCGGTATTCGCCGGAGCAGTGAGGGGAGGATCAGAGGCAAGCAAGGGGGAGTCGAGGAGTTTCGGCGGCGGGCCCACCCCCTAAACGGACGGCGCGCACGAGCAGCGGCAGCCCGGTAAGAACTACCGACAGGGAGCGGAGAACGGGTGGCGAGAAGCAAGGAAAAGACAGGGCTTCAGTGCGGCCTAGTAGACTCGGCGAACGCGTGCGCGCTGGCCCCTCCCCCAGGCTTCCAGAGTCGGAACGGGATAACACGCAGAGGAGGAATACAGACGGGACCTCCGGGCCTTCAGCGGCAGGAGATCCACAGCGGCCTGATACAGAACGGAGGGAGCTGAGAAGGGGCAGAGCGGAGGCCGCCAGGACTGAGGTTACGCACACCGGTCCTGGTAAGGCTGTCCAGAAGTCTCCACACGGACGCGCTGCGCAGAGGAGGGGGAAGATGGCGGCGGCAGCTACAGCCAGCAGGCCCGACCGGCTTTCATCGGAAGAGGAGGAAGACATGGTGCTGAACCTTTCGGAAGAGCGATCAGAGTCTGAAGAAGAGGCAGCCCCCCGCGCGGGGAGAACAGCAGAGGTGGACAGCAGACGATCGGCTGATGGGGCGTCACCTATGCAGCCCGGTAAGTCAGCACCTATTACACCTGAGACAATTTTACATGAGGGTAGTGGGCCTAGCAGGGGTTCTGGGTCTGGGACATCTAGGGGGGGGACGGGGGAGAACCCTCTGGGAGCTGCAGGTTTACTAGGTTTCTTGGAAGGAATCAAAGACCTAGTCCAGAAGTTTGAACAGGCGGGCAAAACAGCAGTGGGGCCGGCGGCAGCCTGGGTCCCACCTGGAGCAGGATCGGGGGAACACGCAGAGGCAGGGGGGCGTATGGAAATGCCAGTGGTCGCAGGGGCCGGCTCAGCGCCCGCGAAGGAAGGTGGAAGTGAGGTAGTGGTTCAGGAGGTGGGCAAGACGGCGGTGGCTAGTGAGACGGTGGCGAGGCAGGACATAATTAGAATTGCAGATGCAGCAAAATGTGAAGTATATGTGTGTTATGAAGGGCCGTTAGGGGCGCATCTGAAGCAGGAGGTTAGAGAAAAGTTATGGAAAGGTGAGTATGTGGAGATTTTTTCTTTACTCCCTTTAGAAAAATTCAATTTGGATAGAGTAAAACCTGACGATTCTAAAAAAGAGGACGAAGAGAAAAGGAGATACCGGTTAATCCCGCGTACATTTACCAATTGGCTGCAGGCGTTCGCCATAATGGCAAGTGTCATTGGGGAAAAACAACCCGAACATTGTTCGGCGCTGTTTTGTTATCAGGATTCTATTGGGGAAGCGTATAGAGTTTATGGGGGTACTGCGTGGCTGAGGTATGATGAGCAGTTTCGGCAAAGGAGGGCGGTGCGGAAAGAGCTACGCTGGGACCACAAGGATATAAGCCTATGGATGCGATTGATGACCTCGGCGCGGGCACCGAACCAGTTTTTTCAGGGAGGGGCCGGCGGACCAGCAGCACAGGGACAGTCGGCCGGAAACAAGAAAGGGGTGTGCTGGCAGTATAATTCAGGAACATGCAGGTTCGGAAGCTCTTGTAGGTTCAAGCATGAGTGTTCGGGGTGCAACGGAGCACACTCAGCAACTAAGTGCTTCAAACAAGCTAAGGGTCGCTCAGGGGAAACTGGACACAAGAGGGAGGACTCCGGTGAGAGTGGGAAGGATGCGGCCGTTTCTCGGTAGGTATCCTGATAAGAAAGCGGCAAAACTATTGGAAGAAGGCTTCTCCGTTGGCTTTCGTATCCCCTGTTCACTGGCGGTAGTTCCTCCCGTTCCACCCAATCTCCGGTCCGCCTTGCAACACCCGGACGTGGTTCGCGAAAAACTACGTAAGGAGGTTGCAATGGGGAGGATGGCGGGGCCTTTCTCGTCACCGCCTTTGGCAGATCTGGTGGTGTCGCCACTGGGGGTAGTGCCAAAAAAGGAACCCAATAAATTCAGGCTCATCCACCACCTGTCTTTTCCAAAAGGGGGGTCGGTTAATGACGCCATAGATCAGGAAGCATGCTCAGTGACATACACGTCCTTTGATGCAGCCGTAGGGTGGGTGCGCCGGTACGGAAAAAGGGCTCTGTTGGCTAAGGTTGATATTGAATCGGCCTTTCGGCTGCTACCAGTACATCCCGAAAGTTTTAGGTTGCTCGGATGTCAATGGGACGATGAGTTCTACGTCGACCAATGCCTTCCGATGGGTTGCTCTATATCATGTGCGATATTTGAGCAATTCAGCTCTTTCGTTGAGTGGGTGGTAAGGGAGGTTTCGGGTTTGAATTCTATAATTCATTACCTGGATGACTTCCTATGCATAGGACCGGCAGAGTCGAGGATCTGCGCGGTGCTCTTGGCAACGCTGGAACACATAGCAGACAATTTTGGCATTCCCTTGGCGCCTGACAAAACTGTGGGACCTTGTACGGAAATTACGTTTCTGGGCATCGTCCTGGATTCAGAGGCCATGGAATGCAGGTTGCCGGAGTCAAAGTTGGCAGCCCTGAAAACAGAGATTGCGTGGCTGATTGGATTGCGTAAAGTGCAATTGCGCGTATTGCAATCGGTGTTAGGCAAGCTCAATTTTGCCTGCCGCATCTTGCCTATGGGGAGGGTGTTCAGACGCCGGCTGGCAGCTAGCACGAGTGGCATTAAGTCCCCGAGACATTTTGTACGCCTGGTCAAGGCACATAGGGACGACCTGAAGGTATGGCATACCTTTTTGGAGTCATTCAATGGAAGGGCGTTGTGGATGACGGGACCGGTCAGTAATTTCGACCTGGAGCTCTTTACGGACGCAGCGGGGTCCTCAGGGTTTGGAGCTTTCTTCCAGGGCCAATGGAGTGCAGGCCCCTGGCCGCAGTCCTGGATAGCGGCGGGCTTCACAAAGAATTTGGTGCTGTTGGAATTATTTCCAGTAGTGCTGGCAGTGGAGTTATGGGGAGCATCTTTCAGGGATCTGAAAGTGCGTTTCCATGGGGACAATTTGGGGGTGGTGCAGGTGATCAATAAGAACACGGCGTCTTCTCCGCCGGTTATTAGATTACTGCAACATTTGGTGCTGAGATGCTTGCAACTGAATGTTTTCATTCACGCTGTCCACCTGCCAGGAGTAGAAAATGTGATAGCCGATGCTTTATCTCGCTTCCAGTGGGACAGGTTCCGAGAGTTGGCGCCGGACACGGAGCAACAAGGAGTGCCTTGTCCCGAATGGTTGTGGGGGATAGCGTTGGAATCATCGCGGGATGGATAAAGCGGTCGGTAAGTGGGTCCACGTGGTCAGCCTACACGAGGGTCTGGAAGGAGTTGTTAGCGTTCCTACAAGAGGTGGGTGAGGATCCAAATGGGCAAGCAGGACGTTCACTCGTTTTGTACTACGTAGCCAGAAAAATGGAGGAGGGGGTGTCTGCATCTGTAGTGAATGCGCAACTGTCAGGTTTAGCCTTCCTGTTCAAATTACAGGGGCAGCCTGATTTTACAAAAGATTTCTGGGTGAGAAAGGCCGTAAAAGGTTATAGGCGATCGGTGATGCGGAAGGATAACAGGAAGCCCGTGACATTTGAGATTCTCAAGGGTATAATAGCCAAATTGCGGGTGGTGTGTTCATCGGAATTTGAGATAAAATTATTTACGGTCGCGTTTTTGTTGGCGTTTTTTGGGGCATTTAGAATTGGGGAACTGGTTAGCCCGTCAAAGAAAGTACATGGGGGACTTGGGAGCCAGGAGGTGGAGTGCAGCAGGGGTAGGCTGTCCTTGTGGTTTAAAAAATCAAAAACGGATCAAGAGGGCAAGGGGAAACTAGTTCAGGTGTTTCCAATTCCGGACTCGCCTTTATGTCCAATAGAAGCAGTAATGGTTTTTAGGCGGGTTCGCCCGGCGGGGCTGGGAGCGTTCTTGGTACACGAGGACGGGACGCCGTTGTCACGTTTTCAGTTTGGGGTTATATTCAGAAAATGCTTGGAGCGTTTGGGTTTGGATGGCAAAGCTTTTTCATCCCACTCATTCAGGATAGGAGCAGCAACAGAAGCTGCAAGGCAAGGGATGGATATGGAGGCGGTAAAAAGGATTGGGAGGTGGGAGTCGAACAGGTTCAGGTCTTACGTTAGGCCCCACATGGTGGTAGGTTTGTGAGGTAAACAAGTGGGCAGGACTCTTCAGTCTGCCCGGGTTTTGTTGTAAAAAACGCTGGTTGTACTATAGTGTATGTTGTTTTTTCCTCTTTAATTTCAGGTTCGGCGACCGGGATGGTCTGGATCATGGGCCATTCCTATGTCTGCTGGGGGGCACGGAGAGGGGATGTGAGGTACGAGGGTAGGCAGTTGGGTTTTAATAAAAAGGAAGCCTACATAAAATGGTTTGGAGTCCCGGGAATGTTGTGGGGACGGTTAGTTCCTGAGATGCAGCGTTATGCAGCTAGGGACAGACCGCCTGATGTGCTAGTATTACACGTGGGCGGCAATGATTTGGGGATTAGGTCCATGTTAGACATCACACGGGACATCAAATCAGATATTGACCGCTTGATGGAGCAATTTCCTGATATGGTCGTTGTATGGTCAGATATAGTGGCGCGTATGACATGGAGAATGGCCAGATCGGTAGAAGGTATTAATAGAGCCAGGAGAAAGATTAATAGGGAAGTTAGCAAATTCATGGTTCAGAAAGGAGGGTTGGCCATACGTCACCTAGAGCTGGAATTCGAGACCTGGAGATATTTAAAAAAAGACGGGGTCCATTTAAACGAAGTAGGCATAGATATGTGGGCTTTGGGCCTTCAAGATGGCATACAACGAGCGCTTCGGGTGTGGAGGGGCAGCCAAGGGTAAGGGAATTACCCTTGCCTGCTGTGGCGGACGTTGGTCTGTGCAGGGAAAGAAGATATCAGAAGGATGAGATCGGGACCATCGTTGGAGGGGTCCTGATGGTGGTTCCCGGTTAACGGAGGTTAGCCGGGAAGTGAGAATGGGGCACTGCGGTCAGGGGTAGTCTTTGAGCCAGCTTGTCGGCTTGAGGCAGGGATAATACATTTGAGAGGGACTGCAGTGCAAGAAGGTTTTTAACACAGAGGTTTACTAATTTCCTGCTCAGACCAACGTTAGATTTTCATAGGTTTATAACAGATATGTTTTTTATATTTATACGTTTATATGTTTTATATTTGACTCATTATTTTGGTTAAATAAAGTAGGCTGCTACGGCCTTTGTTACCCCATGAGCACGGTGTGGTCTCGGTTAATTAGGATGTGGAGAGGGGTATATAGTTTATGGGGAGTTAAACACATCTGTTATTCAACAGTCATGCTTCCTCCCAGTCTGAATATAGATATGAGATATTCCAACCGCTGACAACCAAGAACTAGACAGTACTCGTTTTGGCTGCTGAACATTATTATTATATTATATTATTATTATACAGGATTTATATATCACCAACAGTTTGCGCAGCGCTTAACAAAATGAAGGCAGACATTACAGTTACATTACAATTTGGTACAAGAGGAATCAGAGGGCCCTGCTCACTAGAGCTTACAATCTAGGAGGGGGGTCAATTAATACAAAAGGTAATAGCTGTGGGGGATGAGCTGATGGAGAAAGTGAAACAGTGTATTAGATAGAAGCAGCATAGGATTCTTTAAAGAGAAGGGTTTTCAGGGATCGTCTAAAGATGGATAGATTAGGGGACAGTCGGACAGATTGGGGTAGGGAGTTCCAAAGGATGGGAGAAGCTCTGGAGAAATCCTGAACATGAACTGTTTATTGAAACACGGGAACACAGAGGTAACACTCGGGACAATCCCCCCTCCCTTTGCATTCAGGGCAGGGTAGACTGTCCAATCAGCAGGGAGAGCTGTTTTAGGAATTCCCCCCTCCCCCTCACAGCAAATACATATACACATCCCATAATACTTTCTCCCAAGGCAGAGAGACACAATAGAACAATGGAATACAGCCACACCCCCAAATGACCCAGCAGAGAGCACACCATAGTATGAGACAATATACAATATATACAGTTGTGCTCAAATGTTTGCATACCCTGGCAGAAATTGTGAAATGTTGGCATTAATATTGAAAATATGACTGATCGTGCCAAAAAAATGTTTTTGTTTTTTTTAAGGATAGTAATCACATGAAGCCATTTATTATCACATTGGTTTTTTGGATCCTTTTTAAATCCTAATGATAACAGAAATCACCCAGATGGTCCTGATAAAAAGTTTTCATACCCTGGAAGGTTTGGCCTTGTTACAGACACAGAAGGTGGCACACACGGGTTAAAAATGGCAATTAAAGGTTAATTTCCAACATTTGTGGCTTTTTAAATCTCAATTAGTGTCTGTAGAAATAGTCAATGAGTTTGTTAGCTCTCACATGGATGCACTAAGCAGACTAGACACTAAGACATGGGGAGCAGAAAAGAACAGGCAAAAGACCTGCGTAACAAGGTAGTGAAACTTTATAAAAATGGAAAAGTATATAAAAAGATATCCAAAGCCTTGAATATGCCAGTCAGTACTGTTCAATCAGTTAATAAGAATTGGAACATTTGGGGATCTCTTGATACCAAGCCAAGGTCAGGTAGATCAAGAATCAAGAAAGATTTCAGCCACAACTGCCACAGGAACTGTTCGGGATACAAAGAAAAAACCCACAGGTAGCCTCAGGAGAAATACAAGCTGACCCTTTACATATCCCCCCCGTTCCAGGCCAGAGGTCTGGACACTACGAATCAAGTGGCAATAGACCCGCATTCTGATGAACCTTTCCTGGTCTATGTACCACTACAAACTTGAAGTCCTGTAGAGCAAGGAACCACCGGGTGATTCTGGAGTTTTTGTCTTTATTTTGGATCATCCATGTAAGAGGTGCATGATCTGAAACTAATTTGAAGGGTCGGCCCAACAAGTAGTAGCGGAGTGTATCCAAAGCCCATTTTATTGCAATACCAGTGGCGTACTAAGTGGGGGCGGGGTATGGCTGTCCCGGGTGCCACACACGGGGAGGTGTCAGGCTGGCTCCCCCCCTCCGTGACTGAAGCAGAGACAGCGGGTGGAGGTCAGCAGGGCAGCGGCATGGCGCGGTGACAGGCAGCGGCAGGTAAGAACACAGTACACACATGGAGAGCCTGTAGTGGCTTTGCAAATGTTTTTTTTTTTCGCAGCACCCGAGCGACACCCGTGTGACATCCGTTGGCGCAAACCGGGACCCACAACGACCCCCTTCTCTCGTGGCTGCGCCGCGGTTCTGATCTGTGTGAGACAGCCGAGCAGAGTGAAGAGTACTGTGCATCATGTCCCGCGCTGATTATCTGAGCCAAGGCCCGAGGTTCATTATAGGTCTGAAGGGGGGTCTGCACTGTAGGGGGGTCTGTATTGTAGGAAGGGGCTGTATTGCAGGGGGAGTCTGCACTGTAGGGATGGACTGCACTGTAGGGGGGTCTGTATTGTAGGGGGGTCTGTATTGTAGGGGGGTCTGCACTGTAGGGGGGTCTGTATTGTAGGGGGGTCTGCACTGTATGGGGGTCTGTATTGTAGGGGGCTCTGCACTGTAGGGGGGTCTGTGTAACATGCAGGGGGTCCAAAGCTGTTACTGGGTGTCTGTGTAACATACAGGCATCCAGAGATGTGGGGCCTGTGTAATGTAAAGGGGTCAAGAGGTACAAGGGCTGTGTAATGTAAAGGGTTCCAGAGGTGCAGGGGGCTGTGTAATGTAAAGGGGTCCAGAGGTGCAGGGTGCTGTGTAATGTAAAGGGGTCCAGAGGTGCAGGGTGCTGTGTAATGTAAAGGGGGCAAGAGGTACAAGGGCTGTGTAATGTAAAGGGTTCCAGAGGTGCAGGGGGCTTTGTAATGTAAAGGGGTCCAGAGGTGCAGGGTGCTGTGTAATGTAAAGGGGTCTAGAGGTGAAGAGTGCAGTGTAATGTAAAGGGGTCCAGAGGTGTAGGGTGCTGTGTAATGTAAAGGGGTCCAGAGGTGCAGGGTGCTGTGTAATGTAAAGGGATCCAGAGGTGCAGTGTGCTGTGTAATGTAAAGGGGTCCAGAGGTGCAGGGTGCTGTGTAATGTAAAGGGGTCAAGAGGTACAAGGGCTGTGTAATGTAAAGGGTTCCAGAGGTGCAGGGGGCTTTGTAATGTAAAGGGGTCCAGAGGTGCAGGGTGCTGTGTAATGTAAAGGGTTCCAGAGGTGCAGGGTGCTGTGTAATGTAAAGGGGTCTAGAGGTGAAGTGTGCAGTGTAATGTAAAGGGGTCCAGAGGTGCAGGGTGCTGTGTAATGTAAAGGGGTCCAGAGGTGCAGTGTGCTGTGTAATGTAAAGGGGTCCAGAGGTGCAGGGTGCTATGTAATGTAAAGGGGTCCAGAGGTACAAGGACTGTGTAATGTAAAGAGGTTCTTAGGTGCAAGGTGCTGTGTAATGTAAAGGGGTCCAGAGGTGCTGTGTAATGTACACAATAGTGACAAAGAGATATTTAAGCATGCAGAGGTATGCAGGGGGCACAGTGGGGTGTTTTTACATTTTAAGGTGGGGGGTGCCAGATATAGGATCTGGCCCCAGGTGCCAAATGCACTAGGTACGCCCCTGTGCGAGACACTCCCTTTCCACAATGGAATAATTCCTCTCAGCTGGCATGAGCTTCCAACTCAAGTACACAACGGGGTGCTCATCCCCCCCAACCATCTGGGACAGTACTGCACCCAGACCCAACTTTGAGGCATCTGTTTGTACCAGAAACTCTTTTTGGAAGTCGGGAGCTACCAACACTGGTTCCTGGCACAAAGCTTGCTTCAACCGACAGAACGCTGCTTCTGCTTCTGCACTCCACTGAACAACAGTTGTGTTCTTTCCCTTGGTGAGATCAGTCAGAGGCGCTGCTAGACTGGCAAAGTTGGGGACAAACCTCCTATAATAGCCCACAATGCCAAGGAAAGAACACACCTGTTTCTTTGTGAGTGGACGGGGGCCCATTTCTGGATAGCCTTCACCTTGTTTAGTTGGGGTTTAATCACACCCCTGCCTACAACATACCCCAGGTAGTGATTCTCCTCCAACCCAACCTTGCTCTTTTCCGGGTTCACTGTGAACACCGACCTTCGGAGTGCAACCAAGACCAACTGGACCTTTGGTAAGTGACTCTCCCAGTCCTGACTAAAGATGACAATGTCATCAAGGTAGGCTCCTGAGAATTCCTTATGAGGTCTCAGGACAAAGTCCATGGCCCTCTGGAAAGTGTCTGGGGCCCCATGTAACCCAAACGGCATTCGGGCATATTGCCATAAGCCCTCTGGTGTGGCAAATGCAGTTTTTTTCTTTATCCTCTGGGGAAGGTGGGATCTGGCAGTATCCCTTTGTCAAGTCAAGAGTGGTGATGTGCCGTGCCGGTCCTAATCTCTTGATTAACTCATCCACCCGGGGCATGGGATATGTGTCTGGCTTGGAGGCTTCATTTAACTTGTGAAAGTCATTGCAGAACTGCCAGAACTGTAGAATAGTGTTCGTAATGGAGAATTAACATTTGTGATGTGGCAAATTATGAAATCTGGAAATGCAGCGCACAATTCTCTTCTTCTTTAATGGGATAATAATGAAGCTGCTTTGCTGGTGATACTGATGGAGTTATTGAAAACAAATTTTTAAAGGATTCTTTTTTTTCTAGTGATATAAAGAATAATATTATTATGTTTTTTTTTTTTGTTTTTTTGGGGGGCAAGTTAACACAACACCATTATCCCGTTGTTTTTAGGATCAAAAATACAACTATATTGGTGTCCCTTGTCAATTTTACATTGTATTTTTTAAATGTAACTGCCTACTCCCAAACTGTCATTTGAAGTAAAACACATGCCAAGTATTATTCTACACAATTTTTTTTGTTGTGTGTTAAAAAAGAAAATAAAATTAGACATGTTATCTGCCAATATAACTTAAGCAAAAAGTGCATTCTATGCATCCAAAAAAATGGAAAATATACCAAATCAAATCATTATTCAACCAAAAAAATAATGTCAAAGCAATAATTCCAAGATCAATAATATATAACGCGCTATCTCCTCCGATTCTGCAACATGTCTGGTTGACGAATAGCCATTCAGAAACAAACTGAAAAGCGCAAATCAACACTCAATAAAAATTTCTACTAACTCGAAATTAGCAGAAGGAGCCCAAAGGTTGGCGCTTAAGAGCTGAAAAACAACATAGTAAGTCACTAAATTTGTATTTGTTGGCCGACAATTCCTTGCCGTTTGTATGCAAGACAAGTTTGAGCCAAGGCCCTTCGGACAAAAGTTCACGGTTTTGTTGGCCAACAATCCGATCGTGTGTACGAGGCTTTAAGCTCAGCCGAGACAATATTCCGGCGAGCTTCGGGTATGCGGTAGGGTTTGAGGTGTACTCAAACGCCAGGGTCTGTGATGACATTATGTTCAATTACCACGGATAGGCAGGGCAGGTTTGAAAAAATGTCTTGATTCCTCTGCAAAAATTCCGAGGACTCCAGTTTTTAAAAAGGGGTGAGAGCCTCTGAAATCCCTACCTTCTTAATCTGAGTGTCAGGATCTTCCGGGACCTTTAGACTGACTGTCAAAACCTGTCTATCTTTCCATGGTTTGATCAAGTTTATGTAGTAAATCTGGTAGGGTTTACGTTTGGTGGGTTGATGGACTTTATAGTTGACCTTGCCCACACTCTCAACTATCTCAAAGGGTCCTTGCCACTTGGCAAGAAACTTACTTTCAACAGTAGTCACTAACAGCAGCACCCGATCCCCATGTTTAAACTCCCTAACCTTGGCAGATCGGTTGTATACACGGCTCTGGGCGTTTTGCGCAGCCTGCAAATATTCCCGTACTATGGGCATAACTTTTGTTTTTCGGTCCTGCATTTGAGAGACGTGTTCTACCACACTCCGATGCGGGGAAGCTTCTTGTTCCCACGTCTCTTTCATTATGTCCAGTAGTCCACGGGCGTGTCTCTCATAAACCAACTCAAAGGGGTAGAATCCCGTGGAGGCCTGGGGTACCTCTCTTATGGCAAACGACAAGGGAGGTAACAAGCAATCCCAATCCCAACCATCCTCCTCAACTGCTTTCTTTAGCATTCCCTTTAAGGTTTTGTTTAACCGCTCAACTAACCCATCAGTTTGTGGGTGATACACTGAAGTCCTCTAGTGTTTAATCTTAAACAGTTTACAGAGTTCCTTCATCACTTTTGACATGAACGGGGTACCTTGGTCTGTCAAGATCTCGGGAAGGAGCCCTGTTCTCATGAACATCTGAAACAACTCCCGTGTGATGACCTTGGATAAGCAATTTATTAAAGGGACCACTATTTGGTGGCATAGTCAAGGACACCTAAAATGTATTGGTGTTCCCTAGCTGACCTGGGTAAGGGGCCCACCAAGTCCATGGCTATGCGATCAAAGGGAACCTCAATAATTGGAAGCAGTACCAGCAGACTGCGAAAATGGGGTCTTGGAGCGGTTCTTTGACAGGTAGGGAAGGACTCACAGTAGTCCTTAATTTCCCAATATACACCAGGCAAAAAAAATGCTGTAAAACCCATTTCTGAGTTTTAGCCCCTCCAAGGTGACCCACAAGTACATGACTATGAGCCAAATGTAACACCCTAGACCTAAAAGGTTTGGGTACCACCAGTTGTTCCAACACTTCTTTATCGACTTTAGCTACTCGGTACAACAAGTCATGAATCACAGCAAAATGGGGGAACTGCACATCCACTCCAGGGTGCTGTGGTTCACCATTTAAGACTGGGGCCTGTTCCTTGGCTGGGATCAAAGTGGGGTCCCTCATCTGAGCACTAAGGAAATCTTCATATCTGGCTCAGAGGAGGTACTGTCCGCTTCCAATCCCGCAAACACCTCCAGGGGACCGGGCTCACTTCCTGAAGGTTCAGCAACCTGGTACTGATCATTAGTAAAAACCTTCTGCAACACAGTATTATTTACCACCTCTGTGAGTTCTTGCTTTTTGGGGGAAAACCCTGAACCTTTGAGCTTTTGCTCATACAAGTCCCAAAACATGGGGCAGTCTCGCCCAATTAGTAAGTCATGAGGTAATCCCGGGACCACCCCAACCTTTAGTGTAGCCGTTCCTGCTGGTGTACACAGGGTCACACAGGCCACTGGATAGTTTTTAACATCACCATGCACACAGGTGACCCCGACCTGTTCCCTTGGTACCAGCTTTCTTGGCAACCTGTCCGATCGGAGCAGGGTGACGACACTCCCAGAGTCAAGGAGCGCTACCACCTCCTGTCCATTGACCCGCACCACACACATGCGGATTCAGGCTGGTTGCAGTACATAATGCATGGGCATACATGGAGCAACGGTGACCCATGTCACACTACATTGATTCTTCCCAACTTGGGCACTGGGCCGCCAGATGAACCAGTTGATGGGAGGACCAACAGCGAACCTCACGGGATTCCCCATGGTTCCCTGGAATCTTAGGTCCTGGGGTGCTCCTGGCAGTTGTATTATACCCCCGAGCAGCCACCATGCGATCACCGGGAGCCACCCTGGTGCTGGAACGCACTTTGAAATGTAACCCCCCTAATGTAACTCCCCCGTGTAATCCCCCTAATGTAACCCTCCCCCCGTGTAATCCCCCCAATGTAACCCCCCTGTGCAATCCCCCTAATGTAACCCGCCCTGTGTAATCCCCTAAAGTAAGCCCCCAATGTATATCTCCCCTCCCTACATTTACAGACCTCAGATCAGCGTGGCTCTGTCCAAATGTCCCTCCATCTAGGCTCTGTTGGCTCTGAGGAGTGTAATTGTGATAGGCAGCCAGCGCCTCTCCTTGCCTGCCTTCACAGGAGGACATGTGGGCGCCGGGGGCACTGGGCTATGGGACTGCAGAGCTGTCTGCCTCTGCCTCACCATTATTTCTCCTCCTCCCTCCCCGAACATCGTGGGGAGCTAAGGAGCCACATCAGAGATACCGGAGTGTGCAGGGGAAGGAGGAAGAGGAGAGAGCCATGGCGCCTCTCTCAATCCAGTACCGTGCATCACCCCTCTGGCGGGTGTCACCCGGGTGTGGCCTGCACCCCCCTAGCGACACCACTGCGTGTCATGTTGATGAGGTGCCATCACCATCTGTGCTGCTGCACACTGCTGTCAGTGTCATTTTGAGAGTCAATTTCATGTGTGTGTGCCGCCCATTCTAATTTGTTGCCCTCTCGATCCCTGTCTCTGAGCTACTTACTATATCGAAAATAAAATAAGAAATATCTTTTTGCCTTAACCACTTGACAACTGGGCACTTAAACCCCCTCCTGCCCAGATCAATTTTCAGCTTTTAGCGCTCTCACATTTTGAATGACAATAACTCAGTCATGTAATACAGTACCCAAATGAATTTTTGTCCTTTTTTCACACAAATAGAGATTTCTTCTGGTGGTATTTTATCACCTCAGGGTTTTTTATTTTTTGCGCTATAAATAAAAAAAGACCGAAAATTTTTTTTAGTTTCTGTGACCAACTTTTGCAAATTATTAATTTTTCTTCAGAAATTTTGGCCACAATTTATACTGCTACATATCTTTGGTAAAAATAAGCCAAATTAGTGGATATTATTTTGTCTTTGTGAAAGTTAGAAAGTCTACAAGCTATGGTGCAAATCATAAAAAATTGATCACACTTGTACTGGTGGCATCTCATTTCTTGCGACCCGAACAAGCCAGGAAAGTACAAATACCCCCCAAATTACCCCTTTTTTGAAAGTAGACATTCCAAGGTATTTAGTAAGATGCATGGTGAGGTTTTTGATGTTGTCATTTTTTCCCACAATTCTTTGCAAAATTAAGTTTTTTTGTTTTTTTCCACAAAATTGTCATTGTAATAGGTTATTTCTGTCACATGGCATGTGTATACCACAAATGACACCCCAAAATACATTCTGCTACTCCTCCTGAATATTACGATACCACATGTGTGGGACTTTTTCACAGCCTGGCCACATACAGAGGACCAACATGCAGGGAGCACCGTCACGTGTTCTAGGAGCATAAATTACCCATCTAACTTGTTGACTACCTATTATGCCGCGTACACACGGTCGGACTTTCCGGCATACTTGGTCCGGCGGACCAGAGTGTGCCGGACAATCCGCCCGTGTGTGGGCGGCGGCGGACTTTTCCGGCGGACTTCTTCCCAAAAGCCCGCCGGACCTAGATTTGAAACATGTTTTAAATCTTTCCGTCGGACTCAGTTTCGGGCGGAAAGTCCGCTCGTGTGTGTGCTGGTCCGACGGAAAGCCCGCTCGTGTGTAGGCTGGTCCGACAGACCAAATACGACACGAGGGGATGGTATTGCATCTCGCGCTCGCTGCAATAGGAAAAACAAATATTCCTATTGCGGCGAGCGCGGGGCATACCAGGCCCTTAGGTCTGGTATGGATTATAAAGGGGAACCCCGCTACGCCGAAAAAACGGCGTGGGGTCCCCCTAAAATCCATACCAGACCCCGATCCGAGCACGCAGCCTGGCCGGTCAGGAAAGGGGGTGGGGACGAGCGAGCGCCCCCCCCCCTCCTGAACCGTACCAGGCCGCATGCCCTCAACATGGGGGGTGGGTGCTTTGGGGGAGGGGGGCGCCCTGCGCCCCCCCCCAAAGCACCTTGTCCCCATGTTGATGAGGACAAGGGCCTCTTCCCGACAACCCTGGCCGTTGGTTGTCGGGGTCTGCGGGCGGGGGCTTATCGGAATCTGGGAGCCCCCTTTAATAAGGGGGCCCCCAGATCCCGGCCCCCCACCCTATGTAAATGAGTATGGGGTACATGGTACCCCTACCCATTTACCTAGGAAAAAAGTGTCAGTAATAAAACACACTACACAGGTTTTTAAAATATTTTATTAAACAGCTCCGGGGGGGGGGATCTTCCTCCGGCTTCGGGGGTCTTCTTCCGGCTTCGGGGGTCCCTCCGCTTCATCTTCTCCCGGCGTCCGGTTGGTTCTTCTCCGCTCTCCGGCCTCTTCTCCCGGTGTCGCAGGTCTTCGGCCGGCCCCTCCGCTGTCTTCATGTAGCTCTATTGCGAGCGGAGGTCCGGACTTCTGGGCTTCTGGGCTTCTTGGCTTCTCTTCTCTTCTCTTCTCTTCTCTTCTCTTCTCTTCTCCCAGATGTTGACACGACGCTCTCTCCGGCTGGACTGGTCTCTGAGGGCTGCGTTGTGACTTATATAGGCGGAGACCCCGCCCCCATATGATGTCACAGTCCCTGGGCATGCTGGGACTGTGACGTTTTAGGGGGCGTGGTCGACCACGCCCCCTAAAACGTCACAGTCCCAGCATGCCCAGGGACTGTGACATCATATGGGGGCGGGGTCTCCGCCTATATAAGTCACAACGCAGCCCTCAGAGACCAGTCCAGCCGGAGAGAGCGTCGTGTCAACATCTGGGGGAAGAGAAGCCAAGAAGCCAAGAAGCCCAGAAGTCCGGACCTCCGCTCGCAATAGAGCTACATGAAGAGAGCGGAGGGGCCGGCCGAAGACCTGCGACACCGGGAGAAGAGGCCGGAGAGCGGAGGAGAACCAACCGGACGCCGGGAGAAGATGAAGCGGAGGGACCCCCGAAGCCGGAAGAAGACCCCCGAAGCCGGAGGAAGATTCCCCCCCCCCCGGAGCTGTTTAATAAAATATTTTAAAAACCTGTGTAGTGTGTTTTATTACTTACACTTTTTTCCTAGGTAAATGGGTAGGGGTACCATGTACCCCATACTCATTTACATAGGGTCGGGGGCCGGGATCTGGGGGCCCCCTTATTAAAGGGGGCTCCCAGATTCCGATAAGCCCCCGCCCGCAGACCCCGACAACCAACGGCCAGGGTTGTCGGGAAGAGGCCCTTGTCCTCATCAACATGGGGACAAGGTGCTTTGGGGGGGGGGGCGCAGGGCGCCCCCCTCCCCCCAAAGCACCCACCCCCCCATGTTGAGGGCATGCGGCCTGGTACGGTTCAGGAGGGGGGGGGGGCGCTCGCTCGTCCCCACCCCCTTTCCTGACCGGCCAGGCTGCGTGCTCGGATCGGGGTCTGGTATGGATTTTAGGGGGACCCCACGCCGTTTTTTCGGCGTAGCGGGGTTCCCCTTTATAATCCATACCAGACCTAAGGGCCTGGTATGCCCTGCGACGGGGCTAGCAAGGTGTCAATCTCGCCGATAAAAGCGGCAAGATTGACATCCTTTTCTAGTCCCGTCGCACCTGAGTCACGTTCAAAATGAACGGACTTGTCCGTGTGTGGGCAAGTCCGTTCATTCTGAAAGTCCGCCGGAACTCCGGCGAAAGTCCGTCGGAAAGACGGGCGGACTTAGCCCGCCGGAAAGTCCCGGCGTGTGTGGGCAAGTCCGTCCGTTTTAAAGTCCGGCGCACCTGGCGGACAAAGTCCGTCGGAAAGTGTGCCGGACCAAGTAGGATAGAAAGTCCGCTCGTGTGTACGCGGCATTACACTTTTGAAGGCCCTGAAACACCAGGACAATGACACGTGACACTGATGACAGATGGTACTAATATGTGGCACTGATGATACGTGGCACTAATACGTGGCACTGATGACAGATGGCACTAATATGTGGCACTGATGACAGATGGCACTAATATGTTGCACTGATGACAGCTGGCACTAATACGTGGCACTAATGACAGATGGCACTTATGACACGTGACACTGATAACAGATGGCACGTGACACTGACAGGTGGCACTGGGGGCAGGTGGCACTGATAGGTGGCACTGGGGAAAGATAGCACTGACAGGTGGCACTGAGGACAGATGGCACTGAGGACAGATGGTGATGGGGACAGATGGCACTGTGTTGTGTTAGTGTACCTGATTTTTTTCACTTGCGCTGCACCACGGAAGCTCTCCCTCCTCACACTCTGTCTCTGTGTGAGGAGGAAGAGCCGGCAATGAGAGATGATCTCATATGTTTACATATGAGATCATCTCTCATTGGACACTCCGATCGAGTGCTAAATGGCCGCTGTGATTGGTCATTTAGCACGATCTGTGATTGGCTATGTCCAAGGGACACGGCCAACACAGATTTCCCCCATAAATAGGAGGCCGTCCAGGAACGCCCTCCCCGCAATTGAGCACCGCGCTGTAGCCGTCTTTCGGCTATAGCGCGGGCGCAAAGTGGTTAATATCTACCTTAAAGCACTTTGCTAATTGCATATTGTACTTGATTTTAGCCTAAATACAGAAATTTGCACTTAAAACTGTGATTTTGTAACTTTTGGATATGCCAGTAAAAACGTGACTGTGCCAGTAAATTTTGGGTGTTGTGTCAGTAAATTTCAATCTGGTAGGTTGGCAACACGGCTGAACACCAAGGAAATTCAGTCCCCACAATGAAAGGCTAAACACAAGCATAATGCCGCGTACACACGGTCGTACTTTTCGTCTACAAAAGTCAGACAGCCTTTCCGACAGACTTCCGACAGACTTCCGGCAGACTTTCGACGGACTTGCGGCGGACTTGCTAACGAACAGACTTGCCTACACACGATCACACAAAAGTCAGTCGAATTCTTACGTGATGACGTACACCGGACTAAAATAAGGAAGTTCATAGCCAGTAGCCAATAGCTGCCCTAGCGTGGGTTTTTGTCCTTCGGACTAGCATACAGACGAGCGGATT
Organism: Lithobates septentrionalis; assembly: GCA_037952835.1. Taxonomy (NCBI): domain Eukaryota; kingdom Metazoa; phylum Chordata; class Amphibia; order Anura; family Ranidae; genus Lithobates; species Lithobates septentrionalis. The sequence continues at coordinate 70,558 of JBBDGP010003833.1, forward strand.
TTTCGACCAGACTCGAGTCCGTCGTAAAGTTTTAAAGCATGTTTCAAATCTAAAGTACGTCGGATTTGAGGCTAAAAAAGTCAGTTGAAAGTCCGGAGAAGCCCACACACGATCGGATTACCAGCCAGCTTTAGTCCGTCAGCGTCCGTTGGACTTTTGTAGACGAAAAGTACGACCGTGTGTACGCGGCATAAGTTCCAAAGAGTACTTACTAGTGTAGAGGAGGTCCCAAAAAGAATAGCTGAAGGAGGGAGAAGGGGGGAGACAGCGAAGCATCTCTCTCTCTCTCTCTCTCTCTCTCTGTCTCTTTCCGTCTCTGTCTCTCTCCGTCTCTCTTCTCTCTCTCTCTCTCTCTCTCTCTGTCTCTCTCTCTGTCTCTGTCTCTCTGTCTCTCTGTCTCTTTCCGTCTCTGTCTCTCTCCGTCTCTCTTCTCTCTCTCTCTCTCTCTCTCTCTCTCTCTCTCTCTCTCTCTCTGTCTCTCTGTCTCTCTCCGTCTCTCTTCTCTCTCTCTCTCTCTCTCTCTCTCTCTCTCTCTTTCCATCTCTCTCTCTTCTCTCTCTCTCTCTTCTCTCTGTCTCTCTTCTCTCTCTGTCTCTCTTCTCTCTCTGTCTCTCTTCTCTCTCCGTCTCTGTCCTTCCTTCTCTGTCTCTCCTTCTCTGTCTCTCTGTCTCTCTGTCTCTCTGTCTCTCTCTCTCTCTCTCTCTCTCTCTCTCTCTCTCTCTCTCTCTCTCTCTCTCTCTCTCTCTCTCTCTCTCTCTCATGTAATGTTTCCCTATCAGAGTAAGGTGTACGAATGACACCATTTATGTCTCTCTCCATCCCGCCGCCTTCTCCCTCCTTCCGACATTCTTTTTGGGACCTCCTCTACACTAGTAAGTACTCTTTGGAACTTATACTTGTGTTTAGCCTTTCATTGTGGGGACTGAATTTCCTTGGTGTTCAGTGATCTGCTTATGCAGCTCAAGTTATTAAATTGGTGCTGCCTCATTAGATATATATACAGTGGGTAGGGGTGGGTACCATCATCCTAATAGAAATTGAGAGAGGGGGTGGACCTGCATTCCCGGGAGGCCGTCATATGGCGGCCTCTCCTGTGCACGCTCCCTGCGCGCGCCCTGCAGGGCGCGCGCCGGGCGCGCTGTGACCACCGAGTCTATGAGACTCACCTGATCACTGATCCGGTCCCGGCCCCTTACCATGTGATCAGCTGTCAGCCAATGACAGCTGATCACATGATGTAAACAAAACATCAGTAATCGTTTTTTTTTTTTTTACTCGCGCTGACAGCGCGAGTAGAAAAAAAAGCCGATCACCGGCTCACATGTCAGGGACATCGGTCCCGAAGTGGAAGAGGCACATCTGCCTCATCAGTGCCCACTAAAAGTGCCACCTAACAGTGCCCACAGTGCCACCTAACAGTGCCCACAGTGCCACCTAACAGTGCCCACAAGTGCCACCTATCAATGCAAACAAGTGCCACCTATCAATGCAAACAAGTGCCACCTATCAATGCCCACAAGTACCACCTATCAATGCCCACCTGTAGTGCCAATCAGTGCCACCTGCCAGTGCTGCCCATCACTGCCACCCATCAGTGCCCATCACTGCCACCCATCAGTGCCCATCACTGCCGCTTATCAGTGCCCATCATCAGCGTACATCATCAATGAAGGAGAAAAATTACCCGTTTTAAATTTTTTATAACAAAATATAAAAAAATTAAATTTTTTTTTTTTTTTAATTCAGTTTTTTAATTTTTTTTTAACAAAAAGTAAAAACCGCAGAGGTGATCAAATACCACCAAAAGAAAGCTCTATTTGTGGTGAAAAAATGATAAAAATTTCATTTGGGTACAGTGTTGTATGACCGCGCAATTGTCATTCAAAGTGCGACAGCACTGAAAGCTGAAAATTGGTCTGGATAGGAGGGTGGTTAAGAAAGTTTGTTAAAAATAGACAATATAGAGTATGTGACAAAATTATAAAAGATAAAACATTAACAGCTATATTTTCTGAAACCCATCAGGTTGGTGGGAGCAGGATGATGTGGGTAAGAGCAGATCCTTGACTAGTTGCTCTACGATTGTCGCTTCTCCAAGAGGTATTACCAAAAGCATCTAAAATAAATAAATATAGTCTCATAGTTACATAGAAGGGGGAAGGAATTATTATTACATCGTTTAACCACTTGGCAACTGGCCCATAGCTGAAAGAGGGTGGTTGCATAACTCTGGGAGGGCATACAGTGACATATTCCCAGAATCCCGCTCTCGCACACCCCCTGGGGCGCGTACCCGAGCACATCCATGACCACCGGGTTCTCTGCATCACGGATCACGGTAAACGGCCACTGATTGCAATTCCCCGCAATACTCTGCAATACCCCGCAATACTCTACAATACTCTGCAATACCCTGCAATACTATGCAATACTCTGCAATACCCTGCAATACTATGCAATACTCTGCAATACCCCGTAATACTCTTCAATTCCCCGCAATACTCTGCAATACTCTGTAATACCCTGCAATACCCTGCAATACCCTGCAATACCCTGCAATACTCTGCAATACTCTGCAATACCCCGCAATACCCCGCAATACCCCGCAATACTCTGCAATACCCCGCAATACTCTACAATAACCTGCAATACTCTGAAATACCCCGCAATACTCTGCAATACCCTGCAATACTCTGTAATACCCTGCAATACTCTGTAATACCCTGCAATACTCTGCAATAACCCGCAATACTCTGCAATAACCCGCAATACTCTGCAATAACCCGCAATACTCTGCAATACTCTGTAATACCCTGCAATACCCTGCAATACTCTGTAATACCCTGCAATACCCTGCAATACCCTGCAATACCCTGCAATACTCTGCAATACCCCGCAATACCCCGCAATACCCCGCAATACTCTGAAATACCCCGCAATACCCCGCAATACTCTGCAATAACCTGCAATACTCTGAAATACCCCGCAATACTCTGCAATACCCTGCAATACTCTGTAATACCCTGCAATACTCTGCAATAACCCGCAATACTCTGCAATACTCTGTAATACCCTGAAATACCCTGCAATACTCTGTAATACCCTGCAATACCCTGCAATACCCTGCAATACTCTGCAATACCCCGCAATACCCCACAATACCCCGCAATACTCTTAAATACCCCGCAATACCCCGCAATACTCTGCAATAACCTGCAATACTCTGAAATACCCCGCAATACTCTGCAATACCCTGCAATACTCTGTAATACCCTGCAATACTCTGCAATAACCCGCAATACTCTGCAATAACCCGCAATACTCTGCAATACTCTGTAATACCCTGCAATACTCTGTAATACCCTGCAATACTCTGCAATACTCTGCAATACTCTGCAATACCCCGCAATACCCTGCAATACCCTGCAATACTCTGCAATACCCCGCAATACCCCGCAATACTCTGCAATACCCTGCAATACTCTGCAATACTCTGTAATACCCTGCAATACTCTGCAATAACCTGCAATACTCTGCAATACTCTGAAATACCCCGCAATACTCTGCAATACCCTGCAATACCCTGCAATACTCTGCAATACTCTGCAATACCCCGCAATACTCTGCAATACCCCGCAATACCCCGCAATACTCTGCAATACCCCACAATACCCCGCAATACTCTGCAATACCCTGCAATACTCTGCAATACTCTGTAATACCCTGCAATACTCTGCAATAACCTGCAATACTCTGTAATACCCTGCAATACCCTGCAATACTCTGCAATACCCTGCAATACTCTGTAATACCCTGCAATACCCTGCAATACTCTGCAATAACCCGCAATACTCTGCAATACCCCGAAATACCCCGCAATACTCTGCAATACTCTGCAATACTCTGCAATACCCCGCAATACTCTGCAATAACCCGCAATACCCAGCAATACTCTGCAATACCCTGCAATACTCTGCAATACCCTGCAATACTCTGCAATACTCTGTAATACCCTGCAATACTCTGCAATAACCTGCAATACTCTGTAATACTCTGAAATACCCCGTAATACTCTGCAATACCCTGCAATACTCTGCAATACCCCGCAATACTCTGCAATACCCTGCAATACTCTGCAATACCCCGCAATATTCTGCAATACTCTGCAATACCCTGCAATACTCTGCAATACCCAGCAATACTCTGCAATACTCTGCAATTCCCCGCAATACTCTGCAATACCCCGCAATACTCTGCAATACTCTGTAATACCCTGCAATACCCTGCAATACCCCGCAATACTCTGTAATACCCTGCAATACTCTGTAATACCCTGCAATACCCTGCAATACCCTGCAATAACCCGCAATACCCAGCAATACTCTGCAATACCCTGCAATACTCTGCAATACCCTGCAATACTCTGCAATACTCTGTAATACCCTGCAATACTCTGCAATAACCTGCAATACTCTGTAATACTCTGAAATACCCCGTAATACTCTGCAATACCCTGCAATACTCTGCAATACCCCGCAATACTCTGCAATACCCTGCAATACTCTGCAATACCCCGCAATACTCTGCAATAACTCGCAATACTCTGCAATAACTCGCAATACTCTGCAATACCCCGCAATACTCTGCAATACTCTGCAATAAAAAAACTTCTATTGACTCTAGGAGACCAAACCCCTGCAAATCAATATAAGTGGCGCTAATATAGCAGAGGAGACACCAACTGGTGTTCAAAAAATGTTTGAATAAAATGTGATACAGTGTACTAATAAAAGTGAAAGTGATCTAAACCAAAATTAGTACCAAACTTAATATCACACGTGAAAACTTATACCATAAGATTGTATGATGGTGTGATCCGCCATACACAAAACAATTCCACCCACATATGAAATTATATCAATAGTGACAAGAAATTATACAATCAATAGTGACAAAATTGCATATATAAATATATAAGCACAAAGTGTTAGTCCATAATCCGTAGAAAAGTTCATAGAAACAACACCGTGAAGAAAGTGTGCGACTCCTGAAAGAAAATAACCACCACTTCACTCAGTGTCAGTGATTCCTCTCCCCTTGAATTCAACACTCACCGACTCAATATTCCTCACACTCTCGTGTTTGGCAAATATGCATGAACATCTAGGTGGTCAGATGAAGGTGAAAACTCCAAATTCCATTTATCCCAGTGTCATCTCATTACATAGAAAGATGAAAGAATGCACAAATAGTGTGATACCGTAAAATATAAAAATGTATTCAACTGGTGAAAAAACTTCAATCATTGCACTCACATAAAAACTCTTGTCTCAAGCCAGAAAAACACACTGCAATGCAAATGACACTCCTCCTCTGTGAAACGCCCAGCACCACTAAGAATGAAGGTCGCGGCGGACCCAAGGTAAGCGTGTGTATAACCTCTCACCCCCGCTCACTGAAACTCTTCAGATCTGACTCGGATCTCCTGCTGACACCCGGAGATGGGAACCAGCTTCTCACACAGTGATCGAATCTTCCGCCGATACACGGGGATGAGCAGTAACGTTCGACCGTCACTATCTACTGATGATTGATGCCGTACAGCCACGCCCCGACATGTTTCGTCATACCTGACTTAATCATGGGATTCTCTGCAATACCCTGCAATACTCTGCAATACCCCGCAATACTCTGCAATAACACGCAATACTCTGCAATACCCCGCAATACTCTGCAATACCCTGCAATACCCTGCAATACCCTGCAATACTCTGCAATACCCTGCAATACTCTGCAATACTCTGTAATACCCTGCAATACTCTGTAATACCCTGCAATAACCTGCAATACTCTGCAATACTCTGTAATACTCTGCAATAACCTGCAATACCCTGTAATACTCTTCAATACCCCGCAATACTCTGCAATACTCTGCAATACTCTGCAATACCCTGCAATACTCTGCAATACTCTGCAATACCCTGCAATACTCTGCAATAACCTGCAATAATCTGTAATACTCTGCAATAACCTGCAATAACCTGCAATACTCTGTAATACTCTGCAATACCCCGCAATACTCTGCAATACCCCGCAATACTCTGCAATACTCTGCAATACCCTGCAATGCTCTGCAATACTCTGCAATACCCTGCAATACTCTGCAATACCCAGCAGTACTCTGCAATACCCCGCAATACCCTGCAATATACCCTGCAATACCCAGACATACTCTACAATACCCAGCCATAGCTTCACAGCATCACGGATCACGATAAACGGCCGCTGATCGCAATACCCCGCAATACTCTGCAATACCCTGCAATACTCTGCAATACTCTGAAATACACCACAATACCCCGCAATACTCTGCAATACCCTGCCATACCCTGCCATACCCCGCAATACCCTGCAATACCCTGCAGTACTCTGCAATACTCTGCAATACCCGGCCATACCCTGCCATACCCCACAATACCCTGCAATACCCTGCAATACTCTGCCATACCCTGCAATACTCTGCAATACCCAGCCATACTCCGCAATACTCTGCAATAACCCGCAATACTCTGCAATACACCGCAATACTCTGCAATACCCTGCAATACTCTGCAATACCCTGCAATACTCTGCAATACTCTGTAATACCCTGCAATAACCTGCAATACTCTGCAATACTCTGCAATACTCTGTAATACTCTTTAATACTCTGCAATAACCTGCAATACTCTGTAATACTCTGCAATACCCCACAATACTCTGCAATACTCTGCAATACCCTGCAATACTCTGCAATACCCTGCAATAACCTGCAATACTCTGTAATACTCTGCAATAACCTGCAATAACCTGCAATACTCTGTAATACTCTGCAATACCCCGCAATACTCTTCAATACCCCGCAATACCCCACAATACTCTGCAATACTCTGCAATACTCTGCAATACCCTGCAATACTCTGAAATACCCCACAATACACTGCAATACTCTGAAATACCCCACAATACCCCGCAATACTCTTCACAGCATCACGGATCACGATAAACGGCCGCTGATCGCAATTCCCCGCAATACTCTGCAATACCCTGCAATACTCTGCAATACCCTGCAATACTCTGAAATACCCCACAATACACTGCAATACTCTGAAATACCCCACAATACCCCGCAATACTCTGCAATACTCTGCAATACCCTGCCATACCCTGCCATACCCCGCAATACCCTGCAATACCCTGCAATACCCTGCAATACTCTGCAATACCCTGCCATACCCTGCCATACCCCGCAATACCCTGCAATACCCTGCAATACCCTGCAATACTCTGCCATACCCTGCAATACTCTGCAATACCCAGCCATACTCCGCAATACTCAGTGATACCCAGCCATACTCTGCCATACCCAGCCATACCCAGCCATACTCGGTGATACCCTGCCATACCCATCCATGCTCAGCCATACTCGGCTGTACTCGGCTGTACTCGGCCTCTTTATGTGGCCAGACTGTGGAAGTCTCACACATGTGGTATCGCCGTACTCAGGAGGAGCAGGAGAATCCATTTTGGGGTGTCATTTTTGGTATGTACATGCTATGTGTTAGAAATATTGTATAAATGGAGTTTGTGTTAAAAAAAAATGCATTTTAACCACTTCCTGCCCGTCGTCATATGACATCCTTGAGTTTGTGCGGGGATATCTGAATGATGGGTGCAGCTACAGGCATCATTCAGATATCAGCTTTTTCAGCCGGCGATTCCCTACACCATAAGAACAATCATAGTGGCTGTTCCACTGCTTGATCGTTCTTACGGGAGGCAAGAGGGGATGTCCCCCCTCCCGCCGCCCTCCGGTGCTTCTACTGACTCACCGCTACCATCAAAGCCAGGATCCTTATTTATTTATTTTTTTATTTCAGGCTTCCCAATGTGGAGGTAAGATGTGGGGTCTTATTGACCCCATAACCCACTGTAAAGAGGACCTGTCATGCCATATTCCTATTACAAGGGATGTTTACATTCCTTGTAATAGGAATAAAAGTGGTCATAAAATGTATTTTTTGTAAAAAAAAGTGTCAAACTAAAATAAATAAAGTAAAATGAACCAAAAAAATACATATATATTTTTAAACTGCCCCGTCCCCGTGTGCTTGCCTGCAGAAGCGAATGCATACGTAAGTCCCACCCGCATATGAAAACGGTGTTCAAACCACACATGTGAACAGTCTGACAGCAAAATGACATTTTGAAGGAAAAAACTCATTTAAAACTACTCGCGGCTATTGCATTGCCGACAATACACATAGAAGTTCATTGATAAAAATGGCATGGGAATTCCCCAAAGGGAAACCCCGAACCAAAATTTAAAAAAAAAATGACGTGGGAGTCCCCCTAAATTCCATACCAGGCCCTTCAGGTCTGATATGGATATTAAGGGGGACCCTGGCCAAAATTTTTTAAAAAAATGACGTGGGGTTCCCCCTAAATTCCATACCAGACCCTTATCCGAGCACGCAACCTGGCAGGCCGCAGGAAAAGAGGGGGGGACAAGAGTGCGGCCCCCCCCTCCTGAACCGTACCAGGCCACATGCCCTCAACATTGGGAGGGTGCTTTGGGGTAGCCCCCCAAAACACCTTGTCCCCATGTTGATGAGGACAAGGGCCTCATCCCCACAACCCTGGCCTGTGGTTGTGGGGGTCTGCGGGCGGGGGGCTTATCAGAATCTGGAAGCCCCCTTTAACAAGGGGACCCCCAGATCCTGGCCCCCCTGTGTGAAATGGTAAGGGGGTACTTACCCCTACCATTTCACTAAAAAACTGTCAAAAATGTTAAAAATGACAAGAGACAGTTTTTGACAATTCCTTTATTTAAATGCTTCTTCTTTCTTCTATCTTCCATCATCTTCTGGTTCTGCTTTTCTATTCTGTTTTCCATGGAACGGAAAGTGTCATGACTAGGCCTGGTGGACAGTGGTGGCCAATTATGTTCCCTGTGCCGTCCCGGACACTCTAGGTGCAAATATAAAGCTTCGCCTGCCTCAACACTGCACATTTTGGCTTCATTTTTCTTGGGTTCTAGAAGGTCTTGCCCTGGTATTGGGTGTAGCCCAGGTTCAGACTGCGGATGTAGTGGAGACTGCGGGTACAGAGGTGGTGCTGCAGAGAATGGATGGCAGATGGGGATGCCAAGGCACAAAAGGGACTGCTGTGTAGATTAGTGGAAGTTGCAGAGGGCTACGGAGGTTTAAAGGTCTTACAGTTGTAGAGGAACGCTTCAGTACCTTTTAGAGGAGCTGCAGGCACAAAAGTTCTAGAGGAACATGGACTCCGTGCTCAAGCACCGACACAACGTCCCACTTGATTTCAAATAGAGGATGCAGTCCCGTGATTATGGTTGCCACCTCATCCCTTTAAACCCGAACACATATTAATTACACAGGTTCTGTGGCTGATTAAGGTGGCAATTAAACTCACTTGGTGCCTTATCTGCATTTAATTAGCCTCAGAACCTGTGTAATTCAAAGGTGTTCAGGTTTAAAGGGATGAGGTGGCAACTCTACCCGTGATGTGTCATATGATGCAGCCACCACACTCCAGGTAACACCCAGATGTGGCTGCCGGCAAAAGAAAAGACACCAACACTGGAACACAAGCCAACTGGAAGTCAATCAACCCAAACCAAGCTCTCTTATTCTCCTGCTTGTTCTGTAGACCATGGTGTTTAGATGAGCTGTTCGGGCCAAGCATCAGTTCAGCCCCAAACATCGCCCTTTTGGGTGTTTGCATGTTCTCCAAGCATCCCACAATGCACTGCATTTTTAACAGCTCTGATTGGCTTAAGCTATTCACCTGACCAGCGGTCAGGTGCAAGGCTTTTCCCAGTCAGGGCAAGGAGCACTGTGAGAGCTCTGATTGGGAAAAGTTATGACTCTTGCCCAATCATGGCTCAGTGCTCATAGTCTATCCCCACACTATAAAAGGTTCCTTCCCGTGGAGATAGAGCTGGGCTCAGTGGTGAGAAGAATGTTTTAGCAAGCTAGTTAGGCCCCTTTCACACTACCGTGACTCTAAAGTCATGCAATTTTGCCACAATTTTGTAACTCACATCAAAGTCGGACCAAAGTAGTGCAGGGAGTACTTTGAAGACGGCACGACTTGAAGTCATACTACCTTGTTTCCCCGAAAATAAGACCTACCATGAAAATAAGACCTACAATGACTTTAACTAGGGCTTATTTGGGGGGTGGGGCTTATATTGCAGCCATCACCAACAATCACGCTAGGTCTTATTTTCGGGGAAACGGGGAAATATGAATGGTTGTCATTAGAAATCATGGGGAACGACTTGTCATGTGACTTTGCAGTCCCAAGTCGCAGGACAAGTCATTGGAGTGTGGATCACCTGTATAGAGGTATCAGTACAGAGCTGGGTGTGTCCACACAAGGAATATAATACACATAAAGGGGGTGGGGAGAGGAGGGTCTGACCAGATTTCAGTTCATATAAAATTCTCCTCACACCTGTACCCAGCATAGTGTGTGCCGTCACATCGATCACCATGGTAAGTTATATTACCTATAGAGAGTTTATATTACCCGTCCTCACCCATCATCATTGTGTTCTCTTCTCCCCATCCCCAGACTGCAATCCTCAAACCCACCAACAAAATGTTCTGTCTTCTGATCTTTCTGAGTCTCCTCTGTGCCAACAGCACCAAGGTGAGTACCTACCTTTCCTCGTTACCAGGGAGAGTACCTACCTTTCCTCATTATACAGGGTGAGTACCTACCTATCCTCATTATACAAGGGGAGTACATACCTTTCCTCATTATAAAGGGGGAGTGTCACGGAATGTCCCACACTCCGCTTGAGTGCTTCCGTCATATACCACTTCCTCCCAGTCTGTATACAGATATCAGATATTCCAACCTCTCTGAGCAGAAAACAAGGCAACACTTGCTTGTTGCTACCATGAACTGTTTATATAGAATCAAAGTTACAAGACTTTATATGCCGTTGGAACCTCCTCTAACAATACAACTGTAACCTAATTAACATAATTAACATGAGCTAATTAACTAAAAAATTTACCCAGACCAGATGACAGACTTGTGGGCACCGAGCTTCACACAGTAGTATAAACACAATAGCTGCAGCTCCAATAGGAGTCGCCCCGTCTCCTACATTGTACAGAGGACAATGTGATCAGCTCATTCAATTAACATAAACACAGGTAGTTGGAGTTGATGACACCAGCATCTCCTCACAGGATGTGTCCCAACAGTATGAACCAGTCTTATCAGCAGGGGGCTGCTGGAGGAATCCCCCCCTCCCTCTTCAGGGACACAAATCCCAGATGACCACAGCAAGGAGTCCCCAACAGAATCAAACAACATACAATATATACATATTTATATATATACGACTGAGTCCAATTAGTACAGTTCAGACTGGATTTCTCATTCACCTCACAAAGAGTATTGTTCCATTGAAAATCCAGGGCCCATAATCAAAAGGCAACAGGCTTGCATTCAGTCCTCTCCAACAGCCTCTGTCCCGGCTAGGTCTGTCACAGGGAGTACCTACCTTCCCTCATTTATACAGGGGGAGTACCTACCTTCCCTCATTTATACAGGGGGAGTACCTACCTTCCCTCATTTATACAGAGGGAGTACCTAACTTTCCTCACTATCAGGGGGAGTACCTACCTCTCCTCGTTACCAGGGGGAGTACCTACCTTCCCTCATTGCTGAGGACAATAATACAATTGTTATTAATAGGAGGCATAGAAAAATGTGACTGTGGGGGAGGGGACATTAGAGTGTAAGCTCCTCTGGTAAAGAGACTGATGTGATTGGCTCAGTGATCTCTGTACAGCACTGCAGTATATGTTAGCGCTATATAAATGTATAATAATAATATTAGTGGATGGGGAGGTTGTAGATCAGATGATGGAACCTCTTCATATGTTTGTACAGGCCCTGATGCTGGAGAAGAGTATAAAGTGTTTAGTGGAAGAATTAAATGAGAGAGCAAAGAAGGCAGGAAATCCGAAAATTTTGACTGAAAATGACATGAAGGAATATATGAAGCTGAATACTGCCAAAGTAAGAAAATCATTTACATTATAATATAGACCCCAAGTGTCATTATTCTGGGACCCCCAAGTGTCATGGTGTCATTGTTCTGGGGTCCCAACAGTCAGGGTGTCATTGTTCTGGACCCTCAAATATCAGTGTGTCATTGTTATGGGACCCCCAAGTGTCAGGGTGTCATTGTTCTGTGGCCCCCAAGTGTCAGGGTGTCATTGTTCTGTGACCCCCAAGTGTCAGGGTGTCATTGTTCTGGTGCCCCAAGTGTCAGGGTGTCATTGTTCTGGGGTCCCCAAGTGTCAGGGTGTCATTGTTCTGGGACATTCAAGGTTAAGGGTGTCATTGTTCTGGGACACCCAAGTGTCAGGGTGTCATTGTTCAGGGGCCCCCAAGTGTCAGGTTGTCATTGTTCTGGGGCCCCAAAGTGTCAGGTTGTCATTGTTCTGGGGCCCCCAAGTGTCAGGGTGTCATTGTTCAGGAGCCCCCAAGTGTCAGGTTGTCATTGTTCTGGGGCCCCCAAGTGCCAGGGTGTCATTGTTCTGGGGTCCCCAAGTGTCAGGGTGTCATTGTTCTGGGACACCAAGTGTCAGGGTGTCATTGTTCTGGGACCCCCCAAGTGTAAGAGTGTCATTGTTCTTGGATCCCCAAGTGTCGGGGTGTCATTTTTCTGGGGCCCCAAGTGTTAGGGTGGAATTGTTCTGGGGCCCCCAAGTGCCAGGGTGTCATTTTTATGGGACCCTCAAGTGTAAGGGTGTCATTGTTCTGGGACCCCCCAAGTGTTGGGGTGTCATTGTTCTGGGACCCCAAGTGTCAGGGTGTCATTGTTCTGGTACCCCGGAGTGTCAGGGTGTCATTGTTCTGGGACCCTCAAGTGTAAGGTGTCATTGTTATAGGGCCCCCAAGTGTCAGGGTGTCATTGTTCTGGAACCCCAAGTGTCAGGGTGTCATTGTTCTGGGACCCCCACTGTCAGGGTGTCATTGTTCTGGGACCTCCAAGTGTCAGGGTGTCATTGTTCTGGGACCCCCAAGTGTCAGGGTGTCATTGTTCTGGGACCCCCCAAGTTTCAGGATTTCATTGTTCTGGGGCCCCCCAAGTGTCGGGGTGTCATTGTTCTGGGACCCCAAGTGTTAGGGTGTCATTCTTCTGGGACCCCCGAGTGTCAGGGTGTCATTGTTCTGGAACCCCAAGTGTCAGGGTGTCATTGTTCTGGGACCCCCAAGTGTCAGGGTGTCATTGTTCTGGGACCTCCAAGTGTCAGGGTGTCATTGTTCTGGGACCCCCAAGTGTCAGGGTGTCATTGTTCTGGGACCCCCCGAGTTTCAGGATGTCATTGTTCTGGGGCCCCAAAGTGTCAGGGTGTCATTGTTCTGGGACCCCCAAGTGTCATGGTGTCATTGTTCTGGGACCCCAAAGTGTCAGGGTGTCATTGTTCTGGGGTCCCCAAGTGTCAGGGTGTCATTGTTTTGGGACCCCAAGTGTCAGGGTGTCATTGTTCTGGAACCCCAAGTGTCAGGGTGTCATTGTTCTGGGACCCCTAAGTGTCAGGGTGTCATTGTTCTGGGACCCCCAAGTGTAAAGGTATCATTGTTCTGGTGCCCCCGAGTGTCAGGGTGTCATTGTTCTGGGACCCCAAAGTGTCAGGTTGTCATTGTTCTGGGGCCCCCAAGTGTCAGGGTGTCATTGTTCAGGAGCCCCCAAGTGTCAGGTTGTCATTGTTCTGGGGCCCCCAAGTGCCAGGGTGTCATTGTTCTGGGGTCCCCAAGTGTCAGGGTGTCATTGTTCTGGGACACCAAGTGTCAGGGTGTCATTGTTCTGGGACCCCCAAGTGTAAGAGTGTCATTGTTCTTGGATCCCCAAGTGTCGGGGTGTCATTTTTCTGGGGCCCAAGTGTTAGGGTGGAATTGTTCTGGGGCCCCCAAGTGCCAGGGTGTCATTTTTATGGGACCCTCAAGTGTAAGGGTGTCATTGTTCTGGGACCCCCCAAGTGTCGGGGTGTCATTGTTCTGGGACCCCAATTGTCAGGGTGTCATTGTTCTGGTACCCCTGAGTGTCAGGGTGTCATTGTTCTGGGACCCTCAAGTGTAAGGTGTCATTGTTCTAGGGCCCCCAAGTGTCAGGGTGTCATTGTTCTGGAACCCCAAGTGTCAGGGTGTCATTGTTCTGGGACCCCCACTGTCAGGGTGTCATTGTTCTGGGACCTCCAAGTGTCAGGGTGTCATTGTTCTGGGACCCCCAAGTTTCAGGGTGTCATTGTTCTGGGACCCCCCAAGTTTCAGGATTTCATTGTTCTGGGGCCCCCCAAGTGTCGGGGTGTCATTGTTCTGGGACCCCAAGTGTTAGGATGTCATTGTTCTGGGACCCCCGAGTGTCAGGGTGTCATTGTTCTGGAACCCCAAGTGTCAGGGTGTCATTGTTATGGGACCCCCAAGTGTCAGGGTGTCATTGTTCTGGGACCTCCAAGTGTCAGGGTGTCATTGTTCTGGGACCCCCAAGTGTCAGGGTGTCATTGTTCTGGGACCCCCCGAGTTTCAGGATGTCATTGTTCTGGGGCCCCAAAGTGTCAGGGTGTCATTGTTCTGGGACCCCCAAGTGTCAGGGTGTCATTGTTCTGGGACCCCAAAGTGTCAGGGTGTCATTGTTCTGGGGCCCCCAAGTGTCAGGGTGTCATTGTTCTGGGACCCCAAGTGTCAGGGTGTCATTGTTCTGGAACCCTAAGTGTCAGGGTGTCATTGTTCTGGGACCCCCAAGTGTCAGGGTGTCATTGTTCTGGGACCCCCAAGTGTAAAGGTTTCATTGTTCTGGTGCCCCCGAGTGTCAGGGTGTCATTGTTCTGGGACCCCCAAGTGTCAGGGTGTCATTTTTCTGGGACCCCCAAGTGTCAGGGTGTCATTGTTCTGGGAACCCCCAAGTGTCAGGGTGTCATTGTTCTGGGACCCCAAGTGTCAGGGTGTCATTGTTCTGGAACCCCAAGTGTCAGGGTGTCATTGTTCTGGGACCCCCAAGTGTCAGGGTGTCATTGTTCTGTGACCCCCAAGTGTAAAGGTATCATTGTTCTGGTGCCCCCGAGTGTCAGGGTGTCATTGTTCTGGGACCCCCAAGTGTCAGGATGTCATTTTTCTGGGACCCCCATGTGTCAGGGTGTCATTGTTCTGGGACACCCAAGTGTCAGGATGTCATTTTTCTGGGACCCCCATGTGTCAGGGTGTCATTGTTCTGGGACACCCAAAGTGTCAGTGTGTCATTGTTCTGGGACCCCCAAGTGTAAGGGTGTCATTGTTCTGGGCCCCCCAGTGTCAGGGTGTCATTGTTCTGGGACCCCCAAGTGTCAGGGTGTCATTGTTCTGGGACCCCCAAGTGTCAGGGTGTCATTGTTCTGGGGCCCCCAAGTGTCAGGTTATCATTGTTCTGGGGCCCCCAAGTGTCATGTTGTCATTGTTCTGGGGCCCCCAAGTGTCAGGGTGTCATTGTTCTAGGACCCAAGTGTCATGTTGTCATTGTTCTGGGGCCCCCAAGTGTCAGGGTGTCATTGTTCTGGGGCCCCAACAGTCAGGGTGTCATTGTTCTGGACCCCCAAATATTAGTGTGTCATTGTTCTGGGACCCCCAAGTGTCAGGTTGTCATTGTTCTGGGGCCCCCAAGTGTCAGGGTGTCATTGTTCTGGGACCCCAAGTGTCAGGGTGTCATTGTTCTGGGGCCCCCAAGTGTCAGGGTGTCATTGTTCTGGAACCCCAAGTGTCAGGGTGTCATTGTTCTGGGACCCCCACTGCCAGGGTGTCATTGGTCTGGGACCCCCAAGTGTCAGGTTGTCATTGTTCTGGGGGCCCCCAAGTGTCAGGTTGTCATTGTTCTGGGACCCCAAGTGTCAGGGTGTCATTGTTCAGGGGCCCCCAAGTGTCAGGGTGTCATTGTTCTGGAACCCCAAGTGTCAGGGTGTCATTGTTCTGGGACCCCCACTCCCAGGGTGTCATTGTTCTGGGACCCCCAAGTGTCAGGGTGTCATTGTTCTGGGACCTCCAAGTGTCAGGGTGTCATTGTTCTGGGACCCCCAAGTGTCAGGGTGTCATTGTTCTGGGACCCCCCAAGTTTCAGGATGTCATTGTTCTTAGGCCCCAAAGTGTCATGGTGTCATTGTTCTGGGACCCCCAAGTGTCAGGGTGTCATTGTTCTGGGACCCCAAAGTGTCAGGGTGTCATTGTTCTGGGGCCCCCAAGTGTCAGGGTGTCATTGTTGTGGGACCCCAAGTGTCAGGGTGTCATTGTTCTGGAACCCCAAGTGTCAGGGTGTCATTGTTCTGGGACCCCCAAGTGTCAGAGTGTCATTGTTCTGGGACCCCCAAGTGTAAAGGTATCATTATTCTGGTGCCCCCGAGTGTCAGGGTGTCATTGTTCTGGGACCCCCAAGTGTCAGGGTGTCATTTTTCTGGGACCCCCAAGTGTCAGGGTGTCATTGTTCTGGGACCCCCCAAGTGTCAGGGTGTCATTGTTCTGGGACACCCAAAGTGTCAGTGTGTCATTGTTCTGGGACCCCCAAGTGTAAGGGTGTCATTGTTCTGGGCCCCCCCCCCAGTGTCAGGGTGTCATTGTTCTGGGACCCCAAGTGTCAGGGTGTCATTGTTCTGGGACTCCCAAGTGTAAAGGTGTCATTGTTCTGGGGCCTCCGAGTGTCAGGGTGTCATTTTTCTGGGACCCCCAAGTGTCAGGGTGTCATTGTTCTGGGACCCCCAAGTGTCAGGGTGTCATTGTTCTGGGACCCCAAGTGTCAGGGTGTCATTGTTCTGGGACCCCAAGTGTCAGGGTGCCATTGTTCTGGAACCCCAAGTGTCAGGGTGTCATTGTTCTGGGACCCCCCAAGTGTCAGGGTGTGATTGTTCTGGGACCCCCAAAATGTCAGTGTGTCGTTGTTCTGGGACCCCCAAGTGTAAGGGTGTCATTGTTCTGGGGCCCCCCAGTGTCAGGGTGTCATTGTTCTGGGACCCCAAGTGTCAGGGTGTCATTGTTCTGGAACCCCAATTGTCAGGGTGTCATTGTTCTGGGACCCCCAAATGTAAAGGTGTCATTGTTCTGGGGCCTCCGAGTGTCAGGGTGTCATTGTTCTGGGGCCCCCAAGTGTCAGGGTGTCATTGTTGTGGGACCCCAAGTGTCAGGGTGTCATTGTTCTGGAACCCCAAGTGTCAGGGTGTCATTGTTCTGGGACCCCCAAGTGTCAGAGTGTCATTGTTCTGGGACCCCCAAGTGTAAAGGTATCATTATTCTGGTGCCCCCGAGTGTCAGGGTGTCATTGTTCTGGGACCCCCAAGTGTCAGGGTGTCATTGTTCTGGGACCCCCAAGTGTAAGGGTGTCATTGTTCTGGGCCCCCCAGTGTCAGGGTGTCATTGTTCTGGGACCCCCAAGTGTCAGGGTGTCATTGTTCTGGGACCCCCAAGTGTCAGGGTGTCATTGTTCTGGGGCCCCCAAGTGTCAGGTTATCATTGTTCTGGGGCCCCCAAGTGTCATGTTGTCATTGTTCTGGGGCCCCCAAGTGTCAGGGTGTCATTGTTCTAGGACCCAAGTGTCATGTTGTCATTGTTCTGGGGCCCCCAAGTGTCAGGGTGTCATTGTTCTGGGGCCCCAACAGTCAGGGTGTCATTGTTCTGGACCCCCAAATATTAGTGTGTCATTGTTCTGGGACCCCCAAGTGTCAGGTTGTCATTGTTCTGGGGCCCCCAAGTGTCAGGGTGTCATTGTTCTGGGACCCCAAGTGTCAGGGTGTCATTGTTCTGGGGCCCCCAAGTGTCAGGGTGTCATTGTTCTGGAACCCCAAGTGTCAGGGTGTCATTGTTCTGGGACCCCCACTGCCAGGGTGTCATTGTTCTGGGACCCCCAAGTGTCAGGTTGTCATTGTTCTGGGGGCCCCCAAGTGTCAGGTTGTCATTGTTCTGGGACCCCAAGTGTCAGGGTGTCATTGTTCAGGGGCCCCCAAGTGTCAGGGTGTCATTGTTCTGGAACCCCAAGTGTCAGGGTGTCATTGTTCTGGGACCCCCACTCCCAGGGTGTCATTGTTCTGGGACCCCCAAGTGTCAGGGTGTCATTGTTCTGGGACCTCCAAGTGTCAGGGTGTCATTGTTCTGGGACCCCCAAGTGTCAGGGTGTCATTGTTCTGGGACCCCCCAAGTTTCAGGATGTCATTGTTCTTAGGCCCCAAAGTGTCATGGTGTCATTGTTCTGGGACCCCCAAGTGTCAGGGTGTCATTGTTCTGGGACCCCAAAGTGTCAGGGTGTCATTGTTCTGGGGCCCCCAAGTGTCAGGGTGTCATTGTTGTGGGACCCCAAGTGTCAGGGTGTCATTGTTCTGGAACCCCAAGTGTCAGGGTGTCATTGTTCTGGGACCCCCAAGTGTCAGAGTGTCATTGTTCTGGGACCCCCAAGTGTAAAGGTATCATTATTCTGGTGCCCCCGAGTGTCAGGGTGTCATTGTTCTGGGACCCCCAAGTGTCAGGGTGTCATTTTTCTGGGACCCCCAAGTGTCAGGGTGTCATTGTTCTGGGACCCCCCAAGTGTCAGGGTGTCATTGTTCTGGGACACCCAAAGTGTCAGTGTGTCATTGTTCTGGGACCCCCAAGTGTAAGGGTGTCATTGTTCTGGGCCCCCCCCCCCAGTGTCAGGGTGTCATTGTTCTGGGACCCCAAGTGTCAGGGTGTCATTGTTCTGGGACTCCCAAGTGTAAAGGTGTCATTGTTCTGGGGCCTCCGAGTGTCAGGGTGTCATTTTTCTGGGACCCCCAAGTGTCAGGGTGTCATTGTTCTGGGACCCCCAAGTGTCAGGGTGTCATTGTTCTGGGACCCCAAGTGTCAGGGTGTCA
Organism: Lithobates septentrionalis; assembly: GCA_037952835.1. Classification (NCBI taxonomy): domain Eukaryota; kingdom Metazoa; phylum Chordata; class Amphibia; order Anura; family Ranidae; genus Lithobates; species Lithobates septentrionalis. The sequence continues at coordinate 89,490 of JBBDGP010003833.1, forward strand.
TTGTTCTGGGACCCCAAGTGTCAGGGTGCCATTGTTCTGGAACCCCAAGTGTCAGGGTGTCATTGTTCTGGGACCCCCCAAGTGTCAGGGTGTGATTGTTCTGGGACCCCCAAAATGTCAGTGTGTCGTTGTTCTGGGACCCCCAAGTGTAAGGGTGTCATTGTTCTGGGGCCCCCCAGTGTCAGGGTGTCATTGTTCTGGGACCCCAAGTGTCAGGGTGTCATTGTTCTGGAACCCCAATTGTCAGGGTGTCATTGTTCTGGGACCCCCAAATGTAAAGGTGTCATTGTTCTGGGGCCTCCGAGTGTCAGGGTGTCATTGTTCTGGGGCCCCCAAGTGTCAGGGTGTCATTGTTGTGGGACCCCAAGTGTCAGGGTGTCATTGTTCTGGAACCCCAAGTGTCAGGGTGTCATTGTTCTGGGACCCCCAAGTGTCAGAGTGTCATTGTTCTGGGACCCCCAAGTGTAAAGGTATCATTATTCTGGTGCCCCCGAGTGTCAGGGTGTCATTGTTCTGGGACCCCCAAGTGTCAGGGTGTCATTTTTCTGGGACCCCCAAGTGTCAGGGTGTCATTGTTCTGGGACCCCCCAAGTGTCAGGGTGTCATTGTTCTGGGACACCCAAAGTGTCAGTGTGTCATTGTTCTGGGACCCCCAAGTGTCAGGGTGTCATTTTTCTGGGACCCCCAAGTGTCAGGGTGTCATTGTTCTGGGACCCCCCAAGTGTCAGGGTGTCATTGTTCTGGGACCCCCCAAGTGTCAGGGTGTCATTGTTCTGGGACACCCAAAGTGTCAGGGTGTCATTGTTCTGGGACCCCCAAGTGTAAGGGTGTCATTGTTCTGCCCCCCCCCCAGTGTCAGGGTGTCATTGTTCTGGGACCCCAAGTGTCAGGGTGTCATTGTTCTGGGACTCCCAAGTGTAAAGGTGTCATTGTTCTGGGGCCTCCGAATGTCAGGGTGTCATTTTTCTGGGACCCCCAAGTGTCAGGGTGTCATTGTTCTGGGACCCCCAAGTGTCAGGGTGTCATTGTTCTGGGACCCCAAGTGTCAGGGTGTCATTGTTCTGGAACCCCAAGTGTCAGGGTGTCATTGTTCTGGGACCCCCCAAGTGTCAGGGTGTCATTGTTCTGGGACCCCCCAAGTGTCAGGGTGTCATTGTTCTGGGACTCCCAAAGTGTCAGTGTGTCGTTGTTCTGGGACCCCCAAGTGTAAGGGTGTCATTGTTCTGGGGCCCCCCAGTGTCAGGGTGTCATTTTTCTGGAACCCCAATTGTCAGGGTGTCATTGTTCTGGGACCCCCAAATGTAAAGGTGTCATTGTTCTGGGGCCTCCGAGTGTCAGGGTGTCATTTTTCTGGGACCCCCAAGTGTCAGGTTGTCATTGTTCTGGGGCCCCCAAGTGTCAGGTTGTCATTGTTCTGGGGCCCCCAAGTGTCAGGGTGTCATTGTTCTGGGACCCCCAAATGTAAAGGTGTCATTGTTCTGGGGCCTCCGAGTGTCAGGGTGTCATTTTTCTGGGACCCCCAAGTGTCAGGTTGTCATTGTTCTGGGGCCCCCAAGTGTCAGGTTGTCATTGTTCTGGGGCCCCCAAGTGTCAGGGTGTCATTGTTCTGGGACCCCAAGTGTCAGGGTGTCATTGTTCTGGGACCCCAAGTGTCAGGGTGTCATTGTTCTGGACCCCCAAGTGTCAGGGTGTCATTGTTCTGGGACCCCAAGTGTCAGGGTGTCATTGTTCTAGGGCCCCCAAATGTCAGGGTGTCATTGTTCTGGGACCTCCAAGTGTAAAGGTGTCATTGTTCTGGGGCTCCCTTGTGTCGGGGTGTCATTGTTCTGGAACCCCAAGTGTCAGGGTGTCATTGTTCTGGGACCTCCAAGTGTCAGTGTGGCATTGTTCTGTGGCTCCCAAGTGTCAGGGTTTCATTGTTCTGGGGCCCCAAGGGTCAGGGTTTCATTGTTCTGGGGCCCCAGGTGTCAGGGTGTCATTGTTCTGGGTCCCCAAGTGTCAGGGTGTCCTTGTTCTGGGACCCCCAAGTGTCAGGGTTTCATTGTTCTGGGGCCCCAGGTGAACTCTTCAGCAGAGAAGCCCCCTTTCTATGTTGCAGTTCCCAGGCTCGGTGGATGAAAAGGGTGCAATGTAACATTGTGTATTCAGTATATTGAAGTAGTGATACTTTGTGTCTTCTCAGGATCAGTATCCGTATCTTGTTTTCAATTTTATGCCATCTTTCGAAATATTACAAAAGAGCAAATTTGTGAGGTTTCTGCTGCAACAACTCAACGCCGCATGCTATAAGAAGTACAAACCCCAAAATTGAGGCCGGCTATGGAAGGTGCCGCTATGTCTCCCGGCAACAACCAAATCCACCGTATAAAATACAAAGGAATGAAAATCAATAATGAATGAAAATTACAAATTCAATAAAGGAGAACTAAAGGAAAAACCTTTTTCTGTTATGTTTTTGGATAAAATAAGGGGGAGGGGCTACACCCTATTGGTAAGATTTCCCTTCACTTCCTGTTCCATATTCAAAACAGGATGTGAGAGAATATGCTCGGTGGCCCCAATGGATGATTTCTCCTCTATTCCTGCTCTGGTGACAACCCAAAATTTTGCTAAGTTACCTTCAATGATCGTGGTCACCAGGGTAAATATAGAGGAGGAATCTCCTTAATGGGGAAGACCATTCTCAGCTCTCACAGAAAGATTCCTTTCAGTGAGACCATACACCATCTTTTGTGGTGGCCGGTCTTCTTCTCACTATTACAGTTGTTTTGGACCGAACCAGAACCGTTCGGGACTTTTGTTTCTGTCCCCCTGGCCAAATTAAGCTGTGCACACTTGAAGCAAATTACTGACACATACACAAGTTCAGTAGATTGATACTTCTGCTTTTATTAATTCCTGGCTAATATACCGTGAGACGGATATTTTGTTATCAAATCAAATATCAAATAAGACAAGCGTATGCAGACCACAAGATATACATATTCATTATTGTGACAAAGTATAAGCTTTTAGCTGGGTTATATCTATATAAGGGAATAGCAGACTATCATAGCTAAATAGGGTGTCTTGTTTCCAGTTCTTGAAAACAGGCGCAATCTTCTTTTAACTTGTTCTTAACTCTTGCAATTCTGTTCCACATGAAGGGGGGGGGGGGGGGGGGGTAAGCTGGCAGACATCTAATTGAATATGGTTAAGGCTGATAGCTGAGAGAGATAAGCACTTATATCTATATAAACTGTGGAATATGTGGACAATTAAAACCGCCTCTGCCTCACATCAATCCGCGCCTTAGAATTACTCTGTAATCAGATGCAGCAGACCCAAGCAGCTACTTTAAAAAATGGACATGTAATAAACAATAAGTCTAAAATCATGAAGATATGCGTGCCAAGTTTCTGATTTGTTGTACTTATTGAAGCAGCGCTGAGTGTCCGATGTTATAAAACACTTTGTATAGAACAGATGTTTGAAGAGACAGGAAAGTTCAAAAATGAAGATGTAATCTGTGGATGTGAAGGTATACGTGGAAATCCTTTCACCAATAATGATCACCGCGTGAGGGGGTCACCCCCCGTGAGATTGCACTCACCACAATATCAGTAATCACAAGCCTTTAGATAGTAATCTTTAAAACTTTCCGTCTCCTTAGTTCAACCACCAGGTGGTGCAAGACCCTCTCGGTATGTATAACATGGGGAGAAAATGAGATGCCATATAGCGTAATATTGCTTAAGACTGTTTATTAAATAATATACAAAACCAAAATTCCCCCTTTTTAAATGTGCGTACCAAATGCAAAAGGTTAAAAGAGCATTGAAAAGTGCACTGTGCCTGTATAAATCGTCCCCCGGGAGGAGTTCCTGGATGCGAGCTGTATACAGCTAGTCCGTTCGCTTCCTGGTTACCTTCCGTGGAGCGCACACGTCACTTCCGGTAGATTACGACCCTGACGCGTTTCATCACTTCCGGACGTCATCTGAGGGCGTAATCTACCAATCATGAGGCCGGCTTTATATACCAATGATGAGTTTAAACAGCGAATGAGGGAGGCAGGACTACCAGCCACTCCCACTGCATAATCAAGGCTCCCGGAGCTGTCAGCAGAGAAGGACTCTGACTTATAATATACTGACACTGTTTTAAAACTAATCATGCCGACATTGCTAAAAAGATAGTGACTTATACATCTTGCTTCAGGATATTTTCCTTTTTACATACTTATGTCATATGTAGCATTCCAATACATTATCTACATATAAATAAGGTACACAAATATGTGATAAATATACCAGACATATATATATTCTTAATGGTGGGGAAAAAAAAATTAAAATAAGGTGAAACAAGATAAAAACAAGATAAGCAGAATAAACAGCATCCTCCTTTGTATTTACCTTCTATCATTACCATTTGCTGTCACCCATCCCGGGTGTAAGCCCTCAACATGGATATGAATGGATAAATGTAATTTATTGAAATGAATAAATAAATTATTAAATAAATTTACTGCGTTGGTGGATTAATCTAATCTCAAAACACATTGAATGAAAAATATATGGAATAAAAATATATATATTATACAAGGAGGATGAGTTAAAATGGCTTTACATTCATTTATAAGATTCAGATTTCAATCATTACACCTACTGTTCAAAACCGACTATACTCTAATAAAATTGTAAAATATGTTTCCTGTCGCATCTTCATGGCAGCATACACGTTGGGTTGTGACTCCGCCTCCACAACCTGATAGGACCACATAGCTATAAATTAGAGAGCAGGCACCTGCCCCAGTATTCTCTTATTTTTCCTCACCTGTCAGGACGCACGGATCAGCACCCCCTTACCGCTTCGCCCCAGCCAGGTTCTAGCCTCTCCTGGGTGGAAGTCCTTCTTGTACAGCCTCTAAATAAGCTAAATGGAAGGAGCCCCACTCTGGTGGTCTCAGGGGCACTCATCTCATCTTAAACTGTTGCCAGAAGACAAGCCTTAAACAGGCTTCAAGTGCAAACAGCCCGCAAAAGCCTTAAACAGGCTTGCTGGAGGATTGGCCAGGGAACCATCTATATGGCCTCAAGAAAGTAAGCCTTAAACAGGCTTCATTGTGTGCAGCGGTCTCCATGTTCCCCCCCCCTCTCCCCCTCTCCCTTTCCGGCATACCTGGGGTGTCCTGCTGGGCTCTGTGGTCCTGCAGTGCTGTGAGGGACCGCCGAGCGTTCTCGGCGTCCTCGCGCATGCGCAGTACGGCTCTCTGGGCGCTGCTGAGCTGTTTTCCAGTCTCCAAGATGGCGCCGGGCGCCTCGCGGCGCTACTGCGCATGCGCGGGCGTCCGACGCTAATGGCGGCAGATTTAAAAACCACAGCATTGCTGTGGAAACTGCTGATGGTTGCTGCACGCTACAGAAAGCCTGCCCCGCGATCCACAGCAAGAGAAAACGCTCTACAAAGGTGGGTCTTAACCCCCCCCCCCCCCCCCACCGTCCAGCTGGGTCAGCTTCTACATTGCTGCTTATTTTTTCCTTGCAGGTTTCCAACCTATTCACCATGGAGACCGCTCCCCCAGCAGATCACCGCCAGCCGACTAGGTAAGGGGGGGAAGAAGTGGGTAAGTAAGAAGATTGAAAAAGAGAGCACTTCTAACGCTACCTAAATTGGTCAGCCCTACCAGGTCCTCAGGAACGTCTCCGTCAAGACATAGAGAATCCTCACGCAGGAGAAGTCGCTCTAGACACAGACGAAGCCGCTCCTACCATAGGAGGAGTCGCTCAAGAGGAAGTCGCAGAAGAAGCCGCTCCAGATCACGTTCTCGGCATGGTCGATCCCGCCACAGAAGGTCGTCCTCACGTAGGCACCGCTCCCCTGCACGCCATGCCCGTCCTGCTGGAAACGCATGCTGGATCTGTGGTGCGGCGGCTCTTCCGGATAAATTGGTCTGTCAGAGATGCCTAGAAGAGGCCACGAGAGAGAGAGCCTCAGAAGTCGGGGACTCAGCCCCTCAGGCCTCAATACCGGATGTGGATCTTTCCACTATTACCTCTCCAGCCCGGGCCAGCACATCAAAGGAGCAAGACTCCCTATCTGATAATGAAGGCCTGGAGGTGTCGGCAGGATTCGACTTTGGCCTCATAGAACCTTTTGTTAAATCGGTCAAGGAGGCAATAGGATGGGAGGAACCCCAGGATGTCCAGCCAAAGCAGAGAAAATATTTTCCGCAGCTTAAAAAGGAGCCTGAAACCTTTCCGTTCATTGATGAGCTGGAGGATTTAATCAAAGAAGAGTGGCAGAGGCCAGAGAAAAAATCTAGTCTGAACAACAGACTCCAGAAACTGTACCCACTCAAGGAGCCTAAAGTGAACCCTCTGGTATCCCCTCCGGTAGTGGACGCATCCTTAATGCGCCTTGCCAGGCATGTTACCCTCCCGCTAGAGGATGCGGTTACGTTTAGAGACGTTCTTGACCGGAAGATCGACACGGATCTCAAGCGGGCTTACCTTTCGGCCGGAGGTGCATGCAGGCCTGCGATAGCACTCGCGGCAGTAGGAAGGGCCATCTCGAGTTGGTCTTCAAACACGGAGAAGCTGGTATTAGAGGGGGCAGACCAAGAGAAAATTGTGAAGGCATTACAAGAGTTAAGCCTGGCTGGTGATTTCGTGGCTGAGGCCTCAGTTGACACTATCAGGTCTGCTTCAAAGGCTATGTTGGCCTCAGTGATGGCCAGAAGAGCTTTGTGGCTGAAGCCCTGGACGGCGGATCCGGCATCCAAGTCCAACTGGTGCCGTATTCCGTTTGACGGTGAGCACCTTTTCGGGACAAAATTAGATACGGCCATCTCCAAGGTAACTGGCGGAAAATCCGGGCTCATTCCCTCAGATAGGAGGCCCAAACAAAGACCTCCTCCCTTTAAGCGGAATCTCCCAGAAAGGTATAGAGACGCGAAAGCGTACAGACCAGGGAAGGAGTATAGAAGGAACTGGAAGAACCCTCAAACTTCCTTTATGAAATTCCAAAAACCTAAGACCTCCGCTCCCAGTGACCAGAAGCCTTTTTGAAGGTGCGCCCGTCCGGCCAACAGTAGTGGGAGCAAGGCTTTTCAGTTTCAGGCTGGTTTGGACGGAAACCATACACGATACCTGGACCCTGGCCACCGTCAGTTTCGGCCACAGATGGGCCTTCAAAAATCGACCCCCAAGAGATCATTTCTACCCAACCCGTATTCCTCCTCCCGGAGAGAAGAGGTTATCCCTTCTAACCTATATCCTAGAGCTGCTTAAAAAGCAAGCGATAACAGAGGTTCCGCCAACACAACGAGGCAGAGGATTCTATTCTCCACTATTCCTCGTCAAGAAGAAGTCAGGGGACTTTCGGCCAGTTCTAGACCTGAAGAAACTCAACAGGTCCATCAAAGTGGAGTCGTTCAGGATGGAAAGCCTGCAGTCTATCCTCTAGGCCATAAACTTGGGAGACTGGATGCTCTCCATAGATCTCCAGGATGCCTACCTACACATTCCAATTCACATGGCATTCCACAAGTTCCTACGGTTCTCGGTGGGCCAGGAACACTTTCAATTTCGAAGCCTCCCTTTCGGGATCTCTACGGCACCCAGAACATTTACAAAGGTTCTGCTGCCAGTAATAGCCTTTTTGAGGGAGAAGGGTCTAAGGGTCCACCATTACCTGGACGACATTCTTCTCCTCTCAAACAGCCAGGAATCACTCGTGCAACATCGCGAGATCTTAGTCTCCACCCTAACGAGTCTGGGCTGGATAATCAACTGGCAGAAGAGCAACATTCAGCCTACCCAAAGGATGGTCTTCCTGGGAGCCGAGCTGGACACCCGGGCCAACACGGTAGAACTACCGAGGGAGAAGTTGTCCCTACTAGTTCAGAAGGTGAAAGATGTGGTTCCAGCATCATACTTACCGGCCAGAGCATACCTCAGCCTGCTGGGGTCCTTATCAGCAACCATTCCAATGGTCAGGTGGGCGCAATGGAATACCAGACCTCTGCAAGCCTCCTTCCTGTGCCAGTGGGACGGATGGTCCATGTCCCAACCGATTTGCATCTCGGAAGAAGCCAGACTTTCTCTACGGTGGTGGATCCACCCCGGCAACCTCAGCAGATGCAAACAGATAGTCACTCTCCATCAGGAGGTAGTGACTTCGGACGCCAGTCTGGAGGGATGGGGGGCACACTACCTACATTATGCAGCTCAGGGCCGCTGGCACTTCAGAACCAGAGATGTTGTGTCAAACGTCCTAGAGATGAAGGCAGCCTTCCAAGCCCTCTTGGCATTCAGCTCTCTTCTGAGAGGGAAACAGGTCCTGATCCAAATGGACAACCGAGTGGCTGTGGCCTACATCAACAGGCAGGGGGGTACCAAGAGCATCTCCATGATGCGGGAAGTTGGTCCGGTGATACAGTGGGCTCAACTGAATCTGCAGGACCTGAAGGCGACGTATATTCCGGGAATTCAGAACGAACTGGCGGACTCTCTCAGCAGAACATTCGTTTCCAACAACGAGTGGTGTCTAAGCCCGCAGGCCTTCGCCCTCATATGCCAGACATGGGGTCATCCAGACATAGATCTCGCAGCAACACCAGAAAACAGGAAATGTCAAAGGTTTCTGTCGAGGAACCCCTTCCCCTCAGCGGAGGGAACGGACTGTCTCCAGCATCCCTGGAACTTTCGCCTAGGTTATATTTTTCCACCAACGCCACTGATTGCCAAGTTCCTTCTGAGGCTCAAACACTCAGCAGCTCTAGTACTGGCTGTGATTCCCTTCTGGCCACGGAGGCCTTGGTTCACCACCCTCCTGCAACTGAGCACAGCGGATCCAATTCCTCTTCCGGTGACAACGGATCTACTAACCCAGGGCCAGCTGTTGCATCCGAATCCAGAGAGATTGCACCTAGCGGCCTGGAGACTGAAAGGTCTAGGTTCCTAGATCAGGGCTGTTCACAGAAGGTAGTCGAAACCCTGCTTTTAGCCAGGAAATCTTCCACGAATTACACCTATGAGAGAGTCTGGGGGAAGTTCTCTTCCTTTGCCCAGGAACAAGGTTGGGATCCGTCTTCCCCATCAGCAATACAAGTGCTTGAGTTTCTACAGTCAGGCCTAGACAAAGGCCTTAGATCTAGCACCCTGAAGGTCCAAGTCTCTGCCATCTCTGCTCTGACAGGGGTTAGATGGGCACTCAACCCTCTTGTAGTTCAGTTCCAGAAAGCATGCCTGAAGCTAAGGCCTCCCAGAAAGCCTTCATTTCCAACATGGGACCTATCAACTGTCCTGCAAATTCTATCCGGAGAACCATTCTCCCCTCTTGAAGATACCTCCCTCTGGGACCTGACTCTAAAAGTCTCATTCCTAATTGCCATCACTTCAGCGAAGAGGGTCTCGGAAATGCAAGCCTTACTTATCAAGGAACCATACCTGATGATTTACCCAGACAGGTTAACCCTAAAACCTTCAGACAAGTTTATCCCAAAGGTCTCTTCTGCATTTCACTTTAACCAGGAGATTGACCTCCCGGCTTTGAACACAGATCAGGGCGTTCCTCATCCCCTGGATGTTAGGGGCAACGTTCTGCATTACCTCTCGGTGACCAAGTCGTTCAGGAGATGCGAGAACCTTTTAGTCATCCCACATGGGTTCAGGAAGGGCCAGGCAGCCTCTGCCCGTACCATCGCCTCATGGCTCGTGAAAACTATCAAAAAGACCTACTCCTTAAGCACCTTGCAAATCCCGGAAGACCTTAGAGCGCATTCCACCAGGGCAATGGCTACTTCATGGGCAGCTTACTGTAAAGTTTCGGCGGAAACCATTTGTAGAGCGGCCACTTGGTCTTCAAGGAACACCTTCATTTCCCATTACAAAATAGACGCTGCACGCTTAGCAACAGTGGAATTTGGGAGGGCCGTCATACAGGCCAATTCTTCTGTTCCTTGTCAATAAATTTGACAAGGAACTTTTTGCACTCCCACCCAGTTTGGCGAGTTACTCCCCAACGTGTATGCTGCCATGATGCGACAGGAAAACGGAAAATTGTATACTCACCTTTCCGTAATTTTCCTTTCCTGTCGCATCTTCATGGCAGCATACAATCACCCACCCTCTGAGGTGACATGTGTATATATTTACGGAGAATACTGGGGCAGGTGCCTGCTCTCTAATTTATAGCTATGTGGTCCTATCAGGTTGTGGAGGCGGAGTCACAACCCAACGTGTATGCTGCCATGAAGATGCGACAGGAAAGGAAAATTACGGAAAGGTGAGTATACAATTTTCCGTTATATATGAAGTCATTATATGGTAATAGATGTCCAGATATAAAAGTATGGGAATAATATTAGTTCTAAAGGATATGAAAATATCTAAATAATAATACACACTCTGTCATCTTTCACTGTAAGTACATTTAGTCCCTGTTGATATATTTAATATTCTATACATTTTAAATTTTATTTTAAATTTAATCATATAAATTTTAAATACCACATCAAGAATTATTTAGATATTTTCATATCCTTTAGAACTAATATTATTCCCATACTTTTATATCTGGACATCTATTACCATATAATGACTTCATATATACATATTTTACAATTTTATTAGAGTATAGTCGGTTTTGAACAGTAGGTGTAATGATTTAAATCTGAATCTTATAAATGAATGTAAAGCCATTTTAACTCATCCTCCTTGTATAATATACATATTTTTATTCCATATATTTTTTATTCAATGTGTTTTGAGATTAGATTAATCCACCAACGCAGTAAATTTATTTAATAATTTATTTATTTATTTCAATAAATTACATTTATCCATTCATATCCATGTTGAGGGCTTACACCCGGGATGGGTGACAGCAAATGGTAATGATAGAAGGTAAATACAAAGGAGGATGCTGTTTATTCTGCTTATCTTGTTTTTATCTTGTTTCACCTTATTTTAAAAAAAAATTTTCCCACCATTAAGAATATATATATGTCTGGTATATTTATCACATATTTGTGTACCTTATTTATATGTAGATAATGTATTGGAATGCTACATATGACATAAGTATGTAAAAAGGAAAATATCCTGAAGCAAGATGTATAAGTCACCATCTTTTTAGCAATGTCGGCATGATTAGTTTTAAAACAGTGTCAGTATATTTTAAGTCAGAGTCCTTCTCTGCTGACAGCTCCGGGAGCCTTGATTATGCAGTGGGAGTGGCTGGTAGTCCTGCCTCCCTCATTCGCTGTTTAAACTCATCATTGGTATATAAAGCCGGCCTCATGATTGGTAGATTACGCCCTCAGATGACGTCCGGAAGTGACGAAACGCGTCAGGGTCGTAATCTACCGGAAGTGACGTGTGCGCTCCACGGAAGGTAACCAGGAAGCGAACGGACTAGCTGTATACAGCTCGCATCCAGGAACTCCTCCCGGGGGACGATTTATACAGGCACAGTGCACTTTTCAATGCTCTTTTAACCTTTTGCATTTGGTATGCACATTTAAAAAGGGGGAATTTTGGTTTTGTATATTATTTAATAAACAGTCTTAAGCAATATTACGCTATATGGCATCTCATTTTCTCCCCATGTTATACATACCGAGAGGGTCTTGCACCACCTGGTGGTTGAACTAAGGAGACGGAAAGTTTTAAAGATTACTATCTAAAGGCTTGTGATTACTGATATTGTGGTGAGTGCAATCTCACGGGGGGTGACCCCCTCACGCGGTGATCATTATTGGTGAAAGGATTTCCACGTATACCTTCACATCCACAGATTACATCTTCATTTTTGAACTTTCCTGTCTCTTCAAACATCTGTTCTATACAAAGTGTTTTATAACATCGGACACTCAGCGCTGCTTCAATAAGTACAACAAATCAGAAACTTGGCACGCATATCTTCATGATTTTAGACTTATTGTTTATTACTTATATCTATATGGTTATATTTGAAATAGGCATTTCACCATAACACTCATAATCACATCCATTACACAGGGAGGAGTAATTATCAACTTATTGGGAGTGAACTTTGTGAAAGGTCAGGAAGATGTCCCCCCGGGCCATTGATGGAAAGTTCAATCATCATATAATTATAATTATTATTTCCAGAGGGTGAGATCGGGGAGATTGAATGACAACCAACTCTCAGTTCTGAAATCTGAAGCCCTTATTTTAATCTTCTGGTAACATTGTGACATTAAAATCCACCAATATCACATGGAGATTTATTACCAATAATAACAAAATAATTGCCGGTAGTTGGGGGAACTCTGGAACCTTCTATGTGGTGCAGTTTTGGCAGAAGGACCTGCAGCCATAGACCATAATTGGTCACTCTTGTTATTTTGGTGTTTACTCGGGGAGTTACTGTGGATCTTTTGTTTGTCTGTGTCAGGGTACTCACCAGGGCCGATATGCTGAGAGCGGCTCCCCTTGCAGCTGAGTGCGCTATACCCCTGGAGGTGACACAAGGGGTATCGGACACAGAGAGGCACGGGTCGCCAGGCACTAGTAGGGGCTTGCGTGTTGAACTTCTGTCTGGTAGTAAGTCTGTGCAGGGTAAACCCGGTTGGTGATCGGCAGAGGAAGCAGTCTGGGGCTCCAACACCTTGGTCCTGAAGTAGACAACCGGAACAAAGTATGTAGAGAAGCCAGGGGGTCAAACACAGCAAGCCGGTAGGAAGGAAGTCAGTTTAAACAAGCCAAGGTCATACACAGGAATCAATCAAATGGGAGAGTCCAAGACAGGCCGGGGTCAAACAGTGGAGCAGGCAGTAGCAAAGTCTTTAAAGAGAAGCCGGGGGTCAAACACTGGAGCAGACTGAAGAGGAATCTGTTAGGCAAGCCGAGGTCAAGGTGCAGGAGAAGTTCAAGGGTGGTCAAGGCAATCCGGGTCACAATAGGCAGGAGTCAATAGCAGAACAAAGGCACAGGAACACAGGAGCTGAAATGACAAACCAGCAATAAGCCAGAGAGCTGGGCTGCCTTTTATAGGGCCACCAGGGGAACTCACATGTGCGGCTAAGATGCGTACATGCTTACACCGTTTTGCCGTGTCGCGGCCCGCTGACTCGCACGTCTATGTGTGCCATTGCGCCGTGACGCGATCCGCTGAATCGAGTTCCCGCATGCGCCGATTTGCCATTCTGCCACGCAGGCGTACAGGGAAATGCCGGTATTGGCAAAGTTTCTGTTATTTCTCTGACAGTGCCCCCCCCCGAGGGGCAGCCTCCGGATGCCCAACCTGGCTAATATCTCTGGGTGTCGCCTGTGGAAATTCTGAACCAAACGAGGTGCATGTATATTACCGGCAGGTTCCCAGGAGTTATCTTCTGGTGGTTACCCTTTCCATTTTACCAGATACTGAGTCTGCCTACCCCTCTTTCTACAGTCCATAATTGCTTCCACCTCAAATTCTTCTTCACCCTCTACCTCCACTGGTGGAGGTGGAGGTTCCTCCCTTCCTGAGAAAGAATTGGGAACTACTGGTTTTAGTAGGGATGCGTGGAACACCGGATGGATTCTAAGGGTACTGGGTAAGGTTAGTTCGAAAGCCACAGGATTAATTACCCTCTTTACTTCAAAAGGACCAATGAATTTTGGGCCAAGTTTGCGTGAGGGACAGGGCAATCTAAGATTGACAGCAGATAGCCAAACCTTATCTCCAATCTTAAATTCCGGATTGTTTCTTCTCCCTTTGTTGTAATATTCCTTATAGCTGTCTTGAGCTTCCTTCATGGCCTTTTGGATCTGTAAAAAATTAGATTGGATGAGGTTTACTCGATCTTGAACTGCGGGGGTTGTGACTTCTGGGATGGAGTCTGGCAGAAAAGATGGGTGGAACCCATAGTTGGCCCAAAAAGGCGTCTGATTGGTGGCAGAATGTGTGGCATTATTATAGGTGAACTCCGCACAGGGGAGAAGAGTTGACCAATTATCCTGAGAGCTAGAGCAGAAACAACGGAGATATTGCTCCAAGGTCTGATTCGTCCTTTCTGTTTGGCCATTGCTTTGGGGATGGTATGCTGAAGAAAAAGAGGTTTTGATTTCCAGGGATTTACAAAGGTCTTTCCAGAATCTTGAGGTAAATTGAATTCCTCTATCAGAGGTGATGTTGTGGGGAACACCATGGAGTCTTATTATTTCTTTAATAAAAACATTTGCTGTAGCCAAAGCAGAAGGAGTACCAATCATGGGCAGAAAGTGTGCCATCTTTGAGAGGCGGTCAACCACTACTAAAATGGTGGAAACATTTTCAGAGGGAGGTAGATCAACAATGAAGTCCAAAGAAACCTCACTCCAAGGTCTTTCAGGGATAGATAGGGGTCTAAGGAGGCCCCAAGCTTTAGTGTTTGACCCTTTGCTGCGTTGGCAGGTAATGCAGGATTGAACGTACTTTTTACAGTCCTGCCTCCAACCCGGCCACCAGAAAGAGCGGTGAACTAATTCAGAAGTCTTCCGTACTCCGAAATGTCCTGCCATTTTGTGGTCATGGAAAGTCTGTAAAATTCTAAGCCTTACAGAGGAGGGGATGAAAACCTTGTCCTGGGCCCACAGCAAACCATCTCTTTTTTCTAAGGAGGATATCTCGGATTCCGTGCATTGATTAGAGGCCTGTTCAATAGCAGATTGAAGGTTAGGTTGCATGAGATGAAGAAAATTGTGAGAGGATAGGATGGTTTCAGGTTCTGTTGAATCATTGGCCTCTGGAAACATACGGGAGAGTGCGTCCGCCTTCCCATTTTTTGAACCAGGTCGATAGGAGATATGGAAATTGAACCTGGAGAAGAATAATGCCCACCAGGCTTGTCGGGGCCTAAGACGTTTGGCTGTTAGGAGATACTCCAGGTTCTTGTGGTCCGTGAAGATAATGATGGGCTGGGACGCACCCTCCAGTAAGTATCTCCATTCCTCAAGGGCAGTCTTTATGGCTAATAATTCCCGATCACCAACATTATAATTTCTCTCTGGATGACTTAGTTTGCGGGAGGCAAAGGCTACTGGATGGAGAAGTGCTTTAATACCACTTCTCTGGGACAAGATGGCTCCTGTGGCGGATTCTGAGGCATCAACTTCAAGTACATAAGGTAGAGTGGGATCCGGATGCTGAAGTATGGGAGCTGACGTGAACAGATTCTTTAGTTTGGCAAAGGCATCTTGAGCTTCCTGGGACCATCGGAATTTAACTTGTTGGTGGGTTAACTGAGTGATGGGAGAGATAATTGAGGAGAACCCCCTAATAAACCTGTGATAAAAATTGGCAAAGCCAATAAATCGCTGGACTCCTTTTTTGTCTGAGGGGGCCGGCCACTCCTGGATGGCTTTAACTTTTTGTGGATCCATGGCTACCCCTTCAGTAGTGATGATGAAACCAAGGAACTGGATGATAGTCTTTTCAAATTCACACTTTTCTCCCTTTAAGAACAGGCCATGCTTTCTGAGGACTGAGAGGACTTTCTTGACATGGTCTCGATGTAATTCTATAGTGGTAGAGAAAATTAAAATATCATCAAGATAGACAATGACAAAGTTATCTAGGAATTCCCGGAAAATATCATTGACTAGATGCTGGAACGTAGCTGGGGCGTTACAGAGCCCAAAAGGCATCACCAGATACTCAAAGTGACCGAATCTGGACCTGAAAGCTGTCTTCCATTCGTCCCAAGCACGTATCCGAACAAGATTGTATGCCCCTCGTAAATCCAATTTGGTAAATATTTGGGCAGATCGAAACCGCTAAAACAGTTCAGGAATGAGGGGAAGTGGGTATCGATTTTTGATGGTGATTTTATTCAGCTCTCTATAGTCTATGCATGGCCTGAGAGATCCATCCTTTTTCTCAACAAAAAAGATACCAGCCCGGGCTGGGGAGGAAGAAGGACAAATGAATCCTTTTTCAAGGTTTTCATCAATGTAGAGGCGGAGAGCTTCCAACTCGGTCTCCGACAAGGGGAAAATTCAGCCAAACGGGATCTCGGAGCCGGGCAACAGATCGATGGGGCAATCACAATGCCGATGAGGTGGTAAACTATCGGCCTTTTTTTGTCAAAAACGTCCAGGAATTCGTGATATGCTGCAGGGACATGCGTAAGCGTATCTGGCACTGGTTGTATGGACAAACAGGGGACAGTCTTATTGGAGGTTGGCACAAAACAATGCTGGGAGCAGTATGCTGAAGAGAAGAGAATTTCTTTTTTACTCCAAAGGATCTGAGGTTCGTGTGCCATTAGCCACGGGAACCCCAAGATAATGGGAAACATGGGTGAGTTGATGATGTTGAAGCAAAGAAATTCCTGATGACCAGAGTCTGTGGAGACAAGAATGGGCTTGGTTTCTTGAGTGATAGGTTCTGAGTTGGGTAGAGACCCGTCTGCCAGGTAGATCTGAAGGAGCTGTTTCTTATCTTGAAGAGGGATGTGCAGACTTTGGGCAAGGGATGCATCCAGGAAACAGCTGCATGCTCCGGAGTCAACGATAGCCAGCAGCCGAATTTCCTCTTCCGCCACTTGTAATGAGACTGGTAGGATAAGGTGAGATTGGGTTGAATCAGCAACTTGAAAGTTCATAGCATGCCGTAAGCGGTACTTACTGGGTCTCACAGGGCAGTTACGTAGGAAATGGCCAGCTTCTCCGCAGTAGAGGCAAAGATTGGCTTGACGTCATCGCAATTTCTCGTCAGGAGTGAGTGGGGAACGGACCAGTCCCAGTTGCATGGGCTCACTGTCAGTAGAAGCTGAGGGACCCGCGACAGGCACCGGAGGAACCCGGGGTAGCATTCAGGTAGGCCGGGAAGACTGGAAGCGTTCAGAACGGCACTCCCGCAGGCGTCTGTCGAGCTTAGTGGCGAGTTGAATCAGATCTTCCAGAGAGTCAGGGGTATCCACTCGTGCTAATTCATCTTTAAGTGTCTCAGAGAGACCCTGACGGTATTGGTATTTAAGGGTGGCCTCATTCCAGGTGGTGTCTCCAGACCATTTACGAAATTCCACGGTGTAATCCTCTACTGGTCTTTTTCCTTGGGTAAGGGTGTGCAGAATGGATTCAGCAGTAGCTGTGCATTGCGGGTCATCATATAACTGAGCCAAAGCGGTAAACAAAGTTTCAACTGAGTCTAATAAAGAACTCTTCTGTTCAAGAAGATTATGAGCCCAAGATTGTGGTTCTTCAGATAATAGGGAAATAACAAATTCCACTTTTACAGATTCTGAATGGAAAGTCCTGGGTTGAAGAGCTAGATATAATAGGCAAGCATTTTTGAAAGCTGTAAATTTCTTCCGGTTTCCAGAAAATCGTTCTGGAGTGGGGACTCTGGGTTCAGGGAGAGTCATTACAACTGAAGGTGCTGGGGTGACTTGATCTTGGGGAGAGGCCACCCCGCTGGCTGAGGCTGTATCCGAAGGAGCTGGAGCAGACATCAGGTGCTGGAGACGGCCCTCAATTTGAAAGTAGCCATCTTGGAGTCTTTGGACAGCCTGAGTAAGAGCTGTCACCTGCTGGCAGAGTGCCTCAAGGGGAGAACCAGCTCTGTCGGGCTCTGACATGGCTGGTTTGTACTGTCAGGGTACTCACCAGGGCCGAGATGCTGAGAGCGGCTCCCCTTGCAGCTGAGTGCGCTATACCCCTGGAGGTGGCACAGGGGGTATCGGGCACAGAGAGGCACGGGTCGGCAGGCACTAGTAGGGGCTTGCGTGTTGAACTTACGTCTGGTAGTAAGTCTGTGCAGAGTAAACCCAGATGGTGATCGGCAGAGGAAGCAGTCTGGGGCTCCAACACCTTGGTCCTGAAGTAGACAACCGGAACAAAGTATGTAGAGAAGCCAGGGGGTCAAACACAGCAAGCCGGTAGGAAGGAAGTCCGTTTAAACAAGCCAAGGTCATACACAGGAATCAATCAAATGGGAGAGTCCAAGACAGGCCGGGGTCAAACACTGGAGCAGGCAGTAGCAAAGTCTTTAAAGAGAAGCCAGAGGTCAAACACTGGAGCAGACTGAAGAGGAATCCGTTAAGCAAGCCGAGGTCAAGGTGCAGGAGAAGTTCAAGGGTGGTCAAGGCAATCCGGGTCACAATAGGCAGGAGTCAATAGCAGAACA
Organism: Lithobates septentrionalis; assembly: GCA_037952835.1. Taxonomy (NCBI): domain Eukaryota; kingdom Metazoa; phylum Chordata; class Amphibia; order Anura; family Ranidae; genus Lithobates; species Lithobates septentrionalis. The sequence goes on from JBBDGP010003833.1 coordinate 107,592, forward strand.
AAGGCAAGGGAACACAGGAGCTGAAATGACAAACCAGCAATAAGCCAGAGAGCTGGGCTGCCTTTTATAGGGCCACCAGGGGAACTCATGTTCGTACATGCGTACATGCTTACGCCGTTTCGCCGTTTCGCCGTATCGCGGCCCGCTGACTCGCACGTCTATGTGTGCCATTGCACCGTGACGCGGTCCGCTGAAATTCAAATAGTATTCGAATTATCAAAGAGAATAGAAAATAAAGGAATAGAAAAGAATATAATAAAAAATAAAAGAATAGAATATAATATAATAGAGTACAATAGAGTAGAATACAAAATAAGAGAATACAAAGAAATTGAATAGAAAAAAAGGGGACAGAATAGCAAATAAAAGAATAGAGTAAAACAGACCAAAATAGAATAGCAAATAAAGGAATAGAACAGAATAAAATAGAATATAACTGTAACGAAACGTCCCACACTCCGCTTGAGTGCTTTTGTCTTATACTGCTTCCTCCCAGTCTGAATATAGATATGAGATATTCCAACCGCTGACAACCAAGTACTAGTCAGTAGGGATGAGCCGAACACCCCCCGGTTCGGTTCGCACCAGAACCTGCGAACGGACCGAAAGTTTGCACGAACAATAGAACCCCATTGACGTCTATGGGACTCAAACGTTCGAAATCAAAAGTGCTCATTTTAAAGGCTAATTTGCATGGTATTGTCCTAAAAAGGGTTTGGGGACCCGAGTCCTACCCCAGGGGACATGTATCGTGCAAAAAAAACTTTTAAAAACGGCAGTTTTTTCGGGAGCAGTGATTTTAATGATGCTTAAAGTAAAAAAAAAAAGTGAAATATTCCTTTAAATATGGTACCTGGGGGGTGTCTATAGTATGCCTGTAAAGTGACGCGTGTTTCCCATGTTAAGAACAGTCCCTGCACCAAATGTCATTTTTAAAGGAAAAAATCTCATTTAAAACTGATTGCGGGTTTAATGTAATGTCTGGTCCTGGCAATATGGATGAAAATCAGTGAGACAAACACCATGGGTACCCCCCAGTCCATTACCAGGCCCTTTGGGTCTTGTATGGATATTAAGGGGAACCCCGCACCCAAATTAAAATAAGGAAAGGTGTGGGGCCACCAGGCCCTATATACTCTGAACAGCAGTATACAGGCGGTGCAAACAAGACAGGGACTGTAGGCTTGTTGTTAAGTAGAATCTGTTTGTCATTTTGAACTGGTACATTTTTAACGTGTTTAGCTCCAGCCAAAAAATCTTTTTTAAGCTTTTTGGAAAACATAGGGAAGGGTTATCACCCCTGTGACATTTGTTTTGCTGTCTTTCCTCCTCTTTAGAAGATTTCACCTCACTTTTTGTCCCAATAACAAATGTTTTTTGAGAATTTGGGGTTTTTTGTGGAACAAGGATTGGAAAGCATCAGTGGAAAGGAGAAATGTGTTTCCCATATTAACTCTTACAGGAGAGAATTTCCCTTCCTAGGGGTAGATTTCATCTCACTTCCTGTTGTCTCCTTCCGTTTGCAAGTAGGAGTCATTTGTAAGTTAGATGTTTGAAAGTAGGGGCCTGCCCTATATACTCAGCAGAAATTTGGGCCTTAGGTGTTGTTGTGGCCACAACACTGTAAGTCCTCAGGGTGCAGAAATGGGCCCTGCTGTGAAATATTAGATCAAGAATTGTAATTACATGCCCCTGTTGAACAGGGGCAGAAAAATTGGGCCTTTGGTGGTGATGGTGCTGGTGCCACAACACTGCAACCCCTCACAGACACTCTAGTTGGAACTCAGGAACGAGCCCTGCTGCAAAGTATTGCAACAAAAATTGTAATTACACGCCCCTGTTAAACAGGGGCAGAAAATTTGGGGCTTAGGCACTGGTGCTGGTGCCACAACACTGCAACCTCTCACAGACACTCTAGTTGGAATGCAGGAACGAGCCCTGCTGCAAAGTATTGTATCAAAAATTGTAATTACACGCCCCTGTTAAACAGGGGCAGAAAAATTGGGCCTTAGGCACTGGTGCTGGTGCCACAACACTGCAACCCCTCACAGACACTCTAGTTGGAACGCAGGAACGAGCCCTGCTGCAAAGTATTGCATCAAAAATTGTAATTACACGCCCCTGTTAAACAGGGGCAGAAAAATTGGGTCTTAGGCACTGGTGGTGGCGCCCAGAACCAAAAATGTTCTTACAAACTATCAGCGTGATTATTGAGGAGGAAGAGGATAATTACTCAGGGATAGTCACTCAGCATCAGCATAGGCAGTCTTTGAAGGGATTTGAGATTTCAAAAAAAATTATTCGGTTACATCAGCATCAAGTGCTTGGTAGCTGGTGGTGATCCAAGACTGACTCATTTTTATGAAGGTCAGTTGATCGACCGAGTCGGTGGACAGACGCACCCTGTGATCGGTTACCACACCTCCAGCAGCACTGAATGTGCATTCCGAAAGAACGCTGGATGCAGGACAGGCCAGTAGCTCAATTGCATACTGTGCAAGCTCTGGCCAGTGATCCATCCTCAAGACCCAGTAACCCAGAGGATTTTTGGTGGGAAAGGTGTCCAAGTCTGATCTTGCCCCTAGGTATTCCTGCACCATGTAAAACAGACGCTGGCGATGGTTGCTGGAACCGATCATACCTTGGGGCTGCGGACTAAAAAATTGTCTGAATGCATCGGTCAGACGGCCACCTTCTCCACCGCTCCTTCTTTGACTGACCGAAGCCTCAGCAACACGTTGTCCAGAAACAGGAGTTTGTAACCTCCCAGTCTCTGGGAACGCGTTGCACAGACCTTTCTGCAAGGCCTCCCGAAGATGTTTCATCCTCTGCTCCCTCTGCGATGACAAGATAAGGTCTGCAACCTTACCCTTGTAACGTGGATCAAGGAGGGTTGCCAGCCAGTATTGGTCCTTCTCCTTGATACCACGAATACTAGCATCCTTACGCAGGCTTTGCAGGATCAGGGAGGCCATGCAGCGTAGGTTTGCTGAGGCATTCGGTCCGGAGTCCTCTGGGTCACTAAGGACGACATGGTCCGCAGCCACCTCCTCCCAGCCACGTACAAGTCTATGTGTTTCTTGGGACTGATCCCTTAAAGACTGCTGCTGATGCTGAGTGCCAGGCTCCACCTCCATACTGACACAATCTTCCTCCTCCTCCTCATCCTCTTCCTGTGTGATCGGCGGGCACGCAGGAGCACTGTCTGGATAAAGGGGGCCTTGAGAGCTAAGGAAATCCTCCTCTTCCTGCCTTTGTTCTGCCTCAAGTGCCCTGTCCATTATTCCACGCAGCGTGTGCTCCAACAGGTGGACAAGGGGGACAGTGTCACTGATGCATGCACTGTCACTGCTCACCATCCTCGTGGCCTCCTCAAATGGTGACAGGACAGTGCATGCATCCCTGATCATGGCCCACTGGCGTGGGGAAAAAAACCAAGCTCCCCTGACCCTGCCCTGGTGCCATAGTCGCACAGGTACTCATTGATGGCCCTCTGCTGCGTGTGCAGCCGCTGCAGCATGGCCAACGTTGAGTTCCACCTGGTGGGCATGTCACAGATTAGGCGGTTCTTGGGCAGGTTAAACTCCTTTTGGAGGTCCGTCAGCCGAGCACTGGCATTATATGACCAGCGGAAAAGCACACAGACTTTCCTGGCCTGCCTCAGGACATCCTGTAAGCCCGGGTACCTGCCCAAGAACCGCTGCACCACCAAGTTAAGGACGTGAGCCAAACAGGGCACATGGGTCATTTGTCCCTGTCGGAGGGCAGAGAGGAGGTTGGTGCCATTGTCGCAAACCACCATTCCTGCCTTAAGTTGGCGTGGCGTCAACCACCTCTGAACCTGCCCCTGCAGAGCTGATAGAACCTCTGCCCCAGTGTGGCTCCTGTCCCCCAAGCACATCAGCTCAAGCACCGCATGGCATCTTTTGGCATGCGTACTTGCGTAGCCCCTTGAACAGCTATGGAGCACCACTGGTTCCGAGGACAAAGCACAGGAAGAGGCCATGGAGGAAGAAGAGGAGGGGGTGGAGGAGAGAGGTGTGTCACAATCATTAGCATTTTGGAGGCGTGGTGGCGGAACAACCTCCAACACTACTGCACCTTGTCCTGCATCCTTCCCAGCTGCCAGCAGAGTCACCCAATGTGCCGTGAAACTTAGGTAACGTCCCTGTCCATGCCTGCTGGACCATGAGTCAGCGGTAATATGCACCTTACCGCTGACCGCCCTGTCCAGCGAGGCATGGACATTGCCTTCCACATGCCAGTAGAGAGCCGGAATCGCCTTCCGTGAGAAAAAGTGGCATTTGGGTACCTGCCACTGAGGAACCACACATTCCACAAACTCACGGAAGGGGGCAGAGTCTACCAACTGAAAAGGCAGCAGTTGAAGTTCTAGCAATTTTGCCAAGCTAGCATTCAACCGCTGGGCATGTGGATGGGTGGGAGCAAACTTCTTTCGGTGGTGCAGCAGCTGGGGCAGGGAAATTTCCCTGGTACAATCTGACTTCGGTGTACCAAAAGCAGATTGCTGACAAGTACTTGGCTGTGACACACCTAATTCTACACCTTCATTCCTCTCAGTGCAGGTCTCAGAGAGGACTGAAGGTATAGTGGGGTTGGAAATCTCAGCTGATGAGGAGCAAGGAGAGGTCCTCTTTGTTCTTTGGTGTGGGTCTTTTAGATACGCTTGCCAACGAACTGCATGGCAGGTCAACATATGTCTGGTCAAGCATGTGGTACCCAAGCGGGAGATGTTTTGGCCACGCGAGATACGCTTGAGACATATGTTGCAAATAGCAGCGGTGCGATCTGATGCACTCGTCTCAAAAAAGGCCCACACCAAAGAACTTTTTGAATAACGCGCAGAGACTGCAGCGCCCTGCACATGTGGAGCTTTGGGGGGTCATGCAGTCAATGTGCTGCCCTTAGGCTGGCCCCTGGAGGGCATCCTGCCTTGTTGGTGATGTGCCGCCTCCTCCTCCTCCTCTCTCCTATCAGGCACCCACGTTGAGTCAGTGACCTCATCATCCCCTCCCTCCTCATCACTGGAGCAAACCTGGCAGTATGCTGCAGCAGGGGGAGCATGACTGCCAGATTGCTGTCCTTCTTGGGCACCCCCTCGGTCCGTGCTCATGTTACTGCCTTCATCGAGCTCAGTATCATCATCAGAGCCTTCCAAACGCTGGGCATCCTCCTGGAGCATGTACCCAACACTGTGGTCAAACAGTTCGAGGGACTCCTCAGGAGGACATGGTGGGGCTAGGGAAGGAGTCACTGATGACATTGAGCTGAGGGAAGAGGCCGCTGCTTTGCCAGACAAAGTACCCTGGGCATTAGTGAGAGAGGATGAGTAGAATGAGGACGGCTTGGTCATCCACTCGACTAAGTCTTCCGCATGTTGCGGCTCAACACGGCCAGCTGCCAAAAAAAAGGCCAAGCGTGTCCCACGGCCACGTGCTGATGAGGATGCACCGTCTCCACGACCAGCACTAGACACAGAGCCTGCTTGCCCTCTCTTATTGGCTTGTGACTGTCTGCCTCTCCTTCTTGGCCTTCCAGACATACTAATGGCTTGTAGCTGCACTAAGCTGGGATATATATATATATATATATATATATATATATATATATATATATATATATATATATATATGTACTGATACTGCAGCTAGCAAAATCAACTGCCTGCCTGTAGTATGAGAACACCACCAACCTTCTACAGGTAGCTTTAGCTGAACACTGTGAGGTGGACGCACCCCACTAACTTGTAGGTTTAGCTGAACACTGTGAACAGGACGCACCCCACTAACTTGTAGTTTTAGCTGAACACTGTGAACAGGACGCACCCCAATAACTTATAGGTTTAGCTGAACACTGTGAGTAGGACGCACCCCACTAACTTGTAGGTTTAGCTAAACACTGTGAGCAGGACGCACTGCACTAACTGTAAATAGTCTAGCTGCCTGACTGTGGTACTAATAGGATCAAAAGAACACCAGTAATTTTCTTCAGGTAGCTGTATATACTATAACAAGACAAGCCTGCCTGTCAGTAAGAAGATAACAGGAACGGATCTAGCTGAACACTGTGAGCAGGACACACTGCACTAAACTTGTAGGTTTAGCTGAACACTGTGAGCAGGACGCACCCCACTAACTTGTAGGTTTAGCTGAACACTGTGAGCAGGACGCACCCCACTAACTTGTAGGTTTAGCTGAACACTGTGAGGTGGACGCACCAAACTAACTTGTAGGTTTAGCTGAACACTGTGAGCAGGACGCACCCCTCTAACTTGTAGGTTTAGCTGAACACTGTGAGCAGGACACACTGCACTAACTGTAAATAGTCTAGCTGCCTGACTGTGGTACTAATAGGATCAAAAGAACACCAGTAATTTTCTTCAGGTAGCTGTATATACTGTAACAAGACAAGCCTGCCTGTCAGTAAGAAGATAACAGGAACGGATCTAGCTGAACACTATGAGCAGGACGCACTGCACTAACTTGTAGGTTTAGCTGAACACTGTGAGGTGGACGCACCCCACTAACTTGTAGGTTTAGCTGAACACTGTGAGCAGGACGCACTGCACTAACTGTAAATAGTCTAGCTGCCTGACTGTGGTACTAATAGGATCAAAAAAACACCAGTAATTTTCTTCAGGTAGCTGTATATACTGTAACAAGACAAGCCTGCCTGTCAGTAAGAAGATAACAGGAACAGATCTAGCTGAACACTGTGAGCAGGACGCACCCCACTAACTTGTAGGTTTAGCTGAACACTGTGAGCAGGACGCACCCCACTAACTTGTAGGTTTAGCTGAACACTGTGAGCAGGACGCACCCCACTAACTTGTAGGTTTAGCTGAACACTGTGATCAGGACGCACCCCACTAACTTGTAGGTTTAGCTGAACACTGTGAGCAGGACGCACCGCACTAACTTGTAGGTTTAGCTGAACACTGTGAGCAGGACGCACCCCACTAACTTGTAGGTTTAGCTGAACACTGTGAGCAGGACGCACCCCACTAACTTGTAGTTTTAGCTGAACACTGTGAGCAGGACGCACTGCACTAACTGTAAATAGTCTAGCTGCCTGACTGTGGTACTAAAAGGATCAAAAGAACACAAGCAATTTTCTTCAGGTAGCTGTATATACTGTAACAAGACAAGCCTGCCTGTCAGTAAGAATATAGCAGGAGCGGATCTAGCTAAACTGAATACAGTGTATATATATATATATATATATATATATATATATATATATATGCAACACCTGGGATGCATATATATACACAATACACTGTAAGTGCAGCTAACTGACTGACTGTTCTGCCTAATCTATCTAACTCAAATCAAATGTCACTGTCTGTCTCTCTCTCTCTCTCAATGAACGCCGGAACACACACTACACAGGGCCGCCGTGCAGGCGGCCTTATACAGTGTGGGACGTGCACTAAATCACCTGAGCCATAATTGGCCCAAGCCTCCTTGGCTTTGGTCAATTACGGCTCTCTGTTCTGGCGGCGCTGTGATTGGCCAAGCATGCGGGTCATAGTGCATGCTTGGCCAATCATCAGCCAGCAATGCACTGCGATGCCGCAGTGAATTATGGGCCGTGACGCGCCACATGAATTTGGCGCGAACGGCCCATATCGTTCGCAATTTGGCGAACGACCGAACAGCCGATGTTCAAGTCGAACATGGGTTCGACTCGAACACGAAGCTCATCCCTAATGGCATGTGACACTGACAGGTGGCACTGATGACAGATGGCACGTGACACTGACAGGTGGCACTGGGGGCAGGTGGCACTGAGGACAGATGGCACTGAGGACAGATGGCACTGTGTTGTGTTAGTGTACCTGATTTTTTTCACTCACACTGCAGCACGGAAGCTCTCCCTCCTCACACTCTGTCTCTGTGTGAGGAGGAAGAGCTGGCAATGAGAGATGATCTCATATGTTTACATATGAGATCATCCCTCATTGGACACTCCGATCGAGTGCTAAATGGCCGCTGTGATTGGCCATTTAGCACGATCTGTGATTGGCCATTTAGCACGATCTGTGATTGGCTATGTCCAAGGGACATGGCCAACACAGATTTCCCCCATAAATAGGAGGCCGTCCAGGAACACCCTCCCCGCAATTGAGCACCGCGCTGTAGCCGTCTTTCGGCTATAGCGCGGGAGCGAAGTGGTTCATATCTACCTTAAATCACTTTGCTAATTGCATAACTGTCATTTTGTAACTTTTGGATATGTCAGTAAAAATGTGACTGTGCCAGTAAATTGTGGGTGTTGTGTCAGTAAATTTCAATCTGGTAGGTTGGCAAAACTGCTGAACACCTAGGAAAATCAGTCCCCACAATGAAGAGCTAAACACAAGCATAAGTTCCAAAGAGTACTTACTAGTGTAGAGGAGGTCCCAAAAAGAATGGCTGAAGGAGGGAGAAGGGGGGAGACAGCGAAGCATCTCTCTCTCTCCCTCTCCCTCTCTCCCTCTCTCCCTCTCTCTCTCCCTCTCTCCCCCTCTCTCTTTCCCTCTCTCCCTCTCTCTCTCCCTCTCTCTCTCTCTCTCTCTCTCTCTCTCTCTCTCTCTCTCTCTCTCCCTCTCTCCCCCCAACTCTCTCCCACTCTCTCTCTCTCTCTCTCTCTATCTCTCTCTCTCTCCCTCCCCCTCTCTCTCTCCCTCCCTCTCCCTCTCTCTCTCTCTGTCTCCCTCTCCCTCTCTCTCCCTCTCTCCCTCTCTCCTTCTCCCCCTCTCCCCCTCTCTCTCTCCCCCTCTCCCCCTCTCCCCCTCTCTCCCACTCCCCCTCTCCCCCTCTCTCTCTCTCCCCCTCTCCCCCTCTCCCCCCCCCTCTCTCTCTCTCCCCCCTCTCTCTCTCTCTTTGAAACTTATACTTGTGTTTAGTCTTTCATTGTGGGGACTAGGGTGGCCACGTGTCCCGGATTGCCCGGGATTGTCCCTTATTTGAGTTTTTTGTCCCGTGTTCCGGGGTACCTTCATTTCGGGACAATACAGTGTCCCGGAATGAAAAAAAACACACACCGCCGGCTTGCACCAGTCCGACTGCCACCCTTATCATTTTACAGTACAGTTCTTCCTTAAACACACACAGATATGGCAGCTGACTGGTTGCTAGGCTAGGGCCGCCCGCCCCGCGTCTAGCAACCAGTGACGTCACGTCAGCACTCAGCAGTCACGTGGGAGAGTCAGTGCAGTGGGCACCCACACGGCGCACTCTAGACTCTATGGCTGAGCAGCGCGCCTGAGAGAGAGAGCAGCCGCCAGCCTGCCAGCAGAGCCAGACAGTCCAGTCCACGCTTACTAGCCTGCCCACAGTGCCCTGTGCCCAGCCCCAGTCAGTGGTGGTGCCTGCCACTGCCAGTCCCGGACCCGGAGCCGCCGCCAAGCCGACTACAGCAGCCGCACATTGCCAGCGGCCAGCCAGCAGCGCAACCCGGGCCGACTCCGGGCTGCCCGCCTGCCCGCCGTGACTGAGTCCTGACTGAGCCGCCTCCTCGTCCGAGTCCTCCCTCCGGGCTCCGGCTCCCTCCCGCCCACGAGGTCCGCCCGCCAGAGTACGTCCTGAAAGGTTAGTGTAACTTCCACAGTCAGTGAGCAATGCATGCACACAGCACACTCCCTCTCTCAAATCTGCTGCTGTCCCCAGACCCCCACCCCACTCAGTTCTTCCTCCGTGTCCCCCTCCATTCTTCTTCCGTGTCCCCCTCCATTCTTCCTCCGTGTCCCCCTCCGTTCTTCCTCCGTGTCCCCCTCCGTTCTTCCTCCGTGTCCCCCTCCGTTCTTCCTCCGTGTCCCCCTCCGTTCTTCCTCCGTGTCCCCCTCCGTTCTTCCTCCGTGTCCCCCTCTGTTCTTCCTCCGTGTCCCCCTCCGTTCTTCCTCTGTGTCGCCCTCCATTCTGCTGATGTCCCCCTCCGTCCCGCTGTCCCCCTCCGTTCTTCCTCTGTGTCCCCCTCCGTTCTTCCTCTGTGTCCCCCTCCGTTCTTCCTCTGTGTCCCCCTCCATTCTTCTTCTGTGTCCCCCTCCATTCTTCTTCCGTGTCCCCCTCCGTTCTTCCTCCGTGTCCCCCTCCGTTCTGCTGCTGTCCTCCTCCTTTCTTCCTCTGTGTCCCCCTCCGTTCTTCCTCTGTGTCCCCCTCCGTTCTTCCTCTGTGTCCCCCTCCATTCTTCCTCCGTGTCCCCCTCCATTCTTCCTCTGTGTCCCCCTCCATTCTTCCTCCGTGTCCCCCTCCATTCTTCCTCCGTGTCCCCCTCCGTTCTTCCTCCGTGTCCCCCTCCGTTCTTCCTCCGTGTCCCCCTCCGTTCTGCTGCTGCCCCCTCCATTCTTCCTCCGTGTCCCCCTCCATTCTGCTGCTGTCCCCCTCCATCCTGCTGTCCCCCTCCATTCTTCCTCTGTGTCCCCCTCCGTTCTTCCTCTGTGTCCCCCTCCGTTCTTCCTCTGTGTCCCCCTCCGTTCTTCCTCTGTGTCCCCCTCCATTCTTCCTCCGTGTCCCCCTCCGTTCTTCCTCCGTGTCCCCCTCTGTTCTTCCTCCGTGTCCCCCTCCGTTCTTCCTCCGTGTCCCCCTCCATTCTGCTGCTGTCCCCCTCCGTCCTGCTGTCCCCCTCCGTTCTTCCTCTGTGTCCCCCTCCGTTCTTCCTCCGTGTCCCCCTCCGTTCTTCCTCCGTGTCCCCCTCCGTTCTTCCTCCGTGTCCCCCTCTGTTCTTCCTCCGTGTCCCCCTCCGTTCTTCCTCCGTGTCCCCCTCTGTTCTTCCTCCGTGTCCCCCTCCGTTCTGCTGCTGTCCCCCTCCGTCCTGCTGTCCCCCTCCGTTCTTCCTCTGTGTCCCCCCCCCATTCTTCTTCTGTGTCCCCCTCCATTCTTCCTCCGTGTTCCCCTTCATTCTTTCTCCGTGTCCCCCTCCGTTCTGCTGTTGTCCCCCTCTGTTCTTCCTCCGTGTCCCCCTCCATTCTGCTGCTGTCCCCCTCCGTTCTACTGCTGTCCCTCTCCGTTCTGCTGCTGTCCCCCTCTGTTCTGCTGTCCCCCTCCGTTTTGCTGCTGTCCCCCTCTGTCCTGCTACATAGTTACATAGTTACATACATAGTTACATAGAAGGTGAGGTTGAAAAAAGACACAAGTCCATCAAGTCCAGCCTATGTGTGTGATTATGTGTCAGTATTACATTATATATCCCTGTATGTTGCGGTCATTCATGTGATTATCTATTAGTTTCTTGAAGCTATCAATGCTCCCCGCTGAGACCACCGCCTGTGGAAGGGAATTCCACATCCTTGCCGCTCTTACAGTAAAGAACCCTCTACGTAGTTTAAGGTTAAACCTCTTTTCTTCTAATTGTAATGAGTGGCCACGAGTCTTATTAAACTCTCTTCTGCGAAAAAGTTTTATCCCTATTGTGGGGTCACCAGTACAGTATTTGTAAATTGAAACCTGCTCTCCCCCTCCATTCTTCCTCCGTGTCCCCCTTCGTTCTGCTGCTGTCCCCCTCTGTCCTGCTGTCCCCCTCCATTCTTCCTCCGTGTCCCCCTCCATCCTGCTGTCCCCCCCCACCCAGATCTATCTGTCCACTCCTCAACTCACCCCTCGATCTCCTCACGGATCCTAAACTTACTGAATGACATATCAGTATTGATGTCACACCACTTTCTCAAACTCAGTCTTTCTAAAACGGAGCTTGTTACATTTCCTCCTTGCCGGTCTCCCCCCCCCATGATTTTACCATTAAGATAAACAACACAACCATTGGTCCCTCCACACATGTCAGGGTGCTGAGTGTAATCCTTGACTTTGATCTCTCCTTCAGCCCCCACATCCAATCGCTGGCTAAATCCTGCCGTCTTAACCTCCGAAACCTCTCCAAAATTAGACCCTTCTTCACTAATGACACCACAAAGCAACTTATTCACTCCTTAATTACTATTACTTTGATGCAGTGAACTTGCCAGAGTAAGTGATGTACAAAGTACGCCGTTGTCACTAAGTGACTTAGTTAAGGCAGGTGCACATTGCATACCACCTGTCTGAACTGGTTACCACTGTTTGCTTTTTTTCCCCAAAAATTGGCAAAAAAAGTATCAAAAACCATCCTTTTTGGGCGGCGCGGGGGGGGGGGGGGGGTGTCCCTGAATGGCAGTTTGGAAATGTGGTCACCCTAGTGGGGACTGAATTTCCTTGGTGTTCAGTGATCTGCTTATGCAGCTCAAGTTATTAAATTGGTGCTGCCTCATTAGATATATATACAGTGGGTAGGGGTGGGTACCATCATCCTAATAGAAATTGAGAGAGGGGGTGGGTTAACTAAGGCTACTCCATTGTTATTTCCCAGTAACACCCATATTGGAGATGGACTATCTCGGTACCCAGTAAGTGGACACATAAAGATATGTTTAAAAATTGTACATTTATTAAGAAAGTTTGTTAAAAATAGACAATATAGAGTATGTGACAAAATTATAAAAGATAACACATTAACAGCTATATTTTCTTAAACCCATCAGGTTGGTGGGAGCAGGATGATGTGGGTAAGAGCAGATCCTTGACTAGTTGTGCTACGATTGTCGCTTCTTCAAGAGGTACCCGAGCACATCCATGATTCCCCGCAATACTCTGCAATACCCCGCAATACTCTGCAATACCCTGCAATACTGTGCAATACTCTGCAATACCCCGCAATACTCTGCAATACCCCACAATACTCTGCAATACTCTGCAATACTCTGCAATACCCCGCAATACTCTGCAATACCCCACAATACTCTGCAATACTCTGCAATACCCTGCAATACTCTGCAATACCACGCAATACTCTGCAATACTCTGCAATACTCTGCAATACCCCGCAATACTCTGCAATACCCCACAATACTCTGCAATACCCCACAATACTCTGCAATACTCTGCAATACTCTGCAATACCCCGCAATAGTCTGCAATACCCCACAATACTCTGCAATACTCTGCAATACCCCGCAATACTCTGCAATACCACGCAATACTCTGCAATACTCTGCAATACCCCGCAATACTCTGCAATACCCCACAATACTCTGCAATACTCTGCAATCCTCTGCAATACCCCGCAATACTCTGCAATACCCCGCAATACTCTGCAATACCCCGCAATACTCTGCAATACTCTGCAATACCCAGCAGTACTCTGCAATACCCCGCTATACTCTGCAATACCCCGCTATACTCCGCTATACCCTGCAATAACCCGCAATACTCTGCAATACCCAGCAGTACTCTGCAATACCCCGTTATACTCTGCAATACCCTACAATACTCTGCAATACCCTGCAATACTCTGCAATACCCCGCAATACTCTGCAATACCCAGCAGTACTCTGCAATACCCCGCAATACTCTGCAATACCCCGCAATACTCTGCAATATCCCGCAATACTCTGCAATACCCTGCAATACTCTGAAATACCCAGCAGTACTCTGCAATACCCCGCAATACTCTGCAATACCCCGCAATACTGTGCAATCCTCTGCTATACCCCGCAATACTCTGCAATACCCCACAATACTCTGCAATACTCTGCAATACTCTGCAATACCCTGCAATACTCTGCAATACCCCGCAATACTCTGCAATACCCCACAATACTCTGCAATACCCCGAAATACTCTGCAATACTCTGCAATACCCCGCAATACTCTGCAATACCCCACAATACTCTGCAATACCCCGCAATACTCTGCAATACCCCGCAATACTCTGCAATACTCTGCAATACTCTGCAATACCCAGCAGTACTCTGCAATACCCCGCTATACTCTGCAATACCCCGCTATACTCCGCTATACTCTGCAATACCCTGCAATAACCCGCAATACTCTGCAATACCCAGCAGTACTCTGCAATACCCCGCTATACTCTGCAATACCCTACAATACTCTGCAATACCCTACAATACTCTGCAATACCCAGCAATACTCTGCAATACCCAGCAGTACTCTGCAATACCCCGCAATACTCTGCAATACCCAGCAGTACTCTGCAATACCCAGCAGTACTCCGCAATACCCCGCAATACTCTGCAATATCCCGCAATACTCTGCAATACTCTGAAATACCCAGCAGTACTCTGCAATACCCCGCTATACTCTGCAATACCCCTCTATACTCTGCAATACCCTGCAATACTCTGCAATACCCCGCAATACTCTGCAATACCCATCAGTACTCTGCAATACCCCGCAATACTCTGCAATACTTTGTAATACTCTGAAATACCCCACAATACCCCGCAATACTCTGCAATAACCCGCAATACTCTGCAATACCCTGCAATACTCTGCAATACCCCGCAATACTCTGCAATACCCAGCAGTACTCTGCAATACTCTGCAATACTCTGCAATACTCTGCAATACCCTGCAATACTCTGCAATACCCAGCAGTACTCTGCAATACCCAGCAGTACTCTGCAATACCCCACAATACTCTGCAATATTCTGCAATACTCTGCAATACCCCGCAATACTTTGCAATACCACGCAATACTCTGCAATACCCCGCAATACTCTGCAATACCCCGCAATACTCTGCAATACTCTGCAATACTCTGCAATACCCCGCAATACTCTGCAATACCCCGCAATACTCTGCAATACTCTGCAATACCCAGCAGTACTCTGCAATACCCCGCTATACTCTGCAATACCCCGCTATACTCCGCTATACCCTGCAATAACCCGCAATACTCTGCAATACCCAGCAGTACTCTGCAATACCCCGCTATACTCTGCAATACCCTACAATACTCTGCAATACCCTGCAATACTCTGCAATACCCCGCAATACTCTGCAATACCCAGCAGTACTCTGCAATATCCCACAATACTCTGCAATACCCCGCAATACTCTGCAATATCCCGCAATACTCTGCAATACCCTGCAATACTCTGAAATACCCAGCAGTACTCTGCAATACCCCGCAATACTCTGCAATACCCCGTAATACTCTGCAATACTCTGCAATACCCCGCAATACTCTGCAATACCCCACAATACTCTGCAATACTCTGCAATACTCTGCAATACCCTGCAATACTCTGCAATACCCCGCAATACTCTGCAATACCCCGCAATACTCTGCAATACCCCACAATACTCTGCAATACCCCGAAATACTCTGCAATACTCTGCAATACCCCGCAATACTCTGCAATACCCCACAATACTCTGCAATACTCTGCAATACCCCGCAATACTCTGCAATACCACGTAATACTCTGCAATACCCCGCAATACTCTGCAATACCCCACAATACTCTGCAATACCCCGCAATACTCTGCAATACCCCGCAATACTCTGCAATACCCCGCAATACTCTGCAATACTCTGCAATACTCTGCAATACCCAGCAGTACTCTGCAATACCCCGCTATACTCTGCAATACCCCGCTATACTCCGCTATACTCTACAATACCCTGCAATAACCCACAATACTCTGCAATACCCAGCAGTACTCTGCAATACCCCGCTATACTCTGCAATACCCTACAATACTCTGCAATACCCTACAATACTCTGCAATACCCTGCAATACTCTGCAATACCCAGCAGTACTCTGCAATACCCAGCAGTACTCTGCAATACCCAGCAGTACTCTGCAATACCCCGCAATACTCTGCAATATCCCGCAATACTCTGCAATACTCTGAAATACCCAGCAGTACTCTGCAATACCCCGCTATACTCTGCAATACCCCTCTATACTCTGCAATACCTTGCAATACTCTGCAATACCCCGCAATACTCTGCAATACCCATCAGTACTCTGCAATACCCCGCAATACTCTGCAATACTTTGTAATACTCTGAAATACCCCACAATACCCCGCAATACTCTGCAATACCCTGCAATACTCTGCAATACCCCGCAATACTCTGCAATACCCAGCAGTACTCTGCAATACTCTGCAATACTCTGCAATACCCTGCAATACTCTGCAATACCCAGCAGTACTCTGCAATACCCAGCAGTACTCTGCAATACCCCACAATACTCTGCAATACTCTGCAATACTTTGCAATACCACGCAATACTCTGCAATACCCCGCAATACTCTGCAATACCCCGCAATACTCTGCAATACCCCGCAATACCCCGCAATACTCTGCAATACCCCGCAATACTCTGCAATACTCTGCAATACTCTGCAATACCCAGCAGTACTCTGCAATACCCCACTATACTCTGCAATACCCTGCAATAACCCGCAATACTCTGCAATACCCAGCAGTACTCTGCAATACCCCGCTATACTCTGCAATACCCAGAAATACTCTGCAATACCCCGCAATACTCTGCAATACCCAGCAGTACTCTGCAATATCCCACAATACTCTGCAATACCCCACAATACTTTGCAATATCCCGCAATACTCTGCAATACCCTGCAATACTCTGAAATACCCAGCAGTACTCTGCAATACCCCGCTATACTCTGCAATACCCTGCAATACTCTGCAATACCCAGAAGTACTCTGCAATACCCTGCTATACTCTGCAATACCCTGCAATACTCTGCAATACCCCGCAATACTCTGCAATACCCATCAGTACTCTGCAATACCCCGCAATACTCTGCAATACTTTGTAATACTCTGAAATACCCCACAATACCCCGCAATACTCTGCAATAACCCGCAATACTCTGCAATACCCTGCAATACCCCGCAATACTCTGCAATACCCAGCAGTACTCTGCAATACTCTGCAATACTCTGCAATACCCTGCAATACTCTGCAATACCCTGCAATACTCTGCAATACCCAGCAGTACTCTGCAATACCCAGCAGTACTCTGCAATACCCCACAATACTCTGCAATACTCTGCAATACTCTGCAATACCCCGCAATACTCTGCAATACCACGCAATACTCTGCAATACTCTGCAATACCCCGCAATACTCTGCAATACCCCACAATACTCTGCAATACTCTGCAATACCCCGCAATACTCTGCAATACTCTGCAATACTCTGCAATACCCAGCAGTACTCTGCAATACCCCGCTATACTCTGCAATACCCCGCTATACTCTGCAATACCCTGCAATAACCCGCAATACTCTGCAATACCCAGCAGTACTCTGCAATACCCCGCTATACTCTGCAATACCCTACAATACTCTGCAATACCCTGCAATACTCTGAAATACCCAGCAGTACTCTGCAATACCCCGCAATACTCTGCAATACCCAGCAGTACTCTGCAATATCCCACAATACTCTGCAATACCCCGCAATACTCTGCAATACCCTGCAATACTCTGAAATACCCAGCAGTACTCTGCAATACCCCGCTATACTCTGCAATACCCTGCAATACTCTGCAATACCCAGAAGTACTCTGCAATACCACGCTATACTCTGCAATACCCTGCAATACTCTGCAATACCCCGCAATACTCTGCAATACCCATCAGTACTCTGCAATACCCCGCAATACTCTGCAATACTTTGTAATACTCTGAAATACCCCACAATACCCCGCAATACTCTGCAATAACCCGCAATACTCTGCAATACCCTGCAATACTCTGCAATACCCCGCAATACTCTGCAATACCCAGCAGTACTCTGCAATACTCTGCAGTACTCTGCAATACCCTGCAATACTCTGCAATACCCTGCAATACTCTGCAATACCCAGCAGTACTCTGCAATACCCAGCAGTACTCTGCAATACTCTGCAATACTCTGCAATACCCTGCAATACTCTGCAATACCCCACAATACCCCACAATACCCTGCAAAACTCTGCCATACTCTGCCATACCATGAAATACCCTGCAATACCCCGCAGTACCCTGCCACACCCTGCCATACCCTTGCAAACCCTGCAACACCCAGCAATACCCAGCCATACTCTGCAATACCCAGCCATAGCTTCACAGCATCACGGATCACGGTAAACGGCTGCTGATCGCAATTCCCTGCAATACTCTGCAATACCCTGCAATACTCTGCAATACCCCGCAATACTCTGAAATACCCCACAATACACTGCAGTACTCTAAAATACTCCGCAATACTCTGCAATACCCTGCCATACCCTGCAATACCCCGCAATACCCTGCAATAACCTGCCATACCCTGCCATACCCTGCAATACTCTGCCATACCCTGCAATACTCTGCCATACCCAGCCATACTCTGCAATACTCAGTGATACCCAGCCATACTCTGCCATACCCAGCCATACTTGGTGATACCCTGCCATACCCAGCCATGCTCAGCAATACTCAGCCATGCTCAGCCATACTCTGCCATACTCAGTCATACTCTGCAATGCTCAGCCATACTCGGCTGTACTCGGCCTCTGCATGTGGCCAGGCTGTGGAAGTCTCACACATGTTGTATCGCCGAAAAAACAGCATGGGATTTCCCCACAGGGGAACCTCAAACCAAAAAAATATTAAATGGAACACTGCGCCAAAATTATTTTTAAAAATGGCTTGGGGTCCCCCCAAAGAGCCATGCTAGACCCTTATCTAAGCATGCAACCTGGCAGGCCTCAGGAAAAGAGGGGGGTGAGAGAGCGCCCCCTTCCTGAACTGTACCAGGCCAAATGCCCTCAACATTGAGAGGGTGCTTTGGGGTAGCCCCCAAAGCACCTTGTCCCCATGTTGATAGGGAGAAGGGCATCATCCCAACAACCCTTTCCCACTGGTTGTGGCAGTCTGAATGTGGGGGGCTTATCGGAATCTGGAAGCCCACTTTAACAAGGGGACCCCCAGATCCCGCCCCCCCTGTGTGAATTGGTAATGGGGTACACCCCTACCATTTCACAAAAAAAGTGTCAAAAATGTTAAAAAAGACAATAGACGGTTTTTGACAATTCCTTTATTAATGTCTTCTTCTTTCCCCGCTTCTTCTTCCATCTTCTTCTGGTCTTCCTTCGGTGTTCTTCTTCTAACTCCATCTTGTTCTTCCCCCGCTTCTTCCTCTATCTTCCTCCGCTTCTTCCTCCGGTCTTCTCGTCCGGCATCATCGTCCAGCTTCTTCTTTTCCGCTTCATCCGCCTCAGTGGGAGTCTCCTGCTGTGTGATGCTTCTGTTCAGGTGACAACCGTGTTGTCAGAGGGGGGCGGGGTCACCCGTTTATGTAACAGGTTCATTTTGGCATGGGGTTCCCCTTAAAATCCATACTAGACCTGAAGAGCCTGATATGGAATTTAGGGGGACCCCCATGCATTTTTTTTTTAAATTATGATTTGGGGTTCCCCTGTGGGGAATTCCCATGCCGTTTTTATCAATGAACTTTTATGTGTATTGTCGGACCGGCAATTCATTAATAGCCACGAGTAGTTTTAAAGGACTTTTTTCCTTTAGAAATGTCGTTTTGCTGTCAGACTGTTCTAAACACGGGAAACATGCACCCCTTTACAGGCATACTATAGACACCCCCAGGTACGAAATTTAAAGGAATATTACACTTTTATTGTTTGACTTTAAGCATTATTAAAATCACTGCTCCTGAAAAAACGGCCATTTTTAAAACTTTTTTTTGCATTGATCCATGTCCCCTGGGGCAGGACCCGGGTCCCCAAACACTTTTTATGACAATAACTTGCATATAAGCCTTTACAATTAGCACTTTTGATTTTTCATGTTCGTGTCCCATAGACTTTAACGGTGTTTGCGTGTTCAAACTAATTTTTTGCCTGTTTGCATGTTTTGGTGCGAACCGAACAGGGGGGTGTTCGGCTCATCCCTAGCAATGAACTAAACTGAAAGCTGCACATGAATGGAGACACACAAGATCTCACATCAATGGATTCATTGACAAGTTTGGTGAGGTACGTTCATCAATTAATGTGATTTTTTTTTCCTTTTGAGAAGTACATACTAATATACATTCTTTAAATATACACTTACTGTATATGGAAGTTATTGGGACCGATTTAAAATAAACAACCTTTGTCAATGAGTAAGGATGAGGTTTGGGTTGGTTGCCATCATGGGTTCACAGCAAATTCTTACGTGTTCGAGGTTCCAGCAAAATAATGCCGGACTTTACCATAATAATCAAAATGCACTGCCTGGCCTTTGAGCTTAGGTCACCTGGCTTGGAAGGGCCAATAAAAGGGCTTTTGGATAAGCCAGCCCCCCTCACAATAAAAGGTGAGATCACAGTAGCCATATTACAATGGGCTTTAGCTGTGATAGGCAAAGTATAGAGAGTAATGTTGATAAGTGTAAAAAAAAATGGAATTTAATGTGTATCCTCACAGGGTGATACTGTGGATACACTGATCACAATATGCCAACGTTCCGATATTCAATGGGAAAGACTAAGAAATTGCAAAAATGGACTTTGTAGGCACACACGTAGGATACAAAATATTTGAATTTTTAATTAGATAAAGTTAAAAAGATAAAATGTAGAAACATAAAAAGAACAGACATCATACTAATGATGACATAGAATACATGACCCCGGGGACTCCAATAACACCTCCAAATATTATAATCTAATGCAGTGGGATGAGAAATAAGATCCGGTATAACCAGTAGCGGCAGCCAAGAGGAATAAAGTGCATGGAGTAGTGGAGTCGCAGTGTGAGGTCACACAAGGATTTTCCCTCTACATGTTTCGTGCACAATTGTGCTTCTTCAGGAGATTACAGATCTGATAAACATGTAAAAAACATCAAATAAGTATATATATATATATATAACATACTATCCAGTATATAAAGCAATATAAACAATGAAATGGTCATTTTGGGATCTAGCAGGATGGAGCCCAAGTCCGATGACCACCGGGGGAGGGGGGGGGGCAAATAGCAACAATCCTCCCATGGGGACGCAGCCACACATTACACATACTAATACATTAAAAAAGTTGTATGCATAACAAGTCAAATTTTGCAAGATATATTCCATATTTATTATAGCAAAAAGTAAAAAAATATTGTTTTTTTTTCAATATTTTTGCTCTATTTTTTGTTTATAGCACAAAAAATTAAAAACCGCAAATATCTCCAAAAGAAAGATCTATTTGTGGAGGAAAAAAAGAGGGACATGAATTTTGTTTGGGAGTCACGCCGCACACGACCGCGCGATTGTCAGTTAAAGCGACGCAGCGCCGAATCGCAAAAAAGTGCTCTGGTCTTTGGCCAGCCAAATGGTCCGGGGCTGAAGCGGTTAATTTATTAGTTTGTGTAATGTGTGGCTGCGACCCCATGGGAGGATTGTTGCTTTTTGCCCCCCCTCCCCCGGTGGTCACCGGACTTGGGCTCCATCCTGCTAGATCCCATTGAAATGACCATTTCATTGTTTATATTGCTTTATGTACTGGATAGTATGTTTTATATATATATATATATATATATACTTATTTGATGTTTTTTACATGTTAATCAGATCTGTAATCTCCTGAAGAAGCACAATTGTGCGAAACATGTAGAGCGGAAAATCCTCCTGTGACCTCACACTGCGACTCAACTACTCCATGCACTTTATTCCTCTTGGATGCCGCTACTGGTTATACCGGATCTTATTTCTCATCCCACTGGATTAGATTATAATATTTGGAGGTGTTATTGGAGTCCCCGGGGTCATGTATTCTATGTCATCATTAGTATGATGTCTGTTCTTTTTATGTTTTCTACATTTTACCTTTTTTAACTTTATCCAATTAAAAATACAAATATTTTTGTATCCTACGTGTGTGCCTACAAAGTCCATTTTTTGCAATTTCTTAGTCTTTTCCAATGTTGATAAGTGGTTAGCACTTCTACCTGGCAGCACTCGGGGTCATCACTTCAAATCCCAACCAGGGGGCACTACCTGCCTGGAGTTTGCATGTTCTCCCTGTGCCTGTGTGGGTTTCCTCCCATACTGCAAAGACACGCTGGGAGGTTAATTAGCCCCAATGTATGTATTAATATGAGTTAGGGACCTTAGACTGTAAGCTCCTTGAGGGCAGTGACTGGTGGGAATGCACTATATACTGTATATATATATATACCACTTTATTAGGTACACCTGTTCAATTGCTTGGTAGCAAATATTGCTAATCAGCCAATCACATGGCAGCAACTCAAAGCATTTAGGGATCTAGACGTGGTGAAGATGACTTGCTGAACTTAAAACCGAGCATCAGAATGGGGAAGAAAGGGGATCTCGGTGACTTTGAATGTGGCATGGTTGTTGGTGGCAGACGGGCTGGTCTGAGTATTTCTGGGATTTTCACACACAACCATCTCTCGGGGTTTACAGAGAATGGTGGGAAAAAGAGAAATATCCAGTGAGCGGCAGTTGTGTGGAGGAAAATTCCTTGTTGAAGTCAGAGGAGAATGGGCAGACTGGTTCCAGATGATAGAAAGGCAAGAGTAACTCAAATAACCAACCAAGGTATGCAGAATACCATCTCTGAACACACAACACATCCAACCTTGAAGCAGATGGGCTACAGCAGCAGAAGACCACACCGGGTACCACTCCCATCAGCTAAGAACAGGAAACTGAGGCTACAATTGGCACAGGATCACCAAATGTGGACAATAGAAGATTGGAAAAACGTTGCTTGGTCTGATGAGTCTGGATTTCAGCTCCGACATTCAGATGGTGGGGTCAGAATTTGGAGCATGGATCCATCCTGCCTTGTATCACCGGTTCAGGCTGGTGGTGGGGGTGTAATGGTGTGGGGGATGGGATATCACCGGTTCAGGCTGGTGGTGGAGGTGTAATGGTGTGGGGGATGGGATATCACCGGTTCAGGCTGGTGGTGAGGGTGTAATGGTGTCGGGATGGGGTATCACCAGTTGAGGCTGGTGGTGGGGTGTAATGGTGTGGGGGATGGGGTATCACTGGTTCAGGCTGGTGGTGGGGGTGTAATGGTATGGGGGATGGGATATCACTGGTTCAGGCTGGTGGTGAGGGTGTAATGGTGTCGGGATGGGGTATCACCAGTTGAGGCTGGTGGTGGGGTGTAATGGTGTGGGGGATGGGGTATCACCGGTTCAGGCTGGTGGTGGGGGTGTAATGGTGTGGGGGATGGGGTATCACCGGTTCAGGCTGGTGGTGGGGGTGTAATGGTGTGGGGGATGGGGTATCACTGGTTCAGGCTGGTGGTGGGGGTGTAATGGTGTGGGGGATGGGATATCACTGGTTCAGGCTGGTGGTGGGGGTGTAATGGTGTGGGGGATGGGTATCACCGGTTCAGGTTGGTGGTGGGGGTGTAATGGTGTGGGGGATGGGGTATCACCTGTTCAGGCTGGTGGGGGGGTATAATGGTGTGGGGGGTGGGGTATCACCGGTTCAGGCTGGTGGTGGGAGTGTAATGGTGTGGGGGATGGGATATCACCGGTTCAGGCTGGTGGTGGGAGTGTAATGGTGTGGGGGATGGGATATCACCGGTTCAGGCTGGTGGTGGGGGTGTAATGGTGTGGGGGATGGGCTATCTCCGGTTCAGGCTGGTGGTGGGGGTGTAATGGTGTGGGGGATGGGATATCACCGGTTCAGGCTGGTGGTGGGGGTGTAATGGTGTGGGGGATGGGGTATCACCGGTTCAGGCTGGTGGTGGGGGTGTAATGGTGTGGGGGATGGGGTACCTGAGTATTGTTGCTGACCATGTCCATCCCTTTATGACCACAGTCCACATCTTCTGATGGCTCCTTCCAGCAGGATAATGCACCATGTCACAAAGCTCCAATCATCTCACCACTGGACAATGAGGTCCCTGTACTCCAATGGCCTCCACACTCACCACATCTCATCCAATAGAAAACCTTTGGGATGTGGTGGAACAGGAGATTCGCATCATGGATGTACAGCCGACAACCATCTCTCGGGGTTTACAGAGAATGGTGGGAAAAAGAGAAATATCCAGTGAGCGGCAGTTGTGTGGAGGAAAATTCCTTGTTGAAGTCAGAGGAGAATGGGCAGACTGGTTCCAGATGATAGAAAGGCAAGAGTAACTCAAATAACCAACCAAGGTATGCAGAATACCATCTCTGAACACACAACACATCCAACCTTGAAGCAGATGGGCTACAGCAGCAGAAGACCACACCGGGTACCACTCCCATCAGCTAAGAACAGGAAACTGAGGCTACAATTGGCACAGGATCACCAAATGTGGACAATAGAAGATTGGAAAAACGTTGCCTGGTCTGATGAGTCTGGATTTCAGCTCCGACATTCAGATGGTGGGGTCAGAATTTGGAGCATGGATCCATCCTGCCTTGTATCACCGGTTCAGGCTGGTGGTGGGGGTGTAATGGTGTGGGGGATGGGATATCACCGGTTCAGGCTGGTGGTGGAGGTGTAATGGTGTGGGGGATGGGATATCACCGGTTCAGGCTGGTGGTGAGGGTGTAATGGTGTCGGGATGGGGTATCACCAGTTGAGGCTGGTGGTGGGGTGTAATGGTGTGGGGGATGGGGTATCACTGGTTCAGGCTGGTGGTGGGGGTGTAATGGTATGGGGGATGGGATATCACTGGTTCAGGCTGGTGGTGAGGGTGTAATGGTGTCGGGATGGGGTATCACCAGTTGAGGCTGGTGGTGGGGTGTAATGGTGTGGGGGATGGGGTATCACCGGTTCAGGCTGGTGGTGGGGGTGTAATGGTGTGGGGGATGGGGTATCACTGGTTCAGGCTGGTGGTGGGGGTGTAATGGTGTGGGGGATGGGATATCACTGGTTCAGGCTGGTGGTGGGGGTGTAATGGTGTGGGGGATGGGGTATCACCGGTTCAGGCTGGTGGTGGGGGTGTAATGGTGTGGGGGATGGGGTATCACTGGTTCAGGCTGGTGGTGGGGGTGTAATGGTGTGGGGGATGGGATATCACTGGTTCAGGCTGGTGGTGAGGGTGTAATGGTGTCGGGATGGGGTATCACCAGTTGAGGCTGGTGGTGGGGTGTAATGGTGTGGGGGATGGGATATCACTGGTTCAGGCTGGTGGTGGGGGTGTAATGGTATGGGGGATGGGATATCACTGGTTCAGGCTGGTGGTGAGGGTGTAATGGTGTGGGGGATGGGGTATCACCAGTTGAGGCTGGTGGTGGGGTGTAATGGTGTGGGGGATGGGGTATCACCGGTTCAGGCTGGTGGTGGGGGTGTAATGGTGTGGGGGATGGGGTATCACTGGTTCAGGCTGGTGGTGGGGGTGTAATGGTGTGGGGGATGGGATATCACTGGTTCAGGCTGGTGGTGGGGGTGTAATGGTGTGGGGGATGGGGTATCACCAGTTGAGGCTGGTGGTGGGGTGTAATGGTGTGGGGGATGGGGTATGACCGGTTCAGGCTGGTGGTGGGGGTGTAATGGTGTGGGGGATGGGATATCACCTGTTCAGGCTGGTGGTGGGGTGTAATGGTGTGGGGGATGGGGTATCACCTGTTCAGGCTGGTGGGGGGGGGTGTAATGGTGTGGGGGATGGGATATCACCGGTTCAGGCTGGTGGTGGGGGGTGTAATGGTGTGGGGGATGGGGTATCACCGGTTCAGGCTGGTGGTGGGGGGTGTAATGGTGTGGGGGATGGGATATCACCGGTTCAGGCTGGTGGTGGGGGGTGTAATGGTGTGGGGGATGGGGTATCACCGGTTCAGGCTGGTGGTGGGAGTGTAATGGTGTGGGGGATGGGATATCACCGGTTCAGGCTGGTGGTGGGGGTGTAATGGTGTGGGGGATGGGGTACCTGAGTATTGTTGCTGACCATGTCCATCCCTTTATGACCACAGTCCACATCTTCTGATGGCTCCTTCCAGCAGGATAATGCACCATGTCACAAAGCTCCAATCATCTCACCACTGGACAATGAGGTCCCTGTACTCCAATGGCCTCCACACTCACCACATCTCATCCAATAGAAAACCTTTGGGATGTGGTGGAACAGGAGATTCGCATCATGGATGTACAGCCGACAAATCTGCAGCAACTGTGTGATGTTATCAGGTCACTATGGAGCAAAACCTCTGAGGAACGTTTCCAACACCTTGTTGTATCTATGCCACCAAGAATGAAGGCAAAAGGGGGTCCAACCTGCTACTAGCAAGGGGGACCTAATCTGATCCTCATCATCATTGTACATCAGAGGTAATAATTGTGAAGTGGAAGGAAAATGATAAATGATACAAATAAATATGTGAAAAGTGTGTGGGGGGGGCATTTGTATTCAGCCCCCTTTACTCCGATACCCCGAACTAAAATCTAGTGGAACCAATTGTCTTCAGAAGTCACCTAATTAGTAAATAGAGTCCACCTGTGTGTCATTTACTCTCAGTATAAATACAGCTGTTCTGTGAAGCCCTCAGAGGTTTGTTAGAGAACCTTAGTGAACAAACAGCATCATGAAGGCCAAGGAACACACCAGACAGATCAGGGATAAAGTTGTGGAGAAGTATAAAGCAGGGTTAGGTTATAAAGGAATATCCCAAGCTTTGAACATCTCATGAAGACATGGCCGTCCACCTAAACTGACCGGCCGGGCAAGGAGAGCATTCATCAGAGAAGAGCCAAGAGGTCCATGGTAACTCTGGAGGAGCTGCAGAGATCCACAGCTCAGGTGGGAGAATCTGTCCACAGGACAACTATTAGTCGTGTTCTCCACAAATCTGCCCTTCATGGAAGAGTGACAAGAAGAAAGCCATTGATCACACAGGGGGGACCTGTCAGGTGACTTAGCCGCCTGACAAGTCGCACTCCATTCTCTACAATGGAACCGTTCTAATAGGAGCGACTCACACACAATCAACAGCCAAATCGGTGATTGGGGAATCCTCTGAAAAGTCTTTTTGCTGATACCTGACATTCAAAAATCATTATCTAAAAAATATATTGAGGGTTGCATAGCGCTGACTAATTCTAAAGAGGACCACATAATCTTCATACACAAACTACAAAGATGAAAAAAACAGACGTGTAGAATTTTTACCACGAAAGCCTCAAATTTCCAATCTAAATACACTTTTTTATTTCCTGTGGGATACTCTTCTAGAATGGAATCTCAGTGTAATGTAGGCAGGAACCGGGGAAAGATGGGAAAATGATGGTTGATTAAATCTTATGCCGCGTACACACGGTCGGACTTTTCACCTGCAAAAGTCCGACGGACGCCGCCGGACCAAGTCCGGCGGAAAATCCGACCATGTGTGGTCTCCATCGGACTTCCGACGGACCGTTTCGGGCGGAAATCCGACGTACTTTAGATTTGAAGCCTGCTTCAAATCTTTACGTCGTACCTCCGCCGGACTCAGTTCCTGACGGAAAGCCCGTTCGTCTGTATGCTGGTCCGAGGGACCAGATACGACGGAGGAGCAGGTTACTGCATCTCGCGCTCGCTGCAATAGGAAAAACAAATTTTCCCATTGCGGCGAGCGCGGGGGGCATCCCAGGCCCTTAGGTCTGGTATGGAACTTTAAGGAGAACCCCCCTACGCCGAAAAACCGGCGTGGGGGTCCCCCCAAAATCCATACCAGACCCCGATCCGAGCACGCAGCCCGGCCGGTCAGGAAAGGGGGTGGGGACGAGCGAGCGCGCCCCCCCTCCTGAACTGGGCATGCTGGGACTGTGACGTTTTAGGGGGCGTGGTCGACCACGCCCCCTAAAGCGTCACAGTCCCAGCATGCCCAGGGCCTGTGACATCATATGGGGGCGGGGTCTCCACCTATATAAGTCACAACGCAGCCCTCGGAGACCAGTCCAGCCGGAGAGAGCGTCGTGTCAACATCTGGGGGAAGAGAAGAGAAGAAGCCCAGCAGCTCAGAAGTCCGGACCTCTGCTGGCAAGAGAGCTACCTGAACACAGCAGAGGAGCCGGCCGAAGAACTGGAACACCGGGAGAAGAGAGCGGAGAAGAACCAACCGGACGCCGGGAGAAGATGAAGCGGAGGGACCCCCGAAGACGGAAGAAAACCCCCCCCCCGGAGCAGTTTAATAAATTATTTTAAAAACCTGTGTTGTGTTTTATTATTAACACTTTTTACCTAGGTGAATGGGTAGGGGTACCATGTACCCCATATTCATTCACATAGGGTGGGGGGGCCGGGATCTGGGGGCCCTCTTATTATAGGGGGCTCCCGGATTCCGATAAGCCCCCCGCCCGCAGACCCCGACAACCAACGGCCAGGGTTGTCGTGAAGAGGCCCTTGTCCTCATCAACATGGGGACAAGGTGCTTTGTGGTGGGGGGGCACCGTAAGGCGCCCCCTCCCCCAAAGCACCCCCCCATGTTGAGGGCATGCGGCCTGGTACGGTTCAGGAGGGGGGGGGGGGCGCTCGCTCGTCCCCACCCCCTTTCCTGACCGGCCGGGCTGCGTGCTCGGATCGGGGTCTGGTATGGATTTTGGGGGGGACCCCCACGCCGGTTTTTCGGCGTAGGGGGTTCCCCTTAAAGTTCCATACCAGACCTAAGGGCCTGCGACGGGGCTCGCAAGGTTTCAATCTCGCCAAAAAAAGCGGCGAGATTGAATTCCTTTTCTAGTCCCGTCGTACCCGAGTCACGTTCAAAATGAACGGACTTGTCCATGTGTGGGAAAGTCCGTTCATTCTGAAAGTCCGTCGGGAAGACCGGATTCCGGAAAGTCCGGCCGTGTGTATTCAAGTCCGGCCGTTCAGAAAGTCCGGCGGTAGTCCGCCGGAAGTCTGGCGGCAAGTACGTCGGACCTAGCTTTCTAGAAAGTCCGACCGTGTGTACGCGGCATAAGTCTTCCTTCTCTAGGGGCAGAAAGACGCCACCTCCGTGGACAGGATCCTGAAGGAGCTGGATGAGAACGGAGATGGGAGGTGGACTTTCAGGAGTTTGTCATCTTGGTGGCCTCTTTGACCGTGGCCTGCAACACCTTCTTCTGCGAGAGCAGCTGAGCCACTCAGACCGTTCATTCCACCGCCATGGAGGAGACCCTTGTACAAAGACTGACATCTCAATAAACTAGAAATGTATCCTTTAAATGCTTCTGTGTTTCTGTTTTCTGCATCAATATATCTATAGAATACCAATGACCATAATCCAATACCAATATTCCTGAGTGTCCGGGTGTCATTGTTCTGGGACCCCCAAGTGTCCGGTGTCATTGTTCTGGGACCCCCAAGTGTCCAGGTGTCATCGTTCTGGGACCCCCAAGTGTCCATGTGTCATTATTCTGAGACCCCCAAGTGTCCGGGTGTCATTGTTCTGGGACCCCCAAGTGTCCGGGTGCCATGGTTCTGGGACCCCCAAGTGTCCGGGTGCCATTGTTCTGGGACCCCCAAGTGTCCGGGTGCCATGGTTCTGGGACCCCCAAGTGTCTGGGTGTCATTATTCTGAGACCCCCAAGTGTCCGGGTGTCATTGTTCTGGGACCCCCAAGTGTCCGGGTGCCATGGTTCTGGGACCCCCAAGTGCCATTGTTCTGGGACCCCCAAGTGTCTGGGTGTCATTGTTCTGGG
Source organism: Lithobates septentrionalis (assembly GCA_037952835.1). Lineage (NCBI taxonomy): Eukaryota > Metazoa > Chordata > Amphibia > Anura > Ranidae > Lithobates > Lithobates septentrionalis. The sequence goes on from JBBDGP010003833.1 coordinate 137,007, forward strand.
ACCCTCAAGTGTCCAGGTGCCATGGTTCTGGGACCCCCAAGTGTCTGGGTGTCATTGTTCTGGGACCCCCAAGTGACAGGGCTTATAACCTTTTGTTAATGTAATGCCCCGTATTCTCTTGGGTGTTTAGATGCATTCTGTTATGTACAGGCCACATTACAGGTTAAAGACAAACATCGGCGTGTGGCGTGACGTTGATGTTGACAAACGCAGATAAACAGTTCAATGAGGATGAGATGTACTGTGAGGCCGGCCTGTACTGTGACTATTAGTTTGTTCAGGTAAAGATCACCGATTGTTCAGAACTCGCCTGAGGTCCCGGATCTCCGGCATTCATTATTGGAAGAGCAGGCAGAACAATTCATTAATTCCCAGTAAGTACTGGTTTTATTTATCTTGTGGAATGGAGAACAGGAGCAGGCGGTAGGCCTTTGGGTACAGCAAGATCCTCATATAAAGATTTATTGAGCCTGTTTGCAAAAATCATACATCCCGAGTAAAAAACATCCTCATTAGGCTGACGTCATACGGTGTAGTCCCGGTGTAATCCTTGTAGTCCCTATCAGTGAGACAGAGAAGGCTTGTATATCTGCAGGATGGGATGGGGGGGTCTATCATAGTTACATGATTGAGATTTAGTCATAATAGGCATTGGGGGAACAGAACCAGCACAGTGATCTGTCACATAACAAAAATAGACAGAACCAAAATCTGTACCACAGACCTCATTCTAGTGACTTTACAAAAGAATACAATTTGCACTTTTTATGAGTTATAATTAGTTTACAGATAAAACCAAAATTGGTTCCAATAACGTTAATGAAAACCTGGCTTCCCAAAGCTCCTGATAGCTAAACAACACTGGTGGAACCGTGTCACATCTTTTTCCCTTTTCTTTTCGGTTTTCCATGGACCGGAAAGTGTCAGGACTAGGCCTGGTGGACAGTGGTGGCCAATTATGTTCCCTGTGCCATCCCGGCCACTCTAGGTGCAAATATAAAGCTTCGGCTGCCTCAACACTCCACATTGTGGCTTCATTTTTCTTGGGTTCTAGAAGGCCTTGCTCTGGTATTGGGTGTAGCCCAGGTTCAGACTGTGGATGTAGTGGAGACTGCGGGTACAGAGGTGGTGCTGCAGAGAATGGATGGCAGATGGGGATGCCAAGGCACAAAAGGGACTGCTGTGTAGATTAGTGGAAGTTGCAGGGGGCTACGGAGGTTTAAAGGTCTTACAGTTGTAGAGGAACGCTTCAGTACCTTTTAGGGGAGCTGCAGGCACAAAAGTTCTAGAGGAACATGGACTCCGTGCTCAAGCACCGACACAACGTCCCACTTGATTTCAAATAGAGGATGCAGTCCCGTGATTATAGTTGCCAACTCATCCCTTTAAACCTGAACACATATTAAATACACGGGTTCTGTGGCTGATTAACCACTTGCTTACCGGGCACTTAAACCCCCCTCCTATCCAGACCAATTTTCAGCTTTCGGCGCTGACGTACTTTGAATGACAATTGCGCGGTCATACAACACTGTACCCAAATGAAATTTTTATCATTTTTTCACCACAAATAGAGCTTTCTTTTGGTGGTATTTGATCACCTCTGCGGTTTTTACTTTTTATTAAAAAAATGTAAAAAACTGAATTTTTTTTTTAAAAAAAAGTTTATTTTTTTATATTTTGTTATAAAAAATTTTAAACGGGTAATTTTTCTCCTTCATTGATGTACGCTGATGAGGCGGCAGTGATGGGCACTGATAGGCGGCAGTGATGGGCACTGATGGGTGGCAGTGATGGGCACTGATGGGTGGCAGTGATGGGCACTGATAGGTTGCAGTGATGGGCAGCACTGGCAGGTGGCACTGATTGGCACTACAGGTGGGCATTGATAGGTGGTACTTGTGGGCATTGATAGGTGTCACTTGTGGGCACTGTTAGGTGGCACTGTGGGCACTGTTAGGTGGCACTGTGGGCACTGTTAGGTGGCACTGTGGGCACTATTAGGTGGCACTTTAATTGGGCACTGATGAGGCAGATGTGCCTCTTCCACTTGGGGACCGATGTCCCTCACATCCGATCCGGTGATCGGCTTTTTTTTCTACTCGCGCTGTCAGCGTGAGTAAAAAAAAAAACCGATTACCGATCTTTTGTTTACATCATGTGATCAGCTGTCATTGGCTGACAGCTGATCACATGGTAAGGGGCCGGGACCGGCCCCTTACACAGATCGGTGATCAGCCGAGTCTCAGAGACTCGGTGATCACAACGCGCCCGGCGCGCGCCCTACAGGGCGCGCGCAGGGAGCGTGCACAGGGGAGGCCGTCATATGACGGCCTCCCGGGAATGTAGGTCCGCGCTGTAGCCGTCATTCGGCTATAGCGCGGATGCCAAGAAGTTAAGGTGGTAATTAAACTCACTTGGTGCCTTATCTGCATTTAATTAGCCTCAGAACCTGTGTAATTCAAAGGTAACACCCAGATGTGGCTGCCGGCAAAAGAAAAGACACCAACACTGGAACACAAGTCAACTGGGAGTCAATCGACGCTAACCAAGCTCTCTTATTCTCCTGCTTGTTCTGTAGACCATGGTGTTTAGATGAGCTGTTCGGACCAAGCATCAGTTCAGCCCCAAACATCGCCCTTTCAGGTGTTTGCATGTTCTCCCGTCGAGCGCCACACAATGCACTTGCATGCCGCACAGTGTGTTTTTAACAGCTCTGATTGGCTGAAACAATGCACCTGACCGCTGGTCAGGTGCAAGGCTTTGCCCAATCAGGGCATAGAGTACTGTGAGAGCTCTGATTGGGCAAAGTTATGACTTTGTCCAATCATGGCTCAGTGCTCATAGTCTCACCCCACACTATAAAAGGTTCCTTCCCATGGAGATAGAGCTGGGCTCAGTGGTCAGAAGAACGTTTTAGCAAGCTAGTTAGACCCCTTTCACACTACCGCGACTCAAGTCACGCAATTTTGCTGAGATTTTGTGGCCGCAATTTTAGGGAATGCCTGTATAACTTGCATCAAAGTCGGACCAAAGTAGTGCAGAGACTACTTTGAAGACGGCACAACATGAAGTCGTACTAATATGAATGGTTGTCATTGGAAATCATGGGGAACGACTTGTCATGTGACTTTGCAGTCCCAAGTCACAGGACAAGTCATTGGAGTGTGGATCACCTGTATAGAGGTATCAGTACAGAGCTGGGTGTGTCCACACAAGGAATATAATACACATAAAGGGGGTGGGGAGAGGAGGGTCTGACCAGATTTCAGTTCATATAAAAGGCTCCTCACACCTGTACCCAGCATAGTGTGTGCCGTCACATCGATCACCATGGTAAGTTATATTACCTATAGAGAGTTTATATTGCCCGTCCTCACCCATCATCATCGTGTTCTCTTCTCCCCATCCCCAGACTGCAATCCTCAAACCCACCAACAAAATGTTCTGTCTTCTGATCTTTCTGAGTCTCCTCTGTGCCTACAGCACCAAGGTGAGTACCTATCTTTCCTCATTACCAGGGTGAGTACCTACCTTTCCTCATTACCAGGGATAGTACCTACCTTCCCTCATTGCGGAGCCCAATAATACAAATGTTATTAATAGGAGGCATAGAAAACTGTGACTAGGGAGGGGACATTAGAGTGTAAGCTCCTCTGGTAAAGAGACTGATGTGATTGGCTCAGTGATCTCTGTACAGCACTGCGGTATATGTCAGCGCTATATAAATGTATAATAATAATATTAGTGGATGGGGAGGTTGGAGATCAGATGATGGAACCTCTTCATATGTTTGTACAGGCCCTGATGCTGGAGAAGAGAATACAGAGTTTGGCGGAAAAATTAAATGAGAAAGAAAAGAAGGCAGGAAATCCAACAATTTTCACTGCAAATGACCTGATGGAATATCTGAAGCTGAGTACTTTCAAAGTAAGAAAATCATTTACATTATAATATGGACCCCAAGTGTCATTGTTCTGGGGCCCCCAAGTGTCAGTGTGTCATTGTTCTGGAGCCCCCAAGTGTCAGGGTGTCATTGTTCTGGGACCCCCAAGTGTCAGGGTGTCATTGTTCTGGGGCCCCAAGTGTCTGGGTGTCATTGTTCTGGGGCCCCCAAGTGTCAGGGTGTCATTGTTCTGGGGGCCCAAAGTGTCAGGGTGTTATTGTTCTGTGGGCCCTCAAGTGTCAGGGTGTCATTGTTCTGGGACCCCCAAGTGCCAAGGTGTCATTATTCTGGGGCCCCAAGTGTCAGGGTGTCATTGTTCTGTGCCCCCAAAGTGTCATGGTGTCATTGTTCTGCAGCCCCCAAGTGTCTGGGTGTCATTGTTCTGGATCCCCCAAGTTTCAGGGTGTCATTGTTCTGGGACCCCCAAGTGTCAGGGTATCATTGTTCTTGAGCCCCCAAGTGTCAGGGTGTCATTGTTCTGGGACCCACATGTGTCAGGGTGTCATTGTTCTGGGACCCCCAAGTGTCAGGGTGTCCTTCTTTTGGGACCCCCAAGTGTCAGGGTGTCATTGTTCCGTGCCCTCCAAAGTGTCAGGGTGTCATTGTTCTGGGGTCCCCAAGTGTCATGGTGTCATTGTTCTGGGGCCCCCAAGTGTCAGGGTGTCATTGTTCTGGGGCCCCCAAGTGTCTGGGTGTCATTGTTCTGGACCCCCAAGTGTCAAGGTGTCATTGTTCTGGGACCCCCCAAGTGTCAAGGTGCAATTGTTCTGGGACTCCCAATTGTCAGGTTGTCATTTTTCTGGGACCCCCAAGTGTAAGGGTGTCATTGTTCTGGGACCCCCAAGTGTCAGGGTGTCATTGTTCTTGGGCCCCCAAGTGTCAGGATGTCATTGTTCTGGGACCCACAGGTTTCAGGGTGTCATTGTTCTGGGACCCCCAAGTGTCAGGGTGTCCTTGTTCTGGGGCCTCCAAGTGTCAGGGTGTCCTTGTTCGGAGGCCCCCAAGTGTCAGGGTGTCATTGTTCTGGGGCCCCCAAGTGTCAGGGTGTCATTGTTCTGGGGCCCCAAGTGTCAGGGTGTCATTGTTCTGGGGCCCCAAGTGTCAGGGTGTCATTGTTCTGGGGCCCCAAGTGTCAGGGTGTCATTGTTCTGGGGCCCCAAGTGTCAGGGTGTCATTGTTCTGGGGCCCCAAGTGTCAGGGTGTCATTGTTCTGGGGCCCCAAGTGTCAGGGTGTCATTGTTCTGGGGCCCCAAAGTGTCTGGGTGTCATTGTTCTGGGACCCCCAAGTGTCAGGGTGTCATTGTTCTGGGGCCCCAGAGTGTCTGGGTGTCATTGTTCTGGACCTCCAAGTGTCAGGGTGTCATTGTTCTGGGACCCCCAAGTGTCAGGGTGTCATTGTTCTGGGGCCCCAAGTGTCAGGGTGTTATTATTCTGGGACCCCCAAGTGTCAGGGTGTCATTGTTCTGGGACCCCCAAGTGTCAAGGTGTCATTATTCTGGGGCCCCAAGTGTCAGGGTGTCATTGTTCTGGGATCCCCAAGTGTCATGGTGTCATTGTTCTGCAGCCCCCAAGTGTCTGGGTGTCATTGTTCTGGACCCCCAAGTTTCAGGGTGTCATTGTTCTGGGGCCCGCAAGTGTAAGGGTGTCATTGTTCTGGGACCCCCAAGTGTCAGGGTATCATTGTTCTTGAGCCCCCAAGTGTCAGGGTGTCATTGTTCTGGGACCCACAGGTGTCAGGGTGTCATTGTTCTGGGACCCCCAAGTGTCAGGGTGTCCTTCTTTTGGGACCCCCAAGTGTCAGGGTGTTATTGTTCCGTGCCCTCCAAAGTGTCAGGGTGTCATTGTTCTGGGACCCCCAAGTGTCAGGCTGTCCTTCTTTTGGGACCCCCAAGTGTCAGGGTGTCATTGTTCCATGCCCTCCAAAGTGTCAGGGTGTCATTGTTCTGGGGCCCCCAAGTGTCTGGGTGTCATTGTTCTGGACCCCCAAGTGTCAAGGTGTCATTGTTCTGGGGCCCCCAAGTGTCTGGGTGTCATTGTTCTGGACCCCCAAGTGTCAAGGTGTCATTGTTCTGGGACCCCCCAAGTGTCAAGGTGTCATTGTTCTGGGACCCCCCAAGTGTCAAGGTGTAATTGTTCTGGGACTCCCAATTGTCAGGTTGTCATTGTTCTGGGACCCCCGAGTGTAAGGGTGTCATTGTTCTGGGACCCCCAAGTGTCAGGGTGTCATTGTTCTTGGGCCCCCAAGTGTCAGGATGTCATTGTTCTGGGACCCACAGGTTTCAGGGTGTCATTGTTCTGGGACCCCCAAGTGTCAGGGTGTCCTTGTTCTGGGGCCTCCAAGTGTCAGGGTGTCCTTGTTCGGAGGCCCCCAAGTGTCAGGGTGTCATTGTTCTGGGGCCCCCAAGTGTCAGGATGTCATTGTTCTGAGGCCCCAAGTGTCAGGGTGTCATTGTTCTGGGGCCCCAAGTGTCAGGGTGTCATTGTTCTGGGGCCCCAAGTGTCAGGGTGTCATTGCTCTGGGGCCCCAAGTGTCAGGGTGTCATTGTTCTGGGGCCTCAAGTGTCAGGGTGCCATTGTTCTGGGGCCCCAAGTGTCAGTGTGTCATTGTTCTGGGGCCCCAAGTGTCAGGGTGTCATTGTTCTGGGGCCCCAGGTGAACTCTTCAGCAGAGAAGCCCCCTTTCTATGTTGCAGTTCCCAGGCTCAGTGGATGAAAAGGGTGCAATGTATCATTGTGTATTCAGTATATTGGAGGAATGATACTTTATGTCTTCTCAGGGTCAGACTATGGATTTTCTTCTGAGAATTTTGGAATCTTTGGATGAAAACACAGACAATTTATTAGAATACGGAGAATTTCCGAAGCATCTGATGCAATTTCTCCAGAACATATACAATCAGAAGTAGAAACAGCAAAAGTGAGGCCGGTGTCTTGCCGAATAAGTTCCTTCGGCGGATAGGTTCCCCCCCTGTACTGCGCAGGCGCAGCGCCTGCGCAGTACGTACTACTGTCGGCCGCCGGAGATAGCCGAAGCTCAAACGCTTCGATCAGCTGTACACGGCGCCTGCGCTCTGGGTCCAGGTTCCTTCCCCTCTATCCAAGTGGACCTAGAGGGGGAATCTAAAAGTGCCGAGCGCAGCGAGGCCGTGCCCGAAGCGTGGCGAGCGGAGCGAGCCCGCGAGGGGCCCTCTTACAGCCGCCGTTGTCAGGAACGGTGTCATCTCCGGTTTCTCCTGCTGGTGGCACTATTACATTCAGCATCAAAAGGCTGTAATTCCAGTGGCCACCAGCGGGGGTCTCCCTGCCTGGACTGCAGACTTGCCATCAAGCACCCCTGTCATGGTTTTGCTGGACTATATAAACCTGCCCTGAACTAACCTCCAGTGCTTCAGTATTCCTCTGCTAAGCCCTTGTCCCTGCCAGTACCTGCTCTTGTTCCAGCCTGTTCCTGTTTGTTCCTGAACCCCGTTTGTGTATCCTGACCTTGTACCCTGTTTCCTGTTCCCTACTCCTTGGTCTGCTTCATTATTCCTGTTTTCTGTTCCCTTGTCGCTTTGGCCCATGCCTTATTTTTTATTTCATGTTGGTTTCCTTGCTTGTGTATTATATTAGTTAGATAGATAGTTAGGTGGGTTTTGGGGTTTGCTGTGTTTTCACCATTTACTTGTTTTGGTTTGCTGTCTTGTTTTCACGTGTATCTTTATCATTGACAATAAATATACTTTCTTTATTTACTCGTTTGTCCCTGATTCCTTGGTGCAGCCCAGCGATCTGATCACCTGCATGGGATGTTGTGTATAACATCCCCTGACAGAATACTGAAGCCATACAATCAGATCGGTTGCACCTGGGAATTGGGGCCTGAGTCCCAGCTATTTTTTAAAGATGGATTTTGAAAGTATTTTGTATTTATCGCTCCTGGCAACTGATGACAGAGACTTTTGTTATCAGACATTGGCTGAATACACTAGGGAACAATTGTTAGAATGCATCCGCCTAGCTCATGTTTTTATTGAGCAAGGCAGTTTTTTGTTTGGAGATGTGCAACCATTAATTAAGATCTGTACTGAGTTGGCCCTGTCTGATGTCACTGAGGGAGGTGATGACTATACACCCCCTTTTAGTGCAGCTCAGGTTGAATCTTTAGTTTGGCTGTTGGAGGATGACTCAGCATTTTTTTTTGAACAATATTCAGCTTGTTCTCGGCAGGTGCTTGCAAAATGCATTGAATCAGTGCAGTCTCTGGTCAGACAAGCCAAGTGCAAACCTGATGCAGTGCAATCATTAATACAGGCCTGGTCAAGTCTGTCGCATTCAGCTTCTGTTAGCTCCCAATATACCTTTCTACCAATGAAATACCAGTACCCTGTTTCCTCCTGCTGCACCTACCCTGCCTTTAACTCCCCTTCTGCTTCTCAACTGCCTCCATCAGCTCCACTAAATCTCCCTTCAAAACCTACTCCCTCTGTTATGCCATCCTTTCACTCTTCGCTTCTACCAGCTGCATTCACTACCTACAGCCCTGTACCCACTTATAGATCCCCAGTGGTTAAAACCAAAAAGAAGCGGAAGTTTTTTCCAACCCATACCATCATGCCAGTATCCAATCCTGCCTCCCCACCAGCTGATCTGTTCCAGCCTGATGTGTTCCTGTATGCCGCCCAGCCTGATGTTCCGATGCCTGCTGTTGTGCCAGTACCTGCTGATGTGCCAATGTCTGTGCTTGCTGCCCAGTGTGAAGTTCCAGTACCAGCTGCCCGCTTTGAAGTTCCAGTACCTGCTATCCAGTCCGATGCACCTGCTGTTCAGCCTGTTGTGCCAGTGCCTGCTGTTCTGCCTGGCGTGCCAGCACCTGTGCCCACTGTCCAGTCTGAAGTTCCAGTACCAGCTGCCCGGTTTGAAGTTCCAGTACCTTCTATCCAGTCCGATGGACCTGCTGTTGTGCCAGTACCTGCTGTTCTGCTTGATGTGCCAGTGTCTGTGCCCACTGTCCAGTCTGAAGTTCCAGTACCGACTTTCCAGTCCAAAGCACCTGCTGTTCTGCCTGATGTGCCAGTGTTTGTGCTTGCTGCCCAGTCTGAAGTTCCAGTACCGGCTGTCCGGTTTGAAGTTCCAGTACCTGCTATTCAGTCCACTGCACCTGCTGTTCTGCCTGATGTGCCAGCACCTGTGCCCACTGTCCAGTCTGAAGTTCCAGTAGCAGCTGCCCGGGTTGAAGTTCCAGTACCTGCTATCCAGTCCGATGCACCTGCTGTTCTGCCTGTTGTGCCAGTACCTGCTGTTCTGCCTGATGTGCCAGCGCCTGTGCCCACTGCCCAGTCTGAAGTTCCAGTACCAGCTGCCCAGTTTGAAGTTCCAGTACCTGCTATCCAGTCCGATGGACCTGCTGTTCTGCCTGTTGTGCCAGTACTTGCTGTTCTGCCTGATGTGCCAGCGCCTGTGCCCACTGCCCAGTCTGAAGTTCCAGTACCGACTATCCAGTCCAAAGCACCTGCTGTTCTGCCTGATGTGCCAGTGTTTGTGCTTGTTGCCCAGTCTGAAGTTCCAGTACCAGCTGCCCGGTTTGAAGTTCCAGTACCTGCTATCCAGTCCAATGTATCTACTGTTCAGCCTATTGTGCCAGTACCTGCTGTTCTGCCTGATGTGCCAGCACCTGTGCCCACTGTCCAGTCTGAAGTTCCAGTACCGGCTGCCCGGTTTGAAGTTCCTGTACCTGCTATCCAGTCCAAGGCACCTGCTGTTCAGCCTGTTGTGCCCATGCCTGCTGCCCAGCTCGATGCGGATGTGCCACTACCCAGCGTGATGTACCTCTGCTTTCTGCTCAGCCTGATGACATGGGGCCTGCTAAAACTGTTCCTGACTGATGGACATCTTGCCGCTGGGTCAATCCTGTCTGTCGCCTGGCTTAAATGTAATGCTCCTGTGTGGTCTGCCTCCGATGGTTTCTTTCCCGTTACCCTGCTAATTTTCATTTCCAGATCCAAACTTCCTGACCCAGGTGGTGGGGTACGTGTCCTATTTTCAGACTCTGATGGCACGTCCCCCAGTGAACTAAAAGACTCTGGCCTTGGAAGTGCGAAGAAGTCCGCAGACTCAGTAGGGAAACATTTTAAGGTGTTTCTGCACCCACTCGGACTGTCGTACCCAGGGCTGAATGGAGTGTCCGGAGGCCACTCCTTTAGGAGGGGGAACTGTCAGGAACGGTGTCATCTCCGGTTTCTCCTGCTGGTGGCACTATTACATTCAGCATCAAAAGGCTGTAATTCCAGTGGCCACCAGCGGGGGTCTCCCTGCCTGGACTGCAGACTTGCCATCAAGCACACCTGTCATGGTTTTGCTGGACTATATAAACCTGCCCTGAACTAACCTCCAGTGCTTCAGTATTCCTCTGCTAAGCCCTTGTCCCTGCCAGTACCTGCTCTTGTTCCAGCCTGTTCCTGTTTGTTCCTGAACCCCGTTTGTGTATCCTGACCTTGTACCCTGTTTCCTGTTCCCTACTCCTTGGTCTGCTTCATTATTCCTGTTTTCTGTTCCCTTGTCGCTTTGGCCCATGCCTTATTTTTTATTTCATGTTGGTTTCCTTGCTTGTGTATTATATTAGTTAGATAGATAGTTAGGTGGGTTTTGGGGTTTGCTGTGTTTTCACCATTTACTTGTTTTGGTTTGCTGTCTTGTTTTCACGTGTATCTTTATCATTGACAATAAATATACTTTCTTTATTTACTCGTTTGTCCCTGATTCCTTGGTGCAGCCCAGCGATCTGATCACCTGCATGGGATGTTGTGTATAACATCCCCTGACAGCCGTGTACAGCTGATTTTCAGCTGTTCCGCTTCGGCTATTTCCGCCGGCTTCTACTGCGCATGCACAGTAGAGGGGGAACTAATCCGCCGAGCGGAACTTTCTCGGCAGAACACCGGCTATGGAAGGTGCTACTACATCTGTCGACATCAACCAAATCCACCGTATAAAATACAAAGGAATGAAAATCAATAATGAATGAAAATTACAAATTCAATAAAGGAGAACTAAAGGCAAAACCTTTTCTGTTATGTTTTTGTATAAAATAAGGGGGAGGGGCTACATCCTATTGGTAATTTTTCCCTTCACTTCCTGTTCCATATCCGAAACAGGATGTGAGAGAATATTCTCGGTGGCCCCATTGGAAGATTTCCCCTCTATTCCTGTTCTGATGACAACCCAAAATTTTGCGAAGTTACTTTCAATGATCATGGTCACCAGGGCAAATATAGAGGAGGAATCTCCTTAATGGGGAAGACCATTCTCAGCTCTCACAGAAAGATTCCTTTCAGCGAGACCATACACTATGTAATCTGATTGTACAACCTTTGGGTCTTTGAATAACCATCTTTGTGGTGGCCGGTCCTCTTCTCACGCTTACAGGGAGGAGTAATTATCAACTTATTAGGGGTGAACTTTGTGAAAGGTCAGGAAGATGTCCCCCCCGGGCCATTGATATAAAGTTCAATCATCATATAATTATAATTATTATTTCCAGAGGGTGAGATCGGGGAGATTGAATGACAACCGACTCTCAGTTCTGAAACCCGAAGCCCTCATTTTAATCTTCTGGTAACATTGTGACGTTAGAATCCACCAATATCACATGGAGATTTATTACCAATCATACCAAAATAAGTGCCGGTAGTTGGGGGAACTCTGGAACCTTCTATGTGGTGCAGTTTTGGCAGAAGGACCTGCAGCCATAGACCATAATTGGTCACTCTTGTTATTTTGGTGTTTACTCGGGGAGTTACTGTGGATCTTTTGTTTGTCTGTTTATTTAAAGGGTACAATACTAACCATATCTTTCTGATCTGATCCATCCTCACTGCGAGGATTCCCTGTCCTATAGACATACTCATCATCCTGACCTATTCTGTGTCTGCATTCACATTTATTTAGTAAAGGACATGGGCGGCTCGTTTCACTCCAAATTGAAATTCGGGGGAAAATAGTTTGTTATTCTGAAATTTGGATGTATCTGAATTTCAGAATTGCAATAATAATGAATTTATATGAATCCAACAAACCAAAATTTCTGACGAAATTCAAATTTAAATAGTATTCGAATTATCGAAGAGAATAGAAAATAAAGGAATAGAAAATAATATAATATAAAATAAAATAATAGAATATAATAGAGTAAAACAGAGCAGAATACAAAATAAAAGAATAGAAAGAAATCGAATAGAAAAAAAGGGGACAGAATAGCAAATAAAAGAATAGAGTAAAACAGACTAAAATAGAATATCAAATAAAGGAATAGAACAGAATAAAATAGAATATAACTGTAACGAAACGTCCCACACTCCACTTGAGTGCTTTTGTCTTATACCGCTTCCTCCCAGTCTGAATATAGATATGAGATATTCCAACCGCTGACAACCAAGGACTAGTCAGTACTCGTTTTGGCTGCTGAACATTATTATTATTATTATTATACATGATTTATATAGCACCCACAGTTTGCGCAGCGCTTAACAAAATGATGGCAGACATTACAGTTACATTACAATTTGGTACAAGAGGAATCAGAGGGCCCTGCTCACTAGAGCTTACAATCTAGGATGGGGGTCAATTGATACAAAAGGTAATAGCTGTGGGGAATGAGCTGATAGAGAAAGTGAAACCGTGTATTAGTTAGAAGCAGCATAGGCTTCTTTAAAGATAAGGGTTTTCAGGGATCGTCTAAAGATGGATAGATTAGGGGACAGTCAGACAGATTGGGGTAGGGAGTTCCAAAGGATGGGAGAAGCTCTGGAGAAATCCTGAACATTGACTGTGTATTGAAACACGGGTACACAGAGGTAACACTCGGGACAATCCCCCCTCCCTTTGCATTCAGGGCAGGGTAGACTGTCCAATCAGCAGGGAGAGCTGTTGGAGGAATTCCCCTCTCCCTCCTCACAGCAAATACACATACACATCCCATAATACTTTCTCCCAAGGCAGACAGACACAATAGAACAATGGAATACAGCCACACCCCCAAATGACCCAGCAGAGAGCACACCATAGTATGAGACAATATACAATATATACAGTTGTGCTCAAATGTTTGCATACCCTGGCAGAGATTGTGAAATGTGGCATCAATATTAAAATATGACTGATCGTGGCAAAAAAATGTTTTTTTATTATTTAAGGATAGTAATCACGTGAATCCATTTATTATCACATTCGTTTTTTGATCCTTTTTAAATCATAATGATAATCAGAAATCACCCAGATGGCCCTGATCAAAAGTTTATATACCCTGGAAGGTTTGGCCTTGTTACAGAGAAGGTGGCACACACGGGTTAAAAATGGTTAATTTTCCACATTTGTGGCTTTTTAAATCGCAATTAGTGTCTGTGTATAAATAGTCAATGAGTTTGTTAGCTCTCACATGGATGCACTAAGCAGGCTAGACACTAAGCCATGGGGAGCAGAAAAGAACAGTTGAAAGACCTGCGTAACAAGGTAGTGAAACTTTACAAAAATGGAAAAGGATATAAAAAGATATCCAAAGCCTTGAATATGCCAGTCAGTACTGTTCAATCACTTAATAAGAAGTGAAACATTTGGGGATCTCTTGATACCAAACCAAGGTCAGGTAGATCAAGAATCAAGAAAGATTTCAGCCACAACTGACACAGGAACTGTTTGGGATACAAAGAAAAAACCCACAGGTAACCTCAGGAGACATACAGGCTGACCCTCTACATATCCCCGCGTTCCAGGCCAGGGGTCTGGACACCACGAATCAAGTGGCAATAAACCCACATTCTGATGTACCTTTCCTGGTCTATGTACCACTACAAACTTGAAGTCCTGTAGAGCAAGGAACCACCGGGTGATTCTGGAGTTTTTGTCTTTATTTTGGGCCATCCACGTAAGAGGTGCATGATCTGAAACTAACTTGAAGGGTCGGCACAACAAGTAGTAGCGAAGTGTATCCAAAGCCCATTTTATTGTGAGACCAGTGGGGGGTGGGGAGACGGGCTGCCCCGGGTCCCACACACTGGGGTGGTGTCAGGCACCCCCCTCCGCTACTGAAGCGGAGACAGCGGGCAGATTTAAGCAGCGCAGCAGCACGGCGCAGAGACAGTCAGCGACAGGTAAGAACACAGTACACACATGGAGAGCCTGTAGTGGCTTTGTAAATGGGGCGGTGTTCGCCGCACCAGAGTGACACCCATTGGCGCACCCGGGACCCGCAATGATCCCCTTCTCTCGTGGCCATGCTATGGCTCTGTTCTGTCTCAGCTGTCTCACACAGCCAAGCAGAGTGAAGCCGCCTCCCCCTCCTCCGTGTAGTCTACTGTGCATCATGTCCTGTGCTAATCATCTGAGCCGAGGCCCGAGGTACATCATGGGTCTGAAGGGGGGTCTGTATTGTAGGGGGAGGTGGGAGGTGTCACCCCAGTGTGCGTTAGAAATTAGGAGTGGGCCCACATCCCTGATATGATACGAAACAGAAACACACTCACAAGGAGTGTAGCTCCTCTAATGGGACTTTAAAGAAGGTCACTCCCAGTATAAGTACAAGAGTAGTGGAGGTTTTTTGAACATTTTTGGAATATTTATTAAAGAAAAATGCTTAAAAGAGGATCATCATGACCTAACAGTAATACATAAATAAAATGGATGCATACAATTGAGGAAAATTGATATACATTGAACAATGACCAATTGTAATGGTAAAGTTGATTGAACAACAATAAACATATGACCCGACGTTTCGAGGTAAAAAGAGGTTGACTGAGGCTGAGGTTCAGGGGTAGTGACAATTGGTCAGGATGAATTTTTTCATCTAAAAAGTTACAAAGCAGAACTGGAATAAGTGAACAAAAAATGGAACATCTTCATAAATATCATCAGTGAGTATAGAATTGACATCACATGAATCATCCACAGTGATATAATTACAACATTTGTTCATTTAGCATATGTATGCAAATACTGACCACTCAAGTTCACATAGAGGTTTCCAGGACATTCTCAGCATCCAATAAGAACAGTTCGACCCGTCACAGCTCCACAGGGGCTCAAGACCAGAGAACACGAGAAAGTACGGAAGGAGAAAGAAGATACTGACGTAGGGGCTGAATCCCAGAATAGGCAGAAGACACCAAAGGCTGCAGTAGCTCCACAAAGGGCACCCCGAAGAGGAGCACAGCCACCCATTAAGAATGGGACATGCCAGAGCCCATAGAAAGGGGCTGGCTGGTCATAAGCCCAAGGTCACTGAAATACAAATAATATGACATTTAGTAACTGGTTTAAAAAAAGGAGCCTAATATCGTTTGATCATTTTACAAGGCTCTATAACAAGTAATACCAAACATAGATGAATGTAGGCTTCAAAAAAGATACCTAAAAAGCTTAGCTTATAGTATGTGGAAACACAGACTCCAAAACCTTAAAGCCAGGGAGGAGAGGACAAACCAATAATGTCAGTCCCGAAGCTGCTTGTAAAAAGTGTGATGTTCCCACAAATTGTATCACCAGGGGGTAATCTAGAGGTATGGGGCACAAAAGAAAAGAGGCAAAATGTGTAAATATATAAGCGGAATGTACGCCTAGTGACTAGGGATGAGCCGAACACCCCCCGGTTCGGTTCGCACCAGAACCTGCGAACGGACCGAAAGTTCGCACGAACGTTAGAACCCCATTGACGTCTATGGGACTTGAACGTTCGAAATCAAAAGTGCTCATTTTAAAGGCTAATTTGCATGGTATTGTCCTAAAAAGGGTTTGGAGACCCGGGTCCTACCCCAGGGGACATGTATCAATGCAAAAAAAACTTTTAAAAACGGCCGTTTTTTCGGGAGCAGTGATTTTAATGATGCTTAAAGTAAAAAAAAAAAAGTGAAATATTCCTTTAAATATCGTACCTGGGGGGTGTCTATAGTATGCCTGTAAAGTGACGCGTGTTTCCCGTGTTTAGAACAGTCCCTGCACCAAATGTCATTTTTAAAGGAAAAAGTCTCATTTAAAACTGCTTGCGGGTTTAATGTAATGTCGGGTCCTGGCAATATGGATGAAAATCAGTGAGACAAACGGCATGGGTACCCCCCAGTCCATTACCAGGCCCTTTGGGTCTTGTATGGATATTAAGGGGAACCCCGCACCCAAATTAAAATAAGGAAAGGTGTGGGGCCACCAGGCCCTATATACTCTGAACAGCAGTATACAGGCGGTGCAAACAAGACAGGGACTGTAGGTTTGTTGTTAAGTAGAATCTCTTTGTCATTTTGAACGGGTACATTTTTAACGTGTTTAGCTCCAGCCAAAAAATCTTTTTTAAGCTTTTTGGAAAACATAGGGAAGGGTTATCACCCCTGTGACATTTGTTTTGCTGTCTTTCCTCCTCTTCAGAAGATTTCACCTCACTTTTTGTCCCAATGAAAAATGTTTTTTGAATATTTGGGTTTTTTTGTGGAACAAGGATTGGAAAGCATTAGTGGAAAGGAGAATTTTTTTTCCCATATTAACTCGTACAGGAGAGATTTTCCCTTCCTAGGGGTAGATTTCATCTCACTTCCTGTTGTCTCCTTCCGTTTGCAAGTAGGAGTCGTTTGTAAGTTAGATGTTTGAAAGTAGGGTCCTGCCCTATATACTCAGCAGAAATTTGGGCCTTAGGTGTTGCTGTGGCCACAACACTGTAAGCCCTCACAGGGCCCTGCTGTGAAATATTAGATCAAGAATTGTAATTACATGCCCCTGTTGAACAGGAGCTGAAAAATTAGGCCTTAGGCACTGGTGCTGGTGCCACAACACTGCAACCCCTCACAGACACTCTAGTTGGAACGCAGGAACGAGCCCTGCTGCAAAGTATTGCATCAAAAATTGTAATTACACGCCCCTGTTAGACAGGGGCAGAAAAATTGGGCCTTAGGCACTAGTGCTGGTGCCACAACACTGCAACCCCTCACAGACACTCTAGTTGGAATGCAGGAACGAGCCCTGCTGCAAAGTATTACATCAAAAATTGTAATTACACGCCCCTGTTAAACAGGGGCTGAAAAATTGTGCCTTAGGCACTGGTGGTGGCGCCCAGAACCAAAAATGTTCTTACAAGCTATCAGCGTGATGATTGAGGAGGAAGAGGATAATTACTCAGGGATAGTCACTCAGCATCAGCATAGGCAGTCTTTGAAGGGATCTGAGATTTCAAAAAAAATTATTCGGTTACATCAGCATCAGGTGCTTGGTAGCTGGTGGTGATCGAAGACTGATTCATTTTTATGAAGGTCAGTCGATCGACCGAGTCGGTGGACAGACGCACCCTGTGATCGGTTACCACGCCTCCAGCAGCACTGAATGTGCGTTCCGAAAGAACGCTGGATGCAGGACAGGCCAGTAGCTCAATTGCATACTGTGCAAGCTCTGGCCAGTGATCCATCCTCAAGACCCAGTAACCCAGAGGATTTTCGGTGGGAAAGGTGTCCAAGTCTGATCTTGCCCCTAGGTATTCCTGCACCATGTAAAACAGACGCTGGCGATGGTTGCTGGAACCGATCATACCTTGGGGCTGCGGACCAAAAAATTGTCTGAACACATCGTTCAGACGGCCACATTCTCCACCGCTCCTTCTTTGACTGACCGGTTTGTAACCTCCCAGTCTCTGGGAACGCGTTGCACAGACCTTTCTGCAAGGCCTCCCGAAGATGTTTCATCCTC
Organism: Lithobates septentrionalis; assembly: GCA_037952835.1. NCBI lineage: Eukaryota > Metazoa > Chordata > Amphibia > Anura > Ranidae > Lithobates > Lithobates septentrionalis. Next base: position 154,644 of record JBBDGP010003833.1, read on the forward strand.
TGCTCCCTCTGCGATGGCAAGATAAGGTCCGCAACCTTACCCTTGTAACGTGGATTAAGGAGGGTTGCCAGCCAGTATTGGTCCTTCTCCTTGATACCATGAATACGAGGATTCTTACGCAGGCTTTGCAGGATCAGGGAGGCCATGCAGCGTAGGTTTGCTGAGGCATTCGGTTCGGAGTCCTCTGGGTCTCTAAGGACGACATGGTCCGCAGCCACCTCCTCCCAGCCACGTACAAGTCCATGTGTTTCTTGGGACTGATCCCTTAAAGACTGCTGCTGATGCTGAGTGCCAGGCTCCACCTCCATACTGACACAATCTTCCTCCTCCTCCTCCTCCTCGTCCTCTTCCTGTGTGATCGGCGGGCACGCAGGAACACTGTCTGGATAAAGGGGGCCTTGAGAGCTAAGGAAGTCCTCCTCTTCCTGCCTCTGTTCTGCCTCAAGTGCCCTGTCCATTATTCCACGCAGCCTGTGCTCCAACAGGTGGACAAGGGGGACAGTGTCACTGATGCATGCACTGTCACTGCTCACCATCCTCGTGGCCTCCTCAAATGGTGACAGGACAGTGCATGCATCCCTGATCATGGCCCGCTGGCGTGGGGAAAAAAAACCAAGCTCCCCTGACCCTGTCCTGGTGCCATAATCGCACAGGTACTCATTGATGGCCCTCTGCTGCGTGTGCAGCCGCTGCAGCATGGCCAACGTTGAGTTCCACCTGGTGGGCATGTCACAGATTAGGCGGTTCTTGGGCAGGTTAAACTCCTTTTGGAGGTCCGTCAGCCGAGCACTGGCATTATATGACCGGCGGAAATGCACACAGACTTTCCTGGCCTGCCTCAGGACATCCTGTAAGCCCGGGTACCTGCCCAAGAACCGCTGCACCACCAAGTTAAGGACTTGAGCCAAACAGGGCACATGGGTCATTTGTCCCCGGAGTGCAGAGAGGAGGTTGGTGCCATTGTCGCAAACCACCATTCCTGCCTTAAGTTGGCATGGCGTCAACCACCTCTGAACCTGCCCCTGCAGAGCTGACAGAACCTCTGCCCCAGTGTGGCTCCTGTCCCCCAAGCACACCAGCTCAAGCACCGCATGGCATCTTTTGGCCTGCGTACTTGCGTAGCCCCTTGGACGACTACGGAGCACCGCTGGTACCGAGGAAGAGGCCATAGAGGAAGAAGAAGAGGAGGGGGTGGAGGAGAGAGGTGTGTCACAATCATTAGCATTTTGGAGGCGTGGTGGCGGAACAACCTCCAACACTACTGCACCTTGTCCTGCATCCTTCCCAGCTGCCAGCAGAGTCACCCAATGCGCCGTGAAACTTAGGTAACGTCCCTGTCCATGCCTGCTGGACCATGAGTCAGCGGTAATATGCACCTTACCGCTGACCGCCCTGTCAAGCAAGGCATGGTCATTGCCTTCCACATGCCGGTAGAGAGCCGGAATCGCCTTCCGTGAGGAAAAAGTGGCGTTTGGGTACCTGCCACTGAGGAACCGCACATTCCACAAACTCACGGAAGGGGGCAGAGTCTACCAACTGAAAAGGCAGCAGTTGAAGTGCTAGCAATTTTGCCAAGCTAGCATTCAACCGCTGGGCATGTGGATGGCTGGGAGCAAACTTCTTTCGGCGGTGCAGCAGCTGGGACAGGGAAATTTGCCTGGTACAATCTGACGTCGGTGTACCAAAAGCAGATTGCCCACAAGTACTTGGCTGTGACACACCTAATTCTACACCTTCATTCCTCTCAGTGCAGGTCTCAGAGAGGACTGAAGGTCTAGTGGGGTTGGAAATCTCAGCTGATGAGGAGCAAGGAGAGGTCCTCTTTGTTCTTTGGTGTGGGTCTTTTAGATACGCTTGCCAACGAACTGCATGGCAGGTCAACATATGTCTGGTCAAGCATGTGGTACCCAAGCGGGAGATGTTTTGGCCACGTGAGATACGCTTGAGACATATGTTGCAAATAGCAGCGGTGCGATCTGATGCACTCGTCTCAAAAAAGGCCCACACCAAAGAACTTTTTGAATAACGTGCAGAGACTGCAGCGCCGTGCACATGTGGAGCTTTGGGGTGTGATGCAGTCAATGTGCTGCCCTTAGGCTGGCCCCTGGAGGGCATCCTGCCTCGTTGGTGATGTGCCGCCTCCTCCTCCTCCTCCTCCTCCTCTCTCCTATCAGGCACCCACGTTGAGTCAGTGACCTCATCATCCCCTCCCTCCTCATCACTGGAGCAAACCTGGCAGTATGCTGCAGCAGGGGGAGCATGACTGCCAGATTGCTGTCCTTCTTGGGCACCCCCTCTGTCCGTGCTCATGTTACTGCCTTCATCGAGCTCAGTATCATCATCAGAGCCTTCCAAACGCTGGGCATCCTCCTGGAGCATGTACCCAACACTGTGGTCAAACAGTTCGAGGGACTCCTCAGGAGGACATGGTGGAGCTAGGGAAGGAGTCACTGATGACATTGAGCCGAGGGAAGAGGCCGCTGCTTTGCCAGACAAAGCACCCTGGGCATGGGTGAGAGAGGATGAGGAGGATGAGGACGGCTTGGTCATCCACTCGGCCAAGTCTTCCGCATGTTGCGGCTCAACACGGCCAGCTGCCGAAAAAAAGGCCAAGCGTGTCCCATGGCCACGTGTTGATGAGGATGCACCGTCTCCACGACCAGCACTAGACACAGAGCCTGCTTGCCCTCTCTTATTGGCTTGTGACTGTCTGCCTCTCCTTCTTGGCCTTCCAGACATACTAATGGCCTGTAGCTGCACTAAGCTGGGATATATATATATATATATATATATATATATATATATATATATATATATATATATATGTACTGATACTGCAGCTAGCAAAATCAACTGCCTGCCTGTAGTATGAGAACACCACCAACCTTCTACAGGTAGCTTTAGCTGAACACTGTGGTGGACGCACCCCACTAACTTGTAGGTTTAGCTGAACACTGTGAGCAGGACGCACTGCACTAACTGTAAATAGTCTAGCTGCCTGACCGTGGTACTAATAGGATCAAAAGAACACCAGTAATTTTCTTCAGGTAGCTTTATATATTGTAACAAGACAAGCCTGCCTGTCAGTAGGAAGATAACAGGAACGGATCTAGCTGAACACTGTGAGCAGGACGCACTGTACTAAATGTAAATAGTCTAGCTGCCTGACCGTGGTACTAATAGGATCAAAAGAACACCAGTAATTTTCTTCAGGTAGCTGTAAATACTGTAACAAGACAAGCCTGCCTGTCAGTAGGAAGATAACAGGAACGTATCTAGCTGAACACTGTGAGCAGGACGCACTGTACTAAATGTAAATAGTCTAGCTGCCTGACCGTGGTACTAATAGGATCAAAAGAACACCAGTAATTTTCTTCAGGTAGCTTTATATACTGTAACAAGACAAGCCTGCCTGTCAGTAGGAAGATAACAGGAACGGATCTAGCTGAACACTGTGAGCAGGATGCACTGCACTAAATGTAAATAGTCTAGCTGCCTGACCGTGGTACTAATAGGATCAAAAGAACACCAGTAATTTTCTTTAGGTAGCTGTAAATACTGTAACAAGACAAGCCTGCCTGTCAGTAGGAAGATAACAGGAACGGATCTAGCTGAACACTGTGAGCAGGACGCACTGCACTAAATGTAAATAGTCTAGAAGATAACAGGAACGGATCTAGCTAAACTGAATACAGTGTATATATATATATATGCAACACCTGGGATGCATATATATATACAATACACTTTAAGTGCAGCTAACTGACTGACTGTCCTGCCTAATCTAGCTAACTCAAATGAAATGACACTGTCTCTCTCTCTCTCTAAGCACACCGGAACACACTGCACAGGGCCGCCGTGCAGGCAGCCTTATATAGTGTGGGGCGTGTACTAAATCCCCTGAGCCATAATTGGCCAAAGCCTCCTTGGCTTTGGCCAATTACGGCTCTCTGTTCAGGCGGCGCTGTGATTGGCCAAGCATGCGGGTCATAGTGCATGCTTGGCCAATCATCAGCAAGCAATGCACTGCGTTGCCGCAGTGAATTATGGGCCGTGACGCGCCACACGAATTTAGCGCGCCCATATCGTTCGCAATTCGGCGAACGACCGAACAGCCGATGTTCGAGTCGAACATGGGTTCGACTCGAACACGAAGCTCATCCCTATTAGCCAATGCCCGCCGCTGCTGCCAAAAGCCCACCAGGAGTGCGAGTCCCTGGAGGCACCGCAAAACTAGTAGAGGAAAAGCTACTTATTGAGATATACTTCATCAATTCTCTTGGGGGAACCCTGAGTATTTGTTTATTGAAATTTCTTCAATTCTGCTTTTAAATGTATTTCGGTATGTTCATCTTTTATCCAATAAACAATAACATAATTAATGTATAAAAATTATTTATCAGTAGGGATGATCTTCGAGTTCGAGTCAAACTCATGTTCGACTCGAACATTGGCTGTTCGCAAGTTCGCCGAACAGCGAACAATTTGGGGTGTTCGCGGCAAATTCGAATGCCGCAGAACACCCTTTAAAAGTCTATGGGAGAAATCAAAAGTGCTAATTTTAAAGGCTTATATGCAAGTTATTGTCATAAAAAGTGTTTGGGGACCCGGGTCCTGCCCCAGGGGACATGGATCAATGCAAAAATAAGTTTTAAAAACGGCCATTTTTTCAGGAGCAGTGATTTTAATAATGCTTAAAGTCAAACAATAAAAGTGTAATATCCCTTTAAATTTTGTACCTGGGGGGTGTCTATAGTATGCCTGTAAAAGGGCGCATGTTTCCTGTGTTTAGAACAGTCTGACAGCAAAATGACTTTCGAAGGAAAAATTCCATTTAAAACTACCCGCGGCTATTGCATTGCCGACAATACACATAGAAGTTCATTGATAAAAATGGCATGGGAATTCAACACAGGGAAACCCCGGACCAAAATTTAAAAAAAAAAATGACGTGGGAGTCCCCCTAAATTCCATACCAGGCACTTCAGGTCTGGTATGAATATTAAGGGAAACCCTGGCCAAAATTTTAAAAAAAAATTACGTGGGGTTCCCCCTAAATTTTTATACCAGACTTCAGGTCTGGTATGGATTTTAAGGGGAACCCCGCGCCAAAAAAACAAAAAACGGCGTGGGGTCCCCCCAAAAATCCATACCAGACCCTTATCCGAGCACGCAACCTGGCAGGCCGCAGGAAAAGAGGGGGGGACGAGAGTGTGCCCCCCCTCCTGAACCATACCAGGCCACATGCCCTCAACATTGGGAGGGTGCTTTGGGGTAGCCCCCCAAAACACCTTGTCCCCATGTTGATGAGGACAAGGGCCTCATCCCCACAACCCTGGCCGGTGGTTGTGGGGGTCTGCGGGCGGGGGGCTTATCGGAATCTGGAAGCCCCCTTTAACAAGGGAACCCCCAGATCCCGCCCCCCCCTGTGTGAAATGGTAAGGGGGTACTTACCCCTACCATTTCACTAAAAAACTGTCAAAAATGTTAAAAATGACAAGAGACAGTTTTTGACAATTCCTTTATTTAAATGCTTCTTCTTTCATCTATCTTCCTTCATCTTCTTCTTCTTCTGGTTCTTCTGGCTCTTCTGGTTCTTCCTCCGGCGTTCTCGTCCAGCATCTCCTCCGCAGCGTCTTCTATCTTCTTCTCCTTGAACTTTTTTCCTGTTTGCATGTTCTGGTGCGAACTGAACAGGGGGGTGTGTGGCTCATCTCTATTTATCAGTACCGAGACCCACCACAACCATTAAGGTCGGGAACAAGTGTATGGTCAGCTTTAGCAACTGCCCCACTTATGCACCTTCATCCCTTTTCTCTAGATGCGGTATTCGTAAATTTGAAAATCTGAAAATTCAGAAATTCAAAGATCCGAAAATTCAAAAATTCGTAACAAATTATTAATGATAAAAAGGTTTTTTCATTATTATTAGTATTTATTATTATTATTAATTTGTTACGTTCCATTCATTTAGATGCGGCATTCGTTATTTTGGATAATTTGTAACTTCGGATACATTCGTTACTTTCATAAACCGCCAAATTTGAAAGGAAATTCCAATACCTATAATTTAATAGTTAGTAATAGTTGTTATTATTACTAGTAAATTAGTTATTATTTCCGATTTTTTTCATTTTCAGGTTTTCGAATTTTCAGATTTTCATTCGGATTTTCATTCTTATTTTCGTTTTTTCGAATTTTCAGATTTTCGAATTTCCGAATTTGCAGGTTTCTGAATTTATTAGGGCTGTTACTGATTAAAATTTTCGTGTTCGGTTAGTCGATTTTTTTTTTATCGCGTAATCGACTAATTTAGATTCATAATAATGCACATATAGATCCAACTACTTTTAGCTGATTTAGCACCGTTGTTATGGCAATGGCCAAAGCCAGACATAGCGGGGCATGGCTAGGACGTCACACGTCATAAACTCAGCCTCACCGTACCCATAATCTCAGCCTTACCGTGCCCATAATCGCAGCCTCACCATGCCCATAATGCAGTCTCACTGTGCCCATAATCTCAGCCCTACCGTGCCCATAATGGCAGCCTCACCGTGCCCATAATCCCAGCCTCACCGTGCCCATAATGCAGTCTCACCGTACCCATAATCTCAGCTTTACCGTGCCCATAATCGCAGCCTCACCGTGCCCATAATGCAGTCTCACTGTGCCCATAATCTCAGACTTACAATGCCCATAATCGCAGCCTCACCATTCCCATACTGCAGCCTCACCGTGCCCATAATCGCAGCCTCACCGTGCCCATAATGCAGTCACACTGTGCCCATAATCTCAGACTTACCGTGCCCATAATCGCAGCCTCACCGTGCCCATAATCGCAGCCTTCCTGTGCTCATAATGCAGTCTCACTGTGCCCATAATCTCAGACTTACCGTGCCCAAAGTCGCAGCCTTACCGTTCCCATAATGCTGTCTCACCGTGCCCATAACCGCAGCCTCGCTGTGCCTATAATCGCAGCCTCACCGTGCCCATAATGCTGTCTTGCCGTGCCCATAATCGCAGCCTCACCGTGCCCATAATGCTGTCTCACCATGCTCATAATCACAGCCTCGCCGTGCCTATAATGGCAGCCTCACCGTGCCCATAATGCAGTCTCACCGTGCCCATAATCGCAGCCTCACTGTAGTCAGTGCCTGTGCCTGAATTACACAGTCTGCGGGCATCTCCCGCTATGTGCCTCGGAGCTGAGTGTGAAAACTTTGGCCGCACTGTGAGAAAAGTCCCGCACTCCTCCTAGATCAGCTCGTCTGATAGACAGAACACTGCGTCTATCACACGAGCTGATCTAGGAGGGGGGCGGGACTTTTCTCACAGCGCGGCCAAAGTTTTCACACTCAGCTCCGAGACACACAGCCGGAGATGCAGACTATGTATGACATATAGTGGAGGAGGAGGGAGTGGAGCACTGCGCTGCAGCCACAGCTTGGCCCAAAGCGGCCCCAGGGCAGGCAGCCTACCGATTAAAAAAATTTAGATCGATCAAAAACATTTAGATAGATCAAAAAAATAAACGATTAATCGAGGAATTAATCTTTAATTTCCACAGCCCTAGAATTTATGAATTTTCGGAAAAATTTACCACATGCTCACACATGATATACGTTGGCAAAGTGGCACGGGTGTGCAAAACAACGTACCCATACTTCGCTGCGTCATCAGCGGCTAGCAGGCACGTGCGCGCCGCGGGAGCATGCCAGCGGGTCCCGCTGACTTGATGTTCGTCAGTAGCCCGCGATCGTGACACGGAGAGGCAGAACAGGGAGATGTAAACAAGGCATTTCCCCGTTCTGCCTAGCAACATGACAGAGATCTACTGCTCCCTGTCATCGGGTGCAGTGATCTCTGTCATGTTCTAGTGAGCCCATCCCCCCTACAGTTAGAACATGCCCAGGGAACACACTTAACCCCTTGATCGTCCCCTAGTGTTGAACCCCTTCCCTGCCAGTGACATTTATACAGTAATCAATGCATTTTTAGAGCATTTTTATAGCACTGATCGCTGTATAAATGCCAATGGTCCCAAAATAGTGTCAAAAGTGTCCGATCTGTTCGCCACAATGTCACAGTCACGATAAAAATCACAGATTGTACTAAGTATAAAATTGATGCGCTTTAAATAAATAGTGCACAATATGCTGCTACGACTAAGCTAAAATCCAGGAATAAAAAATGCATACATTTTAGCTTAGTCGTAGCAGCATATTGTGCACTATTTATTTAAAGCGCATCAATTTTATACTTAGTACTATTTGTTTGGTTATCTGATCACCCTATATTGATAGCAGCTTTAATTTACTGATTTTATTATAGCACTAACTATATTGGTTTATATATATTTTTTAGCACAATTTATTTATATCACACATATCTATCCACATCAGCGCTTGGTTTTTATTCATTTTTTTAAAAATCACAGATTACTAATACAAAAAATAATAATAATGCTATAGATCAATCCCCTATTTTGTAGGCGCTATAACTTTTGCGCAAAACAATCAATATACGCTTTTTGCGATTTTTTTACCAAAAATATGTAGAAGAATACGTATCAGCCTAAACTGAGGAAAAAAAATATTTTTTTTATATTTTTTTTGGTTTATTTATTATAGCAAAAAGTAAAAAATATTGCTTTTTATTTCAAAATGTTCGCTCTTTTTTGTTTATAGTGCAAAAAAACAAAACGCAGAGGTGATCAAATACCTCCAAAAGAAAGCTCTATTTGTGGGGAAAAAAGGACGTCAATTTCGCTTGGGTACAATGTCGCACGACCGCGCAATGGTCAGTTAAAGCGACGCAGTGCCGTATCACAAAAAAGGGCTTGGTCAGGAAGGGGGTAAATCCTTCGGGGGGCTGAAGCGGTTAAACGGGTTTTCAATAATTCTAATATTTGTAGAATTTGTAGAATTTTGTCAAAAAACGAATTCGGAACGAACGAATTGCACATGTCTATTCTCTAAGTTTGCGGCAAACTTGGCCCCATTGCAATGCCTTTCTTTTGGTCTTTTGGTGGAATTTAGTGCGTCTAGGACTTCTTTTTGGTTCGGGGGGTACCAAAAAGAAGAAGTCCTAGACACACTAAATTCCAGGGCCTGTAAAAGAAGTTTCCTTTGAATTTGTTTTAAATGACTGAACCCTCCAAGGGTCCATTTCACTGCCTCAGGTCCATCCTAATGTTTTCTATTAGGGTACAATGATTGGACATCTGTGGTGGCCAATATAACATCATCCTCATTTCCTGTCATGTACCTGGTTGGAGGTCGACTTGACGAGAGGGCTTCCCTTGTGACTGAGCACCACTGAAGGTGAGAACAGGAAGTGCAAGGCCCAAAGAAGCAAGGGTCCCTTTTAGGTGGCTATGCTGTTGGTTGCTGGCAGCAGTGTCCACCGGATAGTTGTCAGCTGGTCTCTCAGGACTGATGGCAGGACCTCTGTTGTTCTTAGAAATGCACCAGGACCTAGGCAGCAGCCACAGGCAAGATGGCACCCGAGGTGGTGGCATGGTCAGACTGACAGGACCAGAGTGGAGAAGTGTAGTCAGGATGGAAGCTGAGGTCATGCACAGAGAGTTTACGTTAACTGACATCATCTGCAGATAGAAATTCATCCCTTTGATCTGCAGATGAACAGTAAGATACAAAACAACATGTAACATTATATCTCTCTCCATTATCCTATCGGAGCAATGGTATTTATGAAAGCTGTCAACCTGCTTTTTTGAAAGCTCTATCTGCCGACCTTCTCTGTGTACTTAGCAATGCCAGCTTTGATTAAAGGTCATACACAAAGGGGCAGGCCAGGATCATGGTCAGGAATTAACGCCAAAGTCCTACTCAGGAATCAGGAGGAGCAGGCAGAAGAGTAGTCAGGGGATAGACCAGAGTCACTCAAGGCTGAGCAGGAGAGGCAGAGTCTTTAGAGCAGGCCGGGGGGGCAGGAATCAGGCAGCAGGATAGTCCAGAGACAAACTGGGTCGGTAACAGGAGGTCCAAGGAATACAGCATACACAGGAGTAAGGAGTGCTGGTAGCTGAAGACCATCTAGCAAACTCTGAGTGCAACCACTGTCCATATATAGGCGTATGGCAGGTGTGCATGAAGGTGTGTCAGTGCACGCACCTGCACCAGCGCGCATGTTCTGTGAAGAACGAGCACGGCCATGTGTAGTACTGGCTACTATGCCAGGTCTTTTCCTCAGCACATGTTCATTTTCATTCTGTCGTCTTCTCCTCAGCACATGCCCGCCTCTGCTCTGCATGGTGCCCAACATTTTGTCTCTCTTTGAGAAGAAGCCGGCATTTGTGTCCCAATAGATTGTTGATGAAAATCCACCTCTTCTCCTATTCTAGTATGGACAGATTTAGGTCTTCTGAGATGTTTGGTCAAGCCTTTAGGAATGTTGACCTTGAAATTGTGGATATCCCACACGCAGATGGAACCAGGGATTTGGCCTCCTTACTGTCCCACACACCCATTTCCTTGGCTTGTATCACTAAAATATTTCATTTCTTTTTACGTTTTGCTGCCGGGGTTTCCCCTGGATTTTCCCAGGTACTGCAATCCCCTAATATCCTGTCCATGTGCTCCTCATTGTCTCTCCTATTCAACAACCCCCCCTCTCGGCTATGATGTGCTGGGTGAAGAATAATATATTTTCTGTTCTCAGATTCCAGCACCCCCTCAGGGATCTCATCTATATCCTGAAACTCCGTCACCCTTCACTAATGTACCTCTCCATCGACCGTTTGTATGAAGACCTCCACATCTGGAGGCAAATCAAGGATTAAATATGGACTTCTTTCTTAGGCCACTAGGGACAAAGCCGTGTTCCTTGCCAAACGACTGTCCCAGATAAGGACCTGATTGGTGCTGGTTTTACTTGGTTCTGGTTTATTCGCCTGGGAAACGTTTTATGTTCAGATGCTACCGGATTCCTTATGTGAGACGCATTGTACTCCTTCCCAGCCCGGAGAAATGACCGACTTTATTAAATTCTACCATTGCCAATAGCGGGGTTACTAGGGTTCAAATACATTTTACCATTGTCAGAGCAATAGGAGGGTTATTAGGAGTCAGGGTCTCTCTCTCCTCTCACTCAACCATCTCTCCTCTCCTCTCTTCTCCTCTCCCTCTCTCTTTTCTACTCTCCCTCAACCCTCTCTCCTCTCTTTCTCCTCTCCCTCTCTCTTTTCCCTCTCCCTCAACCCTCTCTCCTCTCTTTCTCCTCTCACTCTCTCTTTTCTCCTCTCCCTCAACCCTCTCTCCTCTCTCTTTTCTCCTCTCCCTCAACCATCTCTCCTCTCCTCTCTTCTCCTCTTCATCTCTCTTTTCTACTCTCCCTCAACCCTCTCTCCTCTCCCCTGCTCTCTCTTTTCTCCTCTTCCTCAACCCTCTCTCCCCTCCTCTCTTCTCCTGTCCCTCTCTCCTTTCTTCTCTCCCTCAACCCTCTCTCATCTCCTCTCTTTTCCTCCCCCTCTCCCTTCTCCTTTCTCTTCTGCTCTCCCTCTCAGCTCTCCCTTAAACCCTCTCTTCTCCTCTTTTTCTCTTGCTTCTCCCTTTCTCCTCTTCCCTCCTTTCCTCTACTTCATCCCTCTCTCGTTTTCATTTCCATTTCTTTTCTCTCTTCTGTTCCCCTCTCTCCTTTCTCCTCTCCCTCAACCCTCTCTCTCCTCTTTTCCTCTCTCGCCTCCCCCCTTCTTCTCTCCCTCAACCTTCTCTATTTTCCTCTTCCTCTCTCTCCTCTTCCTGCTCTCCCTCTCTTCTTTCTCCTCATCCCTCTTTTCCTCTACTTCATCCCTTTTTCTTAACTTTTCCTTTCCTTTCTCTCTTCTTCTCTCCCTTTCTCTCCCTCTCTCCTTTCTACTCTCCCTCAACCCTCTCCCTTCTCCTCTCCTCTCCCCTCCCCTCTCACTCTCTCCTCTTCCCTCTTTTCCTCTAATTCATACCTCTCATCTTCTGCTTTCCCTCTCTCGTTTTTCCTCTCCCTCAACCTTCTCTCTTCTCTTGTCTCTTCTCTTCCTCTCTCTCTGTCTCCTCTAACCTGCTCTCCCTCTCTCCTTTCTCCTAGTCCCTCTTTTTCTCTACTTCATCCCTTTTTCTTCAATTTTCCTCTCCATTTCTTTTCTCTTTTCTGCTCTCCCTCTCCTCTTCCTCAGCCCCCCCTCTTCTCCTCTCTTTTCCTGTCACCTCACCCATCTTCTCTCTCTTCTCTCGCCTCTCTCCTTTCCGCTCTTTTGCTCAGTCTCTCTCCTCTCCCTCAACCCTCTCTCTTCTCCTCTTTTCCTCTCTCACCTACCCCCTCTCTCTCTCTCCTTTCCCCTCTCCCTTAACCCGCTCTTTTCTTCTCCCTTTTCCCCTGCTTTTGCTCCATTTTCTCCTCTCCCCTCTTTTCCTCTACCACATCCATTTTTCACCTCTCTCTCTCCATGTTTCCTCTCTATCTTAGTCCTCCCTTCTGCTCTCCCGCTCTCCTTTCCCCTCTCCCTGGACCCTCTCTCTTCTCTTTTTCACCCCTTTCTATTCTCCTCTCTTTCTCTCTTTTCTCTCTCTCCTTATTCCTCCTCTCCCTCACCCCCTCTCTCTTTTCCTCTCATCTCTCTCTTCTGTCACCTCCCTCTCACCTTTCTCTTGCTCTCTCTCATCTCTATCCCCTTTCTCTTTTTCTCTCCCTCAGCCCCCCTCTCTTCTCCTCTCTTCTCCTCTCCCTCAGCCCCTCTCTCTTCTCCCTCTCTCCTCTCTCTCTCTCTCTCTCTCTTCTCCTCTCCCTCACCCCTTTTTATTTTCTCCTCTCACTCTCTCTCTCTCATCTCTCTCCCCTCCCTCTTCTCCTCTCTTCTCTCTCTTCTCCCCCTCAGCCCCTTTCTCGTCTCTCTTCTCCTTCTTCTCTCCCTCAGCCCTTCTATCTTCTTCTCCTCTCTCTCTCACTCTCTCATCTCTCTACCCTCTCTCTTCTCCTCTCTTCTCCCTCTCCTCTCCCTCAGCCCTTCTCTCTTTACCTCTCTTCTCCCTCTCCTCTCCCTCAGCCCCTTTCTCGTCTCTCTTCTCCTTCTTCTCTCCCTCAACCCTTCTCTCTTTTCCTCTCTTCTCCCTCTCCTCTTCCTCAGCCCCTCTTTCTTCTCCCTCTCCTCTCCCTCAGTCACTTTCTCTTCTCCTCTCTTCTCTTCTCTCTCTCCTCTCCCAAACCCCACTCTCTTCTCCTCTCTCTATATATAATAACTTTGAAGAACACTTATAAAATACTAAAGATGAAAGGGGCTCGTCTGACTCCTCTCCACACACCACAATAAAACAAACGATCGCTCCCTCTAAGTGTCATTGTTCTCAGTGAAGATAATTGGTTACATTGTTGAGAGAGGCGGATCTTCCTGGAAGGGGTTAACCGCCCTCTGGTAGGTGGTGAGAAGTCAGAGACGTTCTACAAAAAGTTTCACCATTTCAGTGATTTTGTGAAGCGAGGAGAGGAGGGAGGACACCCCCTCCTCTCCCTCAATCCTGGGCTCATCCCTCTCTGATCAGGGGGCTGGGTGTGGCGCTGTCCTGTTGGGGTATAAATTGGGCATCAGACTGTAACCGGCACCACACCAGCTGAATTCTCCTCTCCATCCTCCAGAATCTGACAACATGGTAAGTGAGACTCCTCTGCGCTATCCATCTGCTCTGCATAGCCAACACTCACGGCCAGCTTGGCACGGATATCCCTCTATGGGCTTCCTCTTGTGGGGTCATTGGATGGTTCAGGTTCTGATCTCGATGGGTCACCTGCACAGGTGGGCAAAATGGGGGTCAGTTGTCTCACACACCCCCTGAGAATAGGGGGGACACAGAGATCAGAAAATAGGGAATTTGGACTTGGTGTGGCTTCAATCTCACCCCCCAGCCGCAGACCAGAGACTTCTTCTGGATAATTAGACTCCGAGGCTTGTCTATCGCTCGGCTACGGCATAACCATGCATGGGTCACCCATGTGTGCCTGTTTATGCTGCCATAAGGGGGGACACAATAGCGATCATCAAACAGGAACGGGCGCCATTTCCTGACAAGGCGTCTCCTTCCCCCCAAATACGTCTTCAGTAGGTCCTCTCACATCTGCAACTGGGAAGTCTCCAAAGATTGGAGAAGTCTCCTTATTTTCCAATCTCTTAATGGGGCCCCCCATCCTCGGGGGAGGGGCTGAGACAAGTGACCCCCCATTGTGCCCACCTGTGCAGGTGACCCTGACCAGGAGGTGCAACCAGGAGAACCCAACCGGCATGAACATGAGTGCTTGGCCAGGTTTATGCCCATGCAGGGCAGAGGAGGGGCCATCGGTGTCAGTGGGTATGGCAAATATGCCCCGCCTCTCGGTTTAGACTTTTGGCCAACGCCCGTCATCCATTTTTGCCCCGGAGTGTTAATTTTGCCTCCCGGGTGTGTCAGATATTAGGAAATACACATGGTTTACATTTCATTTACATGACGCCGCGGTTATTACCTCAATAACATCAGATAGCGGGAACGAGCATTGCCCCCGCTATGCGATTTTCAGTGTGGTCCTGCATGCCACACCTGGCCGGCCTATTCACTTCAGTGGACTGCCATAAGCATGCCAAAAAAAGAAGGTCCTGATCCTTTTCAGGTAATAAGCACGTGATTTTTAAGGGCTTGGTTTTTACCGCGCAAATCCTGTCATGCGACAGTAGCAGCAGATTTGCATCGCGTTTGGGGTGCCATTGAAAGATAATAGCAAAAAAGTGCACCGCACCTTGTACTGCGATTGACGGACAATTTGGAATGGGGGAGCAGAATCACGGCGATTCCAAATCGTGAAATGTGAATGGAGTCTAAAGGCACAAATTTTCCATACACGGACAGCCAAGCGAATAATATATATAATAATAATACAAAAAAATTATAATAATGACAATAATAATAAAAGTACTACAATATAATAGTATTAATATTATAATAAAAATAATACAATAAAATATTAATAATAATCATAATAAAAATACTACATTATAATAGTATTAATATTATAATCAAAATAATACAATAAAATAATAATAATAATACTAAAAATACTACAATATAATAGTATTATTATTACAATAAAAATAATACAATAAAATAATAATAATAATGGTACTAATAATAGAAATACTACAATATAAATAGTATTAATATTACAATAAAAATAACACAATAAAATAATAATAATAATAATAATAATACTAAAAATACTACAATATAATAGTATTAATATTATAATACAAATAATACAATAAAATAATAATAATACTAAAAATACTACAATATAATAGTATTATTATTACAATAAAAATAATACAATAAAATAATAATAATGGTAATAATAATAGAAATACTACAATATAAATAGTATTAATATTACAATAAAAATAACACAATAAAATAATAATAATAATACTACAATATAATAGTATTAATTTTATAATACAATAAAATAATAAAAATTCTAAAAATGCTACAATATATTAGTATTAATATTATAATACAATTAAATAATGATAATATTAATAATACTAAAAATACTACAATATAAATAGTATTAATATTACAATAAAAATAACACAATAAAAAAAAATTCATTAATGATAATAATAATAAAAAATACTACAATATAATAGTATTCATATTATAATAAAAATAATGCAATAAAATACAATAATACAATTCAATAATACAATAAGATAATAATAATAATGATAATAATAATAATGCAATGATATAATAATAATGATAAGAAGAAGAAGAAGAAGAAGAAGAAGAAGAAGAAGAAGAAGAAGAAGAAGAAGAAGAAGAAAAATTCAATGACATAATAAAAATGGTAATAATAATAATAATAATAATAATGATAATAATAATATAATGATATAATATTAATGATAATAATAATAATAGTAATAATAATACAATGATATAATATTAATGATAATAATAATCATACAATGTATCATTTTGCACAGATGCAGATTAAAGATGTAACAAAATCGTTTTATAGAGATCTCCGCCTTCCTCTCATTTGCATGTTACTGCCCTCCCCCTCCCAACCCCCGCGGGGTCCTATAATACAAACAATAGAGAAATTAATTATGAATTGACAGTCGGCGTCACTTCAGCTATGTACAGAACATGATACATGCCGGAGGGCTTTGTATATTAAAATCTTTATTTAGAAATGCACCTCAGGCAGCCAATCAGAACTCATCATATGGGAGCCTGACTTCCGTGACTTGTGATTGGCTGAACAAATATCAATGTTTATAGGGTGTCAAACAAGATGAATCATTCCAGACGATCAGATGTGAATCTCACAGAAGGATTTGAGTCTGAAGTAAATGGTGTAGCTTAGTCAGTGCATATTGCTGACATTTTTCAGGCACTGGGGGCTGGAGGTAGTGTATAGGCTAATGAGGGGGGGTGTACAGGTTACTGGAGTCCAAGTCTAATGAGGGGGCCGGAGAGGTGACACAGGGAGTCTCAGAGCCGCAGGATGCAGAAAGTGGTGTCACTCCCTCCCCCGCCACAGCACGCAGTGTAAATCACCAGACTGGCTGAACACAGTCACTAATATTTTAGCTGTTCTCATGTATATTTGTCACCTGTGTGTGTGGACCTGGGGGGGTCTTTCATGGAAGGAAATAAGCCCCATCCCCTGCGGCCCCCCCACTAAAATTGAACCCGTAATAAGAAATTTTATAAATATAATAAATTCCCGCTGAGCCCCCTTTATTAAAATGAGCCCTTTATACTCCGGCTGCTGCAGAACAACTAAACAAAATGACCTGAAAGTCCAGACTTTGTGCCTGACCCAACACCCCAGACTTTGTGCCTGACCCCACCTCCCAGACTTTGTGCCTGACCCCACCCCCCTGACTTTGTGCTTGACCCCACCTCCCAGACTATGTGCCTGACACCTTGTACTCTCTTTCCAGGACTATAAGAGCATGACCGTGGAGGATTGCATGACTCTGATGATCCTGAAATTTGAAGATTACGCCCACAGACATGGAGCAGACAAAAATACACTGAATATCGACCAGCTGTACGACCTGGGCACAACCGAGTTCCCCACGATCTGTGTAAGAGACTCCAGAGGGGACAAATCTATTGGTGGGGACACCCCAGAGAGAAACCAACCCCATCGTTACATTAGTCTCATGTGATTCCTGACTCCAAAATGGGGAATAGACATTCATTGAAAGCTGTGGGAGTGTCTCCATTGTGGGAGGGGCAGAGACACAAACTACTGCAGGGAAATCCCCCCATTGTGGGAGGGGCAGAGACACAAACTACTGCAGGGAAATCTCCCCATTGTGGGAGGGGCAGAAACACAAACTTCTGCAGGGAAATCTCCCCATTGTTGGAGGGGCAGAGACACAAACTACTGCAAGGAAATATCACCATTGTGGGAGGGGCAGAGACACAAAATACTGCAGGGAAATCCCCCCATTGTGGGAGGGGCAGAGACACAAACTACTGCAGGGAAATCTCCCCATTGTGGGAGGGGCAGAGACACAAACTAAAAAAGAAAGAAGGACGGCGCCCTCTAAGTGCAGCATGTATGTTAAAAATATTTATTACAATAGATAAAAACACTCACATTTGAGTTGCTAAAAACCAGCATGTAAAGTAGTTTCGTCCACGGAGGATCCATGACCGATATCCTGGCCGCCCGGAGGCTCTGAGGACCCTCGGCACCACCGGAACAGCTACCAGGACCCAGGTTACAGGACTCACATCCCAGGAACCCCTCCACTGGCCCGTGACACCCACATCCCCCGAGAGCACGCGGACGAAACTACTTTACATGCTGGTTTTTAGCAACTCAAATGTGAGTGTTTTTATCTATTGTAATAAATATTTTTAACATACATGCTGCACTTAGAGGGCGCCGTCCTTCTTTCTTTTTTATTTGTTCCAGAGCTTCTTCTAGCTTTTATAGACTGGCTGCCTTCCATTTATTCAGCATCATTTTATCCTCACATGGACTAATACCCGAACTTGTTGTGAAACATTAACTACCACCATCAAGTTCCCCCTCTCAGGAACCCCCAACCAACCCCCTTCCCCCCACCATTTTTAGTTATATGTACTCGGCTACCTCCATTGTGCGCCATATTAACCCCTGATCGCAGAGACACAAACTACTGCAGGGAAATCTCCCCTTTATGGGAGGGGCAGAGACACAAACTACTGGGGGAAATCTCCCCATTGTGGGAGGGGCAGAGACACAAACTACTGCGGGAAATCAAACCATTGTGGGAGGGGCAGAGACACAAACTACTGGGAGAAATCTCACCATTGTGGGAGGGGCTGTGACACAAACTACTGGGGGAAATCTCACCATTGTGGGAGGGGCAATGGCACAAACTACTGGGGGGAATCTCACCATTCTGGGAGGGGCAGAGAAAAAAACTACTGCAGGGAAATCCCCCCATTGTGGGAGGGGCAGAGACACAAACTACTGCAGGAAATCTCCCCATTGTGGGAGGGGCAGAGACACAAATGACAGCAGGAAATCTCCCCATTGTGGGAGGGGCAGAGACACAAACTACTGCAGGAAATCTCCCCATTGGGGGAGGGGCAGAGACACAAACTACTGCAGGGAAATCTCATCATTGTGGGAGGGGCAGTGACACAAATTACTGGGGGAAATCTCACCATTGTGGGAGGGGCAGAGACACAAACTACTGGGGGAAATCTCCCCATTGTGGGAGGGGAAGAGACACAAACTACTGCTGTGACACCTCTCCATTGTAGGAGGGACAGCAGAAACACATACTACTGGGGGAAATCTCCCCATTGTGGGAAGGGCAGAGACACAAACTACTGGGGGAAATCACACCATTGTGGGAGGGGCAGAGACATAAACTACTGCGGGAAATCCCACCATTGTGGGAGGGGCAGAGACACAAACTACTGCAGGGAAATCTCCCCATTGTGGGAGGGGCAGAGACACAAACTACTGGGGAGATCTCACTATTGTTGGAGGGGCAGAGACACAAACTACTGCAGGAAATCCCACCATTGTGGGAGGGGCAGAGAAACAAAATACTGCAGGAAATCTCACCATTGTGGGAGGGGCAGAGACACAAACTACTGTGGGAAATCTCACCATTGTGGGAGGGGCAGTGAAACAAACTACTGCAGGCATTGTGGGAGGGGCCGAGGCACAAACTACTCGGGGAAATCTCACCATTGAGGGAGGGGCAGAGACACAAACTACTACAGGGAAATCTCCCCATTGTGGGAGGGGCAGAGACACAAACTACTGCAGGGAAATCTCCCCATTGTGGGAGGGGCAGAGACACAAACTAATGCAGGAAATCTCACCATTGTGGGAGGGGCAGAGACACAAACTACTGAAGGAAATCTAATCATTGTGGGAGGGGCAGAGACACAAATTACTGCTGTGAAATCTCTCCATTGTGGGAGGGGGAGCAGAGACACAAACTACTGCAGGGAAATCTCCCCTTTGTGGGAGGGGCAGAGACACAAACTACTGGGGGAAATCTCACCATTGTGGGAGGGGCAGAGACACAAACTACTGCAGGGAAATCTCCCCATTGTGGGAGGGGCAGAGACACAAACTACTGCAGGGAAATCTCCCCATCGCGAGAGGGGCAGAGACACAAACTACAGCAGGGAAATCTCATCAATGTGGGAGGGGCAGAGACACAAACTACTGCATGGAAATCTCATCATTGTGGGAAGGGCAGAGAGACAAACTACTGGGGAAATCTCACCATTGTGGGAGGGGCAGAGACACAAACTACTGGGGAAAATCTCACCATTGTGGGAGGGGCAGAGACACAAACTACTGGGGAAAATCTCACCATTGTGGGAGGGGCAGAAACACAAACTACTGCTGGAAATCCCACCATTGTGGGAGGCGCAGAGACACAATCTACTGGGGGAAATCTAACCATTGTGGGAGGGGCAGAGACACAAACTACTCCAAGGAAATCTCATCATTGTGGGAGGGGCAGAGAGACAAACTACTGGGGTAAATCTCACCATTGTGGGAGGGGCAGAGACACAAACTACTACAAGGAAATCTCCCCATTGTTGGAGGGGCAGAGACACAAACTACTACAGGGAAATCTCCCCATTGTGGGAGGGGCAGAGACACAAACTACTGGGGGAAATCTCCCCATTGTGGGAGGGGCAGAGACACAAACTTCTACAGGGAAATCCCACCATTGTGGGAGGGGCAGAGACACAAACTACTGGGGGAAATCTCCCCATGGTTGGAGGGGCAGAGACACAAACTACTGCAGGGAAATCTCGCCTTTGTGGGAGGGGCAGAGACACAAAATACTGGGGGAAATCTCACCATTGTGGGAGGGGCAGAGACACAAACTACTGCAGGGAAATCTCCCCATTGTGGGAGGGGCAGAAACACAAACTTCTGCAGGGCAATCTCCCCATTGTGGGAGGGGCAGAAACACAAACTTCTGCAGGGAAATCTCCCCATTGTTGGAGGGGCAGAGACACAAACTACTGCAAGGAAATATCACCAATGTGGGAGGGGCAGAGACACAAACTACTGGGGAAAATCTCACCATTGTGGGAGGGGCAGAGACACAAACTACTTTGGGAAATCCCACCATTGTGGGAGGGGCTGAGACACAATCTACTGACGGAAATTACCCCATGGTGGGAGGGGCAGAGACACAAACTACTGGGGGAAATCCCACCATTGCGGGAGGGGCAGAGACACAATCTACTGATGGAAATCTAACCTTTGTGGGAGGGGCAGGGACACAAACTACTGGGGGAAATCTCACCATTGCGGGAGGGGCAGAGACACAAACTGCTATAGGGAAATCTCACCATTGTGGGAGGGGTAGAGACACAAACTACTGCATGGAAACCTCCCCATTGTGAGAATCACAGAGACACAAACTACTGCAGGGAAATCTCATCAATGTGGGAGGGGCAGAGACACAAACTACTGGGGGGAAATCGAATCATTGTGGGAGGGGCTGAGACACAAACTACTGCTGTGAAATCTCTCCATTGTGGGAGGGGGAGCATAGACACATACTACTGGGGGAAATCTTCCCATGGTTGGAGGGGCAGAGACACAAACTACTGCAGGAAATCTCCCCTTTGTGGGAGGGGCAGAGACACAAACTACTGGGGGAAATCTCCCCATTATGGGAGGGGCAGAGGCACAAACTACTGCAGGGAAATCTCCCCTTTGTGGGAGGGGCAGAGACACAAACTACTGGGGGAAATCTCCCAATTGTGGGAGGGGCAGAGACACAAACTTCTATAGGGAAATCCCACCATTGTGGGAGGGGCAGAGACACAAACTACTGGGGGAAATCCCCCCATTGTGGGAGGGACAGAGACACAAGCTTCTACAGGAAAATCCCACCATTGTGGGAGGGGCAGAGACACAAACTACTGGGGGAAATCTAATCATTGTGGGAGACACAATTGGGGGAACTCTAATCATTGCAGAGACACAAACTACTGGGGGAAATCTCCCAATTGTGGGAGGGGCAGAGACACAAACTTCTATAGGGAAATCCCACCATTGTGGGAGGGGCAGAGGCACAAACTACTTGTGAAAATCTAATCATTGTGGGAGGGGCAAAGAAACAATCTACTGCTGTAAAATCTCTCCATTGTGGGAGGGGGAGCAGGGCCGGTGCTACCACTAGGCAAACTAGGCAGCTACTGGGGGAAATCTCCCCATTGTGGGAGGAGCAGAGACACAAACTACTAGGGGAAATCTCACCATTGCGGGAGGGGCAGAGACACAAACTACTAAAGGGAAATCTCATCATATTGGGAGGGGCAGAGACACAAACAACTGCAAGGAAATCTCCCCATTGTGAGTAGGGAAGAGACACAAACTACTACAGGAAATACAACCATTGTGGGAGGGGCAGAGACACAAACTACTGCAGGAAATCTCCCCATTGTGGGAGGGGCAGAGACAAACTACTGGGGGAAATCTCCCCATTGTGGGAGGGGCAGAGACACAAATCTCTGCAGGAAATCTCCTCATTGTGGGAGGGGCAGAGACACAAACTACTGGGGGAAATCCCCCCATTGTGGGAGGGACAGAGACACAAGCTTCTACAGGAAAATCCCACCATTGTGGGAGGGGCAGAGACACAAACTACTGGGGGAAATCTAATCATTGCGGGAGGGGCAGAGACACAAACTACTGCTGTGAAATCTCTCCATTGTGGGAGGCAGAGCATAGACACATACTACTGCAGGGAAATCTCCCCTTTGTGAGAGGGGCAGAGACACAAACTACTAGGGGAAATCTCACCATTGTGGGAGGGGCAGAGACACAAACTACTGCAGGAAATCTCCCCATTGTGGGAGGGGCAGAGACACAAACTTCTGCAGGGAAGGCTCCCCATTGTGGGAGGGGCAGAGACACAAACTTCTGCAGGGAAATCTCCCTTTTGTGAGAGGGGCAGAGACACAAACTACTGGGGAAAATCTCACCATTGTGGGAGGGGCAGAGACACAAACTACTGCGGGAAATCCCACCATTGTGGGAGGGGCAGAGACACAAACTACTGCAGGGAAA
Source organism: Lithobates septentrionalis (assembly GCA_037952835.1). NCBI lineage: Eukaryota > Metazoa > Chordata > Amphibia > Anura > Ranidae > Lithobates > Lithobates septentrionalis. The sequence goes on from JBBDGP010003833.1 coordinate 177,249, forward strand.
TCCCCCCTTTGTGGGAGGGGCAGAGACACAAACTACTGGGGGAAATCTAACCATTGTGGGAGGGGCAGAGACACAAACTACTGGGGGAAATTTAACCATTGTGGGAGGGGCAGAGACACAAACTACTGCAGGAAAATCTCCCCATTGTGGGAGGGGCAGAGACACAAACTACTACAGGGAAATCTCCCCATTGTGGGAGGGGCAGAGACACAAACTACTGCAGGAAAATCTCCCCATTGTGAGAGGGGCAGAGACACAAACTACTGGGGGAAATCTCACCATTGTTGGAGGGGCAGAAACACAAACTACTACAGGGAAATCTCCCCATTATGGGAGGGGCAGAGACACAAACTACTGGGGGAAATCTCCCCATTGTGGGAGGGGGGGGGGCAGAGACACAATCTACTGCAGGGAAATCTCCCCATTGTGGGAGGGGCAGAGACACAAACTACTGCAGGAAATCTCCCCATTGTGGGAGGGGCAGAGACACAAACTACTGCAGGGAAATCTCCCCATTGTGGGACGGGCAGAGACACAAACTACTGCAGGGAAATCTCCCCATTGTGGGAGGGGCAGAGACACAAACTACTGCAGGGAAATCTCCCAATTGTGGGAGGGGCAGAGACACAAACTATTGCAGGGAAATCTCCCCATTGTGGGAGGGGCAGAGACACAAACTACTGGGGGAAATCTCACCATTGTGGGAGGGGCAGAGACACAAACTACTGTGGGAAATCCCACCATTGTGGGAGGGGCAGAGACACAAACTACTGGGGAAACTCTCACCATTGTGGGAGGGGCAGAGACACAATCTACTGCAGGGAAATCTCCCCATTGTGGGAGGTGCAGAGACACAAACTACTACAGGAAAATATCCTCATTGTGGGAGGGGCGGAACCAAACTATTGCAGGAAATATCACCATTGTTGGAGGGGCAGAGACACAAACTACTGCAGGAAATTTCCCCATTGTGGGAGGGGCAGAGACACAAACTACTGGGGGAAATCTCACCATTGTAGGAGGGGCAGAGACACAAACTGCTACAGGGAAATCTCCCCATGGGAGGGGCAGAGACACAAACTACTGCAGGGAAATCCCACCATTTTGGGAGGGGCAGAGACACAAACTACTGCTGTGAAATCTCTCCATTGTGGGAGAGGCAGAGACAAAAACTACTGCAGGGAAATCTCCCCATTGTGGGAGGGGCAGAGTCTCAAAAACAAAAACCTGAAAATTTGATATGTTTCTTATTCCGTCTTACAGGGAAATGCCAAGAAGGAGGACATCCTGAAGGGAATCATTGGTAAGATGGATGCCAACAAGGACAAGAAGGTGACCTTCGAGGAATTTATGTGTTTCTCGTCTTCCGTGGCCATTGCTTTAAGGGAATTGTTAAAGTAGAAGCGTCCTGAGCCCAGGGGGTGGAGCAACACTGACTAAATACAGTGATTGTGCAAATCCTTCAATAAAAGTCAAAAGTGATTGATATGACGTCGGTCTCATCTGCAGTTTTCGTACTAAAAAAAAATGTTTGTCTTGTCCCGTCTGGTCAGATTTCTACAAATAATTTTGTTGGTCAATTTCTCTGACTTAATACAATAATGAAAATAGCCATCAACTTTCAGCAGCCAACTGCTGCAACAGTTCCCCCTGCTGTCTGGTTTCATATATAACCTCACAATAATTTATTACTGCAACAGTGCCCCCTGCTGTCTGGTTTCATATATAACCTCACAATAATTTATTACTGCAACAGTGCCCCCTGCTGTCTGGTTGCATAAATAGCTCTACAATCATTTATTACTGCAACAGTGCCCCCTGCTGTCTGATTTAATATATAGCTCTACAATATTTTATTACTGCAACAGTGCCCCCTGCTGCCTGGTTTCATATATAACTTCATAATCATTAAAGCGGTTGTATACCCGCAAGGGGCTCTGATTTTCCAGCAGCGTCTGCCAGACCTTCAGAGCGCATGCACAGCTGACGTCAACGACTGCATGCAAGGTGAATATGTCCTAAACCGTACAGGTTTAGGAGATATTAATTTTACCTACAGGTAAGCCTTATTATAAAAAACCCTAAAAAATACAACCGCTTTAAAGCAGTAATAGACCCAAAACCAAAAATGTTGTATATTGCAGTCATTATAATGAGGGATTTTAATTATCCAGACATAGACTTTGCGAAAGAAACCGCGCATTTGTCTAAGGCTCGCCATTTCCTAAATGTCTTGCAGGACAATTTCATGGTTCAGATGGTAAATGCACCAACAAGAAACAAAGCTTTACTAGATCTACTGATTACCAACAATACAGACCTGATCACGGATGTGGAAATACAGGGCAATTTAGGAAACAGCGATCACAGGTCAATTTGTTTCAGTATAAATCACACAAATAGGAAACACAAGGGGAATACAAAGACACCGAATTTCAAAAGAGCCAACTTCCCTAAACTACGAACCTTGCTAGAAGATATTAAATTGGATAAAATCTTAGGAACAAAGAACACGGAGGAAAAATGGGTATGCTTTAAGAGCATATTAACCACCTCTCTCCCACCCGCCGTCATATGACGTGACAGATTTTGAGCGGGTATATCTGAATGATGCCTGTAGCTACAGACATTATTCAGATATTGCCGTTGTGAGCCGGCGATTCCCTATACCATAAGAATGATCATAGCGGCTGTTCCACCGCTTGATCGTTCTTACGGGTGGCTAGAGGGGACTCCCCCCCCCCCCTGCTGCCCTCCGGTGCTTCTACCGACTCACCGCTACGATCAGTGAGTCAGACAGAGAATCCTCCAGCCCCGCATGTTGATCATAGAGATTTCTGGCGGACCAGATGGTCGCCGGAGTCTCTATGATCATCGGAGGCCGGGCACAATGTTATGAAGTTACATCCGGCCTCTGCATTAAAAAAAACGGCACCGCTTCGGCTGGGAAGCGGTGATCTTTTTTTTTTATTTCAGGCTTCCCAGCGTAGTGGTGAGATGTGGGGTCTTATTGACCCCATATCTCACTATAAAGAGGACCTGTCATGTCATATTCCTATTACAAGGGATGTTTACATTCCTTGTAATAGGAATAAAAGTGGTCAAAAAAATTTTTTTTCAAAAAAGTGTCAAAATAAAAAAATAAAGTATAATTAACAATTAAAAATTTTTTTTTAAGGCGCCCCTGTCCCACCCACATATGAAAACGGTGTTTAAACCATACATGTGAGGTATCGACATGAACATTGGAGCGAGAGCAATAATTTTGTCCCTATACCTCCTCTGTAACTCAAAACATGTAACCAGTAAAAAAATTTCAAGTGTCGCCTATGAGGATTTTTAAGTACTGAACTTTGGCGCCATTCCACGGGCGTGTGCAATTTTGAAGCGTGACATGTTAGGTATCTATTTACTCGGCGTAACTTCATCTTTCACAATATGCAAAAATATTGGGCTAACTTTACTGTTTTGTTTTTTCTTTAAGCACAAAACTGTTTCTTTCCCAAAAAAAGCGTTCGAAAAATTGCTGCGCAATTACCTTGTGAGATAAAAAACAACTGCCATTGTATTCTCTAGGGTTTTTGCTAAAAAAAAAACATATATAATGTTTGGGGGTTCTATGTAATTTTCTAGCAAATAAATGATTATTTTTACATGTAGGAGAGAAATGTCAGAATTGGCCTGGGTGGCAAGTGGTTAAATAAGGGTATTAGCCAGTGAATCCCAAAGGGAAACACATTTAAAAGAGCTAATAAAAGCCCTGAGTGGCTTAACTCCAATATAAAAATGCATATAAAATCAAAGGAGAAGGCCTTTAAATGCATATAAAATCAAAGGACAATGCTGAGGGATCATCATCAGCATTCCAACTTTACAAAGAAAGCAACAAGAAATGTAAGGGTGCAATCAGGGCAGCTAAAATAGAACACGAAAGGCACATAGCGGAGAAGAGTAAAAAAAATCCCAAGAAATTCTTTAAGTATATAAATAGTAAAAAAAGGGAGGACAGACCATATTGGCCCCATAAAGAATGCGGAAGGACATCTGGTTACAAAGGATGGAGAGATGGCAAAGGTATTGAATTTATTCTTCTCCTCAGTCTTCACGAGGGAATCGGGGGGCTTCAGTAACCAAAACTGCAGTGTTTATCCTCATGACACGTCACAGGAAGCACCTCCATGGCTAACAGAGGACAGAGGACAGAATTAGAATTAAACTTTAAAACTTAACATTAATAAGTCCCTGCGACCAGATGGCTTGCACCCGAGGGTCCATAAGCACCATTGTTCCTGATTTTTACAGACAGTCTACTGACTGGAATGATACCAGTTGATTGGAGAAAAGGCAATGTAGCACCAATATTTAAAAAAGGGCAGAGATACATCCCTGGAATTACAGACCAGTTAGCCTAACATCAATAGTATGTAAACTCTTGGAGGGGATGATAAGGGACTATATACAAGATTTTAGTAATGAGAACGGTATCATTAGCAGTAATCAGCATGGATTCATGAAGAATCGTTCTTGCCAAACCAATCTACTAACCTTCTATGAGGAGGTGAGTTGCCATCTAGATAAAGGAAGGCCCGAAGACGTGGTGTATCTGAATTTTGGAAAAGCATTTGACACAGTTCCCCATAAACATTTACTGTACAAAATAAGGTGCGTTGGCATGGACCATAGGGTGAGTACATGGATTGAAAACTGGCTACAAGGGCGAGTTCAGAGGGTGGTGATAAATGGGGAGTACTCAGAATAGTCAGGGGTGGGTAGTGGGGTCCCCCAGGGTTCTGTGCTGGGACCAATCCTATTTAATCTGTTCATAAATGACCTGGAGGATGGGATAAACAGTTCAATCTCCGTATTTGTGGATGATACTAAGCTAAGCAGGGCAATAACTTCTCCGCAGGATGTGGAAATCTTGCAAGAAGATCTGAACAAATGAATGGGGGAGGGGCGACTACATGGCAAATGAGGTTCAATGTAGAAAAATGTAAAATAATGCATTTGGGTTGCAAAAATCTGAATGCAATCTATAGACTGGGGGAGAACCTCTGGGGGGATCTAGGATGGAAAAGGACATGGGGGTCCTAGTAGATGATAGGCTCAGCAATGGCATGCAATGCCAAGCTGCTGCTAACAAAGCAAACAGAATATTGGCATTAAAAAAGGGGTCAACTCCAGAGATAAAATGATAATTCTCCCGCTCTACAAGACTCTGGTCCGGCCGCACCTGGAGTATGCTGTCCAGTTCTGGGCACCAGTCCTCAGGAAGGATGTACTGGAAATGGAGCGAGTACAAAGAAGGGCAACAAAGCTAATAAAGGGTCTGGAGGATCTTAGTTATGAGGAAAGGTTGCGAGCTCTGAACTTATTCTCTCTGGAGAAGAGACGCTTGAGAGGGGATATGATTTTAATATACAAATACCGGACTGGTGACCCCACAATATATAAATACCGTACTGGTGACCCCACAATAGGGAGAAAACTTTTCCGTGAAAGGGAATTTTTAAAAAGACACACGGCCACTCATTAAACTTAAACTACGTAGAGGGTTCTTTACTGTAAGAGCGGCAAGGATGTGGAATTCCCTTCCACAAGCGGTGGTCTCAGCGGGGAGCATCGATAGTTTCAAGAAACTATTAGATAAGCAACTGAACGACCGCAACATGTAGGGATATACAATGTAATACTGACATATAATCACACACATAGTATGAACTTGATGGACTTTTTCCAACCTCACCTACTATGTAACTATGTAACTTTGCAGCTTACCAATCAGAAGACCCCAGAAGAGGATATTCGGGGCCACTCTCAAATCTAGCTGCACAGTGGAGGCAATTTTTACCTTTACAATCACTTTAAGGGTCACTCGCCACCAGTTGCCCCACCCAACCCCTACCCTGCCCTACCCCTAATTTTGCCCCTAAACACGCCCTCATATATTATCTCATGAAATGACACTTAAATGTTTTATGCAGAATTATGTCATAAAAATAAATATTAACAACAACTTTATCAGTGCCCAACAATGCAGCCTTGCCTGTGCCCAACAATGAAGCCTTACCTGTGCCCATCAATGCAGCCTTACCTGTGCCCATCAATGCAGCCTCACCTGTGCCCAACAATGCAGCCTTGCCTGTGCCCATCAATACAGCCTCACCTGTGCCCACAATGCAGCCTACCTGTGCCCAACAATGCAGCCTCACCTGTGCTCATTAATGCAGCCTCACCTGTGCCCAACAATGCAGCCTCACCTGGGCCCAACAATGCAGCCTCACCTGTGCTCAATAATGCAGCCTCACCTGTGCCCAACAATGGAGCCTCACCTGTGCTCATCAATGCAGCCTCACCTGTGCCCAACAATGCAGCCTTACTTGTGCCCAACAATGCAGCCTCACCTGTGCTCATCAAGGCAGCCTCACCTGTGCCCAACAATGCAGCCTCACCTGTGCCCAAAATGCAGCCTCATCTGTGCCCAACAATGCAGCCTCATCTGTGTCCATCAATCCCGCTTCACCTGTGCCGAACAATGCAGCTTACCTGTGTCCATCAATGCCACTTCACCTATGCCCAAGAATGCAGCCTACCTGTGTCTATCAATGCTGCTTCACCTGTGCCCAACAATGCAGCCTCACCTGTGCCCAAAATGCAGCCTCCTCTGTGCCCAACAATGCAGCCTCATCTGTGTCCATCAATCCCGCTTCACCTGTGCCGAACAATGCAGCTTACCTGTGTCCATCAATGCCACTTCACCCATGCCCAAGAATGCAGCCTACCTGTGTCTATCAATGCTGCTTCACCTGTTCCCAACAATGCAGCCTACCTGTGTCCGTCAATGCAGCCTACCTGTGTCTATCAATGCAGCCTACCTGTGCCCAACAATGCAGCCTCACCTGTGCTCATCAATGCAGCCTCGCCTGTGCCCAACAATGCAGCCTCACCTGTGTCCATCAATGCAGCCTCACCTGTGCCCAATAATGCAGCCTACCTGTGCCTAACAATGCAGCCTCACCTGTGCTCATCAATGTAGCCTCACCTGTGCTCATCAACGCAGCCTTACCTGTGCTCAGAAATGCAGCCTACCTGTGCCCAACAAAGCAGCCTCACCTGTGTCCAATAATGCAGCCTACCTGTGCCCAACAATGCAGCTTCACCTGTGCTCATTAATTCAGCCTTACCTGTGCTCAGAAATGCAGCCTACCTGTGCCCAACAATGCAGCCTCACCTGTGTCCATCAATGCAGCCTCACCTGTGCCCAATAATGCAGCCTCACCTGTGCTTATCAATGCAACCTCACCTGTGCTCATCAATGCAGCCTTACCTGTGCTAAGAAATGCAGCCTACCCCCAACAAAGCAGCCTTACCTGTGCTTATCAATGCAGTCTCACCTGTGCTCATCAATGCAGCCTCACCTGTGCCCAACAATGCAGCCTCATCTGTGTCCATCAATGCAGCCTCACCTGTACTCATCAATGCAGGCTCATCTGTGCCCAACAATGCAGCCTACCTGTGCCCAACAATGCAGCCTCACCTGTGCTCATCAATGCAGCCTCACCTGTGCTCATCAATGCAGCCTCACCTGTGCTCATCAATGCAGCCTCACCTGTGCTCATCAATGCAGCCTCACCTGTGCTCAACAATGCAACCTCACATGTGCCCAAAATGCAGCCTTCTTGTGCCCAACAATGCAGCCTCACCTGTGTCCATCAATGCCACTTCACCTATGCCCACGAATGCAGCCTACCTGTGTCAATCAATGCCGCTTCACCTGTGCCCAACAATGCAGCCTACCTATGCCCAACAATGCAGCCTACCTGTGTCCATTAATGCATGGTACCTGTGCCCAACAATGCAGCCTACCTGTGCCTAAGAATGCAGCCTACGTGTGTCCATCAATGCCGCTTCACCTGTGCCCCAGAATGCAGCCTACCTGTGTCCATCAATGTCACTTCACCTGTGCCCAAGAATGCAGCCTACCTGTGTCCATCAATGCCGCCTCACTTGTGCCCAACAATGCAGCCTACCTGTGTCCATCAATGCAGCCTACCTGTGCCCAACAATGCAGCCTACCTGTGCCTAAGAATGCAGCCTACCTGTGTCCATCAATGCCGCTTCACCTGTGCCCCAGAATGCAGCCTACCTGTGCCCAACAATGCAGCCTACCTGTGTCCATCAATGCAGGGTACCTGTGCCCAACAATGCAGATATAAACAAGGCCTGGGGAATGCCCAGGAAAACATTCCAAGCCTACTTACCACCAGCTCACAGACAACCAAATTAACCTGTCTAACAGTATGCGTTAAAAACAGGGGTTTAGTCCGCACGCATTTGCAAATGCATGCGTAAGCCACAGAGCCTCGTCACGGCACCCTGATATCTGTGGTCCTAATACTAAAATATGAGTGTCCCCACAGTGGAGGCACATGCATTCTGATGGATAAATGAGGGCAGGTGGACTGAAGGGCAGCCCACCCCTTCTTAAAGGTACAGGAGCACACCAGACACCCAGCAAATAGCACAATGGCTGCAAAGGTGCTGGTGCGTTGCTGGACCAATACACACACCAAGGTGATCTCAACAATGCAGCCTACCTGTGTCCATCAATGCAGGGTACCTGTGCCCAACAATGCAGCCTACCTGTGCCTAAGAATGCAGCCTACCTGTGTCCATCAATGCCGCTTCACCTGTGCCCCAGAATGCAGCCTACCTGTGTCCATCAATGTCACTTCACCTGTGCCCAAGAATGCAGCCTACCTGTGTCCATCAATGCCACCTCACTTGTGCCCAACAATGCAGCCTACCTGTGTCCATCAATGCAGCCTACCTGTGTCCATCAATGCAGCCTACCTGTGCCCAACAATGCAGCCTACCTGTGTCCATCAATGCCGCTTCCACTGTGCCCAACAATGCAGCCTACCTGTGTCCATCAATGCAGCCTCATCTGTGCCCAACAATGCAGCCCACCTGTGCCCAACAATGCAGCCTACCTGTGTCCATTAATGCCACTTCACCTGTGCCAAACCATGCAGCCTACCTGTGTCCATCAATGCTACTTCACCTGTGCCAAACAATGCAGCCTACCTGTGTCCATCAATGCCACTTCACCTGTGCCAAACAATGCAGCCTACCTGTGCCCAACATTGCAGCCTACCCATGTCCATCAATGCAGGGTACCTGTGTCCATTAATGTCGCTTTACCTGTTCCCAACAATGCAGCCTACCTGTGTCCATCAATGTCACTTCACCTGTGCCCAAGAATGCAGCCTACCTGTGTCCATCAATGCCGCCTCACTTGTGCCCAACAATGCAGCCTACCTGCGTCCATCAATGCAGCCTACCTGTGTCCATCAATGCAGCCTCACCTGTGCTCAACAATTCAGCCTACCTGTGTTCATCAATGCAGCCTACCTGTGTCCATCAATGCAGCCTCACCTGTGCCCAACAATGCAACCTACCTGTGTCCATCAATGCAGCCTACCTGTGTCCATCAATGCAGCCTCACCTATGCCCAACAATGCAGCCTCACCTGTGCTCAACAATGCAACCTACCTGTGTCCATCAATGCAGCCTACCTGTGTCCATCAATGCAGCCTACCTGTGTCCATCAATGCAGGGTACCTGTGCCCAACAATGCAGATATAAACAAGGCCTGGGGAATGCCCAGGAAAACATTCCAAGCCTACTTACCACCAGCTCACAGACAACCAAATTAACCTGTCTAACAGTATGCGTTAAAAACAGGGGTTTAGTCCGCACGCATTTGCAAATGCATGCGTAAGCCACAGAGCCTCGTCACGGCACCCTGATATCTGTGGTCCTAATACTAAAATATGAGTGTCCCCACAGTGGAGGCACATGCATTCTGATGGATAAATGAGGGCAGGTGGACTGAAGGGCAGCCCACCCCTTCTTAAAGGTACAGGAGCACACCAGACACCCAGCAAATAGCACAATGGCTGCAAAGGTGCTGGTGCGTTGCTGGACCAATACACACACCAAGGTGATCTCAACAATGCAGCCTACCTGTGTCCATCAATGCAGGGTACCTGTGCCCAACAATGCAGCCTACCTGTGCCTAAGAATGCAGCCTACCTGTGTCCATCAATGCCGCTTCACCTGTGCCCCAGAATGCAGCCTACCTGTGTCCATCAATGTCACTTCACCTGTGCCCAAGAATGCAGCCTACCTGTGTCCATCAATGCCACCTCACTTGTGCCCAACAATGCAGCCTACCTGTGTCCATCAATGCAGCCTACCTGTGTCCATCAATGCAGCCTACCTGTGCCCAACAATGCAGCCTACCTGTGTCCATCAATGCCGCTTCCACTGTGCCCAACAATGCAGCCTACCTGTGTCCATCAATGCAGCCTCATCTGTGCCCAACAATGCAGCCCACCTGTGCCCAACAATGCAGCCTACCTGTGTCCATTAATGCCACTTCACCTGTGCCAAACCATGCAGCCTACCTGTGTCCATCAATGCTACTTCACCTGTGCCAAACAATGCAGCCTACCTGTGTCCATCAATGCCACTTCACCTGTGCCAAACAATGCAGCCTACCTGTGCCCAACATTGCAGCCTACCCATGTCCATCAATGCAGGGTACCTGTGTCCATTAATGTCGCTTTACCTGTTCCCAACAATGCAGCCTACCTGTGTCCATCAATGTCACTTCACCTGTGCCCAAGAATGCAGCCTACCTGTGTCCATCAATGCCGCCTCACTTGTGCCCAACAATGCAGCCTACCTGCGTCCATCAATGCAGCCTACCTGTGTCCATCAATGCAGCCTCACCTGTGCTCAACAATTCAGCCTACCTGTGTTCATCAATGCAGCCTACCTGTGTCCATCAATGCAGCCTCACCTGTGCCCAACAATGCAACCTACCTGTGTCCATCAATGCAGCCTACCTGTGTCCATCAATGCAGCCTCACCTATGCCCAACAATGCAGCCTCACCTGTGCTCAACAATGCAACCTACCTGTGTCCATCAATGCAGCCTACCTGTGTCCATCAATGCAGCCTACCTGTGCTCAACAATGCAGCCTACCTGTGTCCATCAATGCCGCTTCCACTGTGCCCAACAATGCAGCCTACCTGTGTCCATCAATGCAGCCTCACCTGTGCCCAACAATGCAGCCCACCTGTGCCCAACAATGCAGCCTACCTGTGTCCATCAATGCCACTTCACCTGTGCCAAACAATGCAGCCTACCTGTGTCTATCAATGCCACTTCACCTGTGCCAAACAATGCAGCCTACCTGTGTCCATCAAGGCCACTTCACCTGTGCCAAACAATTCAGCCTACCTGTGTCCATCGATGCAGCCTCACCTGTGTCCACCACTTCACCTGTGCCCCAGAATGCAGCCTACCTGTGCCCAACAATGCAGCCTACCTGTGTCCATCAATGCCACTTCACCTGTGCCCCAGAATGCAGCCTACCTGTGTCTATCTGCAGGACAGATTGTTCTGTTGAAAAACAACAGACATACTGGATACTGGACACCAAGATAAAGGAAAGAAAACAAATGCATCTGAGAATAGGTAAGCTGCAATATAATAAATGTTTGCTTTTGGGTTTAATTGCTTCAACAGTGCCCCTTGCTGTTCTGCTTTACATATACCCTTTACAGTGGCACATGGCTGCTGCAGCGCCCCCTGCTGTTCAGTGTGTGTATCAGCACATCTAGGACTGAGAAGAAGAAGAAGGGGTGTCCTGAAAATGGAACTCTTACTGCAAATAAAATAAAGTATCACGGATAGCACTCGGCTGTGCTGATATATAACCTTACTATAAGTTAATGCTACAACACCGCCCTCTGCTGTTCTACATTATATATACAGTATATACCTAATAAATTAATGATACAATTGCGCCCTCTGCTGTTCAACTTTATATATACCCTTACAATGGTACAAAGCACCCTTGTTCTCCTGTGTTTTATATAACCTTGCAAAATGCTAATGCTACAACAATGCCCTCTGCTGTTCTACTTTATATAAAACCTTACATTGGTACAAAGCTACAATTGGGCCCTCTGCTGTTCTACTTTAAATATAACCTTATAATGGTACAAAGCTACAACAGCGCCCTTGCTCTCCTGTGTTTTATATAACCTTATAAAATGTCAATGTTACAACAGCGCCCTCTGCTGTTCTACTTCGTATATACCTTACAATAATTTATTATAACAGCGCCCTCTGCTGTTCTACTTTATATATACCTCACAATAAATTATTATAACAGTGCCCTCAGCTGTTCTACTTTATATATACCTTACAAAAAATTATTATAACAGCGCCCTCTGCTGTTCTACTTTATATATACCTCACAATAAATTATTATAACAGCGCCCTCAGCTGTTCTACTTTATATATACCTCACAATAAATTATTATAACAGCGCCCTCTGCTGTTCTACTTTATATATACCTCACAATAAATGATTATAACAGAGCCCTCTGCAGTTCGACTATATATACAGTATATACCTCACAATAAATTATTATAACAGTGCCCTCTGCTGTTCTACTTCATATATACCTTACAATAAATTATTATAACAGCGCCCTCTGCTGTTCTACTTTATATATACCTCACAATAAATTATTATAACAGCGCCCTCTGCTGTTCTACTTTATATATACCTTACAATAAATTATTATAACAGAGCCCTCTGCTGTTCGACCATATATACAGTATATACCTCACAATAATTTAATGTTACAATCGCGCCCTCTGCTGTTCTACTTTGGAAATAACCTCACAATGGCACAAAGCTACAGCAGCACCCCCTGCACTTCTATGAGGGTGAGGGTGTACCCATACAGCTTGGACTGAGAAGAAGGGGTGTCCTGAAAATGTAAGTGCAGATAAAAAATATGGACAGTATTTGGCTGTGTTGATATATAACCTTACAATAATTCACACATGAGGTTGGGGGATAGTAAATCATGCGGTTAAGCTGCAAAATACCATCCCCAACTGCTCCCCTTTTAGCTGTAGAGGCAGAAGCTGGACGGTGTAGCAGGTATAAAACCCCCTGTGAGTCAAGTAAATGGGGCCGCACTACGACCGTGTACAACGCATGCGGTTGCGGCGAGGTGGTGTGTCATTTAGAAAACAGTTGTTGAGGATGCCCCATATCACTGCCTGTCACATGCTCTTGGGGCGTGGCCTACTGCACGTGACATCATATTCGTTTCCGAACTTGTGGTTTCGGTTGGAACGCACGGTGGCTCCAGGGTATTCAGTGGTGCTCCCCCTGGAGGTTTAAGCTGGATGGTTATGTGCTGACCTCTCTAAAGCACTCTATAGGTAGGTGCGGAGTGGTGATTTTAATGCTTTTTTATAAACTACTCAGGTTTTATGGGATGAGCCCTCTCCTTGAGGTCTGATTTCCAGGGTGTCCTGACCCTTCCGGGAGCCAACCAATAGAAGAGGGAGATACGGTGGAAGAGAAGAGCCTGGGTGTCTTTGGACAAATCATTTGTTTAAAGTGCTCTGTGGGCGGGGCTTAGGCACCCTAGTGGGGGACACTAGAATTACACTCTCTAATTGCCTGGGTTCCAGGCAGGAGTTTACTTCCAATGCGAAAATTAGCATTAAGGCGTAACTCCAGACTTAGAAGCAAGCCACCCTGAGCACAGTTAACTCTCTATCAACCCCAGACTGCACTACAACCAGAGGCGTAACTAGGTCTCTGGGCCCCCCATGCAAGAAACCATAAAACCCCCCACAATGTTGGTGGAACACTAGGGTCTGGTGGCAAGTGCGACCTTTGCTACCCTGGTAGCTCCACCACTGTAGTTTTTTATTTTTGTTATTTTATTTTTTACCATTCTATTTTATTTTTTATTATTTTTCACATTTTTTTTTTAAGAGCATCGTTGGGGGGCTTTGGTGAGATATCGAGGGTCTAAACCAGGGGTCTCAAACTGGCGGCCCTCCAGCTGTTGCGGAACTACAAGTCCCATCATGCCTCTGCCTATGGGAGTCAGGCTTGTAACCATCAGCCTTGCAATGCCTCATGGGAATTGTAGTTCTGCAACAGCTGGAGGGCCACCAGTTTGAGACCCCTGGTCTAAACAGACCTCATATGTTTCACCTTTGAGACAGAGAAAGGAGATTGAGGGCACAGCCCTCAATCTCCTTCTCTGCAGCATCAGTAGCACAGAATGAATGGACAGGAAGAGCTCTGTACATAGGCTTCCTGTTCATTCACAAACTGAAGCATAGTAAACACGGTTTACGATGCTTTGGTTATAAATGAACAGTCAGTGATCGGTATGAATCACTGACTCGATTTATCAAAACAAGGAAGGGGCTGGTCAATGACACATTGACCAGCCCCTTCCCAGCCCTGCATCCTGAAAGCATCTACCGCAACTGCTGGCGGGAGAGGGGAGGGGAGAATCTGGCAGCGCTGCGGCTTGGGAACTACACAGGAGTCAAAGCACAGCAGGAGGTGAATAGTGTCAGAAATCATGAAATCAGGCCGAGACAGAAGTACAGTTAAATCACACTTGTTTAATAATAAAAGTAAAAAGAACAAACTTAGTCAAAACATAGCCAAAGTTCAGTAACTGAAACGGATAGTCAGCCAAGCCAGAAGTCAGGGATCAATGTAGGGGAACAGCAAGCAGGATCTGGAGCCAGAAGGGATGTCAGCAAAGCCAGTCTTGAACAGGATCACAGGTAAAAGTTTCTGTGATGTTGACCAAGGCGAAGGCAGAGCTCCTCTGGACTGGACGGCTTAACTAGGCAGGACTGACGAGCAGGATATCATCAACAGCTGAGTAACTGTGGAGAGATAGGAGCTGGCAATTAGCCAACAGCTGAGCGGCCAGCTCAGAGAAGGGGCAGCATGTAGAGGAACGTATCCCCTCTATTCTTTTGTATCCCACCCCCCAACCACCCCTCCTATCCAGGTGTAAAGGGGGCTGCATATTAGGCAATTGTGACCCCTGTGACCCCTGTATCTACACCCCTAACTAAAACAGTACCACAGTTATAGAACACAAGCTCCTATACCGGCATCCACCAACCCAGCGATACGCCCACAGTTACCAATGGATACGGGAAATAAACCTCACTCTGTAACTATGTGCTCACTCTCTCACAGGAGTCCCACAGGTGCACCAAAAATGCTCCCACACCATTTCAGGCTTTGTGTGCGTTTTTACTGCACATTTTGGTGAGTTTTGTGCACATTTTTGCCACGTGCAAAAACGCCAGTTTTGGGGTGCCATTAACAATGAATGGCACTGCAAGTGCGACGCAGGTTATTCACATGTTCCCATTTTGGAGCGCATTCCCGATTGCGTAGATGTGAACACAACAGTGAATGGTGCTGCAGAGCCTCAGTGTCCATTTTTCCAGCATTGCGTTCCCACATCGCAATGGGGTGAGTCCAGCCATGGTGGAGCGGTTCCTTGAAACGTTGCGGCTTTCAATGTTGAAAGCGTATCTCTCATGGCGGAAATGCGGTGCACCTGACCCATGATGAAACCTCCGTCACGCCAGACAATGCTCTAGGTGGTGCCTTTCAATGCTGAACATTTTAGGCAAAAAAATGCCCCTCCCCCACAAACACCACACCCCTACCTGCATTATTACGTCATTATTTTGACCCAGATGGGGTGACAACCTCCAGCCTGTGGCCTGTGGGGGAACAATGGATCAGTTGATGACTATTCCCCCATATATATATATATATATTTTTTTTTTTTCATTATCACAGGAGAAGGCGAAGGAAATTGGCGCGGGTCCAGAGCGTTCGCTGAGAATAGAGAACAGCAACGCCTGAGGTGAGGGATAGACGCAGGGACGAGCCGGTTCCCATCATATAATAAACAGATCCTCCTTATCTACAATACACAAATATCATCACGTCTCATCCGCCCCCCCCCGGGCATCAAACACAATCCACATCTTCACACCAGCTGCAGGACAAAATGATCTTCTCTGATTGTCTCCCTTCCTGTCTGTGAACTTTTCCATTAAAAGTGCTTTTATATACACATGATCTCACAAAAGTAAGTACACCCCTCAGTGACATTTGTGTAAATCTTTTCTTCTCTCTTTTCATGTGACAACACTGAAGAAATGACACTTGTCTACAATGTAAAGTAGTGAGTGTACAGCTTGTATAACAGTGTAAATTTGCTGTCCCCTCAAAATAACTCAACACACAGCCATTAATGTCTAAACCACTGGCCACAAAAGTCAGGACACCCCTAAGTGAAAATCTCCAAATTGGGCCCAATTAGCCATTTTCCCTCCCCGGTGTCATGTGACTCGTTAGTGTTACAAGGCCTCAGGTGTGAATGGGGAGCAGGTGTGTTAAATTTGGTGTTATCGCTCTCACTCTCTCATACTGGTCACTGGAAGTACAACATGGCACCTCATGGCAAAGAACTCTCTGAGGATCTGAAATAAAGAATTGTTGCTCTGCATAAAGATGGCCTAGGCTATAAGAAGATTGCCAAGACCCTGAAACTGAGCTGCAGCACGGTGGCCAAGACCATACAGCGGTATAACAGGACAGGTTCCCCTCAGAACAGGCCTCGCCATGGTCCACCAAAGAAGTTGAGGTCACGTGATCAGCGTCATATCCAGAGGTTGTCTTTGGGAAATAGACGTATGAGTGCTGCCAGCATTGCTGCAGAGGTTGTAGGGGTGGGGGGTCAGCCTGTCAGTGCTCAGACCATACGCCGCACACTGCATCAAATTGGTCTGCATGGCTGTCATCCCAGAAGAAAGTCTCTTCTAAAGATGATGTACAAGAAAGTCCACAAACAGTTTGCTGAAGACAAGCAGACTAAGGAGATGGATTACTGGAACCATGTCCTGTGGTCTGATGAGACCAAGATAAACGTATTTGGTTCAGATGGTGAGAAGCGTGTGTGGGGGCAACCAGGTGAGGAGGACAAAGAAGTGTGTCTTGCCTACAGTCAAGCATGGTGGTGGGCAGGGCTGGACTGGGAGAAAAATTTGGCCCTGGACTTCACCCAGACCGGCCCACTTTACTCCAAACACCTGGTGTTGGCGCTTCAATCTTCTCGGCACCATGGTTGATATGGTGTCAGGATGATTGAAACGCATTATTTCTATTATTACATTGTAATATAACATGAAATAGTTCAACTCACCATAATGCAGAATCAGTGGGAGCCCTGAGTGTGTCACCTGCCACGTCACTTGCCACATCGCCTGCCATCAGATGCAGTGTGTCACTTGCCACGGCACTTGCCACATCGCCTGCCACCAGATGCAGTGTGTCACCTGCCACGTCACTTGCCACATCGCCTGCCACCAGATGCAGTGTGTCACTTGCCACGGCACTTGTCAGCAGAGGCAGCTTGTCACTTGCCACGTCGCCTGCCACCAGATGTCGCATGTCACTTGCCACGTTACCTGCCACCAGATGCAGAATGTCACTTGCCACGTCACTTGTCAGCAGAGGCAGCTTGTCACTTGCCATGTCGCCTGCCACCAGATGCTGCATGTCACTTGCCACGTTGCCTACCACCAGGTGCCGCATGTCACTTGCCATCATCGCCTGCCAGCAGATGCAGCATATCACTTGCCATGTTGTCTGCCACCAGGTGCCGCATGTCACTTGCCACTATCGCCTGCCACCAGATGCCACATGTCACTTGCCACGTTACTTGCCACCAAATGCAAAACATCACTTGTCAGCAGAGGCAGCTTGTCACTTGCCACGTCGCCTGCCACCAGGTGCCGCATGTCAATAGCCACCATTGCCTGCCACCAGATGCCGCATATCACTTGCCCCGTCGCCTGTCACCTGCCAAGTCACTTGTCACCAGATGCAGTGCTACTACAGGACTTGATGGGCACCTCCAACCCAGCTCTGTACCCCCCCCCCAACACACAACGTGACAGGGGAGGAGAGAGAGATACACAGCGCCAAATGTAGCATTAAAACAACTTGTATTCCACTTAAAGAACATTACTGACAAAGTTAGTAGGGTGAAAGGCATTGAGACACTGTGCAAGAGTCCAGGCTTGTCATCGATCTGAATGAGGAGCGGCCACCGGGAACCGATCGGGCCTATGAGATGCAGAGCATCGGTGTGTACTACTACTTCCTGGTAGCGGTGGAACGCATGATGGGGCGGACGTGATGTCATCATCCGGAAATGATGCAAGATGTGGGAGGTGACGCATCCTTCAGGCCATCATTCCTCCGCCACCAGGAAGTAGTAGTACACACCGATGCGCTCTGCATCTACTGGCCCGATCGGTTCCCGGTGGCCGCTCCTAATTCAATTGATGACAAGCCTGGACTCTTGCACAGTGTTTCAATGCCTTTCACTCTACTTTGTCAGTAACGTTCTTCAAGTGGAATAAAAGTTGTTTTAATGCTACATTTGGCGCTGTGTATCTCTCTCTCCTCCCCTGTCTCTGAAACTGGCCCACTGAGCCATCGGCCCACCGGGAATCTCCCGGTAGTCCCAATGGCCAGTCCATCCCTGGTGGTGGGAGTGTCATGGTCTGGGGCTGCATGAGTGCTGCCAGCACTGGGGAGCTACAGTTCATTGAGGGAACCATGAATGCCAACATGTACTGTGATATACTGAAGCAGAGCATGATCCCCTCCCTTCAGAGACTGGGCCGCAGGGCAGTATTCCAACATGATAACCACCCCAAACACACCTCCAAGATGACCACTGCCTTGCTAAAGAAGCTGAGGGTAAAGGTGATGGACTGGCCAAGCATGTCTCCAGACCTAAACCCTATTGATCATCTGTGGGACATCCTCAAACGGAAGGTGGAGGTGCACAAGGTCTCTGACATCCACCAGCTCCGTGATGTCATCATGGAGGAGTGGAAGAGGACTCCAGTGACAACCTGTGAAGCTCTGGTGACCTCCATGCCCAAGAGGGGTAAAGGCAGTGCTGGAAAATAATGGTGGCCACACAAAATATTGACACTGGCCCAAATTTGGACATTTTCACTTAGGGGTGTACTCACTTTTGTTGCCAGTGGTTTAGACATTAATGGCTGTGTGTTGCGTTATTTTGAGGGAACAGCAAATTTACACTGTTATACAAGCTGTACACTCACTACTTTACATTGTAGCAAAGTGTCATTTCTTCAGTGTTGTCACATGAAAAGATAGAATCAAATATTTACAAAAATGTGAGGGGTGTACTCACTTTTGTGAGATACTGTATAGCTCTTCTAGAAGTGCAAATAATACCTGCCATTGTACCAACTTCCAGTCCCGGACGAGCCCCCAACCTGTGAATGGACCATGAAAGGAAAAGCCGCACAGTGATGAGCTCATCTCTCTGTCACTCTGCTTTCTATGCCCATCGACATTAATCGACACTCACACTGCTGATGATTTATTAACGATTACAGAGCTTTTGCACCTATTTTATCTGCCCGGAGTTCCGCTTTAGGTCCACATTTGAAGTCCTGCAAGTGAGAAGGAGAGCTGGAAAACCAAATTTGCCCGTGGCGTGTTTGACTCCCCCCCCCTCCCCACATTCAGTGCTGAAAATAGAGGGGTCACACGGCAGAGAATTAGGGACCTGTCTAGGCTGAAACTTCTTTTAATATAGTAAAACAAGGATGATGATGATGATGATTGTACCTTCAGAGCGTATCTCACATTGAATGGACTAGAAAAGGGTTAATAGATGGTGTCACCTGCGGAGCTCCAGATCATCAGACACGCACGTTGATAATGGCAAACAGTCCCTTTTTATTTCAAGTAAACAGACAAACAGAAAAAAACAGCTCATCCTCAGCAAACAGAAAACATGAGATAGTTCATAACTCTGCTCTGGGGTTTTGGGGTTTCCCGTTGGCTTCAGGGGTCCCAAGGAGGAGGTTTTGACAGCTCAGCAATCGTGACTCAATCCTAAGCTCAGCTCACGCGGGACACACAGGGGTCCGGCTCACGCTCTCACAGCTAGGTGCCAACTGTTTCCTCCTCCTTTTCTGGACTCTGCGGTACCAGGAGTGGAGGATTAAAGCCTTTAGACCCCTGCAGGGTTTGGAAGCTCTTCCCGCCCAAAACTCTTCGAACCTACAAAAATCCAGGTCCCTAATAAAGACAAATCCAGAGTGCTGAAACACCAGTCCTCTCCTCTCAAGCTGGACTACCCCAGAACCCATGCATGAGTGAGAACCCCTGAGTACGCAACATTGCCTTCAAATCACTGGGAAGGCCGGGAAGCCGGTCGTCATGTCATTAACAACTGATGACTTATCAACTGTCAGGGGGCTTCACCGCTGACAGCTGAAATGTAAACAAAAGAATGCAGCCAATAGAAAATACAGTTAAATAAACAGTATGGGGTCCTCCCCCAGCAATACCAGGCCCATGACACAATAAAAAAAAAGGCCTGGGGTCCCCCCAAACCCATACCAGACCCTTATCTGAGCATACAAACCGCCAGGCCAGGAAAGAGGGGGAATGAAGGAGCGCCCCTCCTCCTGAACCATACCAGGACACATGCCCTCAACATGGGGAGGGTGCTTTGGGACAGGGGAGCTCTGTATGTACCCCACACTCATTCACATAGGGGGGCAGGATCTGGGGCCCCCTAGTTAAAGATTCCGAAAAGCCCCCCGCTCGCAGACCCCCACAACCACAGTTTAGGGTTGTGGGGAAGAGAACCTTGTCCCTATCAACATGAGGACAAGGTGCTTTGGAGCAGGGGGCTTTGCGGAGCCCCCCCAGCCCCAAAGAACCCTCCCATGTTGAGGGCATGTGGCCTAGTATGGTTCCTGGCCTGCCAGGCTGCATGTTTGGATAAGGGTCTGGTTTGGATCTAGGGGGGGACCCCATGCCGTTTAAAAAAAAATTTATGTGGGAGGAACCCCGCGCCGTTTTTTTTCTGAATTTTCTATTACCGGCATTCTTTTGTTTACATTTTAACTGTAAGGGGGAAGCCGAAAGTCATCGGTTGTGAAGGACGCTGCAGCCAGCTTCCCGGCCCGCTCCTTAACAACCAGCTATTCTTGACACAGAATTCGGATTGGTCGATTATAGTTCGACCGATCCGAATTCGAATCGTTATGAAAATTTGGAATTTGTTAGAAAACAAATAAAGGAAATTAATTTTAATGAAATTTGTTACCATTTCGATATTCAGATACATACGCATCTCCGAATAACGCAATTAGTATAAGTGTGAAATGCGTCAGCTTTTCCCTGCATCGTTCTGCTGTGACCTGTACATTGTACCTTCTAGTCCCTATCTACAATAAAAGGCATATGAAATTTTCTTCGGAGTGTGGCTGTCCAGAGTTTTTCCGCCTATTTCTATTTGCATATGCATTAGCCAGTACCTGGGGCTCTTATCTCTCTGGAGGCAAAGGACACATCCTGGTGGATCTGCCTGGAGTAGTGGTGCTTTTCTCTCTCTCTAAGGAAACCACCAGGTGGCACCAGGGTCCAACGTAACCCATTGCAATACACTTAAATGGTATCTCATTAATGGGAAGAGTAACCAAAGGATTGCTAAAATGTGATACTGGTGCGGTTAGCTAAATGGTGGGACATGAACTGCAATATCGTTTCACCTTTGCCGCCACTCCCAGACAGTAGAACTGGTCCGTTATCCACGCCTCTGATTTTCAGCCCCCGTTTGACCTTCCAATACTTCATGGTGGGCCAGGTCGAGTACCGTGCATCTAAAAGGCTGGAGGACCAGTAACTGGTCAAAGACCTCTCCCTGGACATCAGTAACTCGGTATAGCAACTTATCAATGAACGCAAAGCAGGGAAACCTTTTCTCTCAGCCTCAGACACCTGTGACATCCCATTACTCATGGTAACCTGTTTCAAAGCTTTTTTTAATGTGGGGTCCCTAATTTGGCAGGACCTTTGAGGTCAGAATGGGCAGGATTAGAAGAACCTTCCCCCTCATTCTCCATGGACATTTCCTGCAATTAGGAAGTCTCTACATTTTCACCCAACTATGACATTGACCTGCATAAAAGAGTGTGTTCCTCCCTTTGGGGTCTCCTTAGCTGTAGACCATCTGCTCCGGGTGGAACACTGTCAGTCTTCTCTAAAGTCTTTGGGTCCAGCTGCTTAAAGAGTACTGGGCAGTCCCAAAATTTGATGGACAAAAGACAGTCAAAATAACTGGTACTACCTCAACCTGCTGGGTAATTGTGTAAACCTGCACTCTGTACGTAGCGCATTCCTAAACCCTGCACTCTGTACGTAGCCCACTCCTGAACCCTGCACTCTGTACGTAGCCCACTTTTGAACCCTGTACTCTGTAGGTAGCGCACTCCTGAACCCTGCACTCTGTACATAATGCACACCTAAACCCTTCACTCTGTACGTAGCACACTCCTGAACCCTTCACTCTGTATGCAGCACACTCCTGAACCCTTCACTCTGTATGCAGCTCACTCCTGAACCCTTCACTCTGTATGCAGCTCACTCCTGAACCCTGCACACTGTGCATAGCTCACTCCTGAACCCTGCACTCTGTGCATATCTCACTCCTGAACCCTGCACTCTGTGCATAGCTCACTCCTGAACCCTGCACTCTGTATGTAATGCACACCCCTGAACCCTGCACTCTGTCCGGAGCACACTCATGAACCCTGCACTCTGTACATAACGCACTCCTGAACCCTGCACTCTGTACATAGTGCACTCCTCAACCCTGCACTCTGTAGATAACGCACTCCTCAACCCTGCACTCTGTACATAGCGCACAGTCCTGCACCCTGTATGTAGCACACTCCTGAACCCTGCACTCTGTACATAGCACACTCTTGAACCCTGCACTCTGTACTTAGCACACTCCTGAACTCTGCACTCTGTACATAATGCACACCTGAACCCTGCACACTGGATAATGCACCCCAGATAAAACCAGCCCTTTGAAGGCAACCATACTGCTGATCCAGCCTGCAATGAAATTGAGTTCGATACCCCTGAGCTAATGCATCCAACTGGGCCTGCACACATTTATTTTGCTCCTCCGGCTGCACCTCCTGGGTCTGTCTTCTTGTGTTTTTTCAGTGAGACACAAAGGGGCACCCACCATCAGACCACAGATAAATACGACATGCCTGTCTTTCTCTTTTTGCACGTAAGTGGCACATTGGCTTTTTGATAAACTTGTGTTTTAATACTGCACTTAGTTGACACCCCCTTGTGCTCCTTTTCCAGATTCCAGAGCTTGCTTCACTCTATGGGGCTGCTACCACTTTGTGCTATGAAATACATGGGTTAATTAAGATTTGAATGCATATGGATTTTAACTTTTTGTATTGGGGTAGTACGCACCTTGTCCAGCACCATTTATATCTATTGCATTGAACCTGCTCATGGCGGCAGTTGGCGGCAGTTTGCATCTGCCTGCTGGGCCCGGGTGCTCTGCATCATTGTGTTAAGAGATTCCTCCATGCTGCCCCAGCGGTATGCAGCACCTGTGACTCAGAACATGCAAAATGGGCACCAGACCTTTAAATGTCAGTTTTGCTTCCAACGGCTTAAACAGTTAAGCTGTGCCCGCATCCTCCACCAAATGTCACATGTGGAGCTCCAGATCATCAGACAAGCACGTTGGTAAAAGTAAACAGGCAAACTGAAAAAAAACAGCTCATCTTCAGCAAACAGAGAGCATGAGATAGTTCAGAACTCTGCTTGAATATTACAAAACTAGTCAAAGGTGCAGCCACCATACCGGGCCCACTTGAGGGGTTTGGGGTTTCCCGGTGGCTTAAGGGGTCCCATCGGGAAGGTTTTTACAGCCAATTAACCGAGGCTCGGTCCTAAGACCCGCTCACCCGGCTAACACAAGGGTTCAGCTTCCTCTCTCATCGCCAGGTGCTGACTGTTCCCTCTTCTTTTTCTGGACTCTGAGGCATCGGCGTTAAGCCCTCCAGGACCAAAGTCCCTGTAATCTGGGTTATTATGGGCTGGAATCTCTCTCTCTTCTCTTTCCTAATTCAAATTTAATTTCACTTTATAGGCAAAATTGCCAAAGCAGTTGTGTTTGTATGGGAAGGAAGGGATAACTCTAGGGTAGTTTTGGGGGGTAAGGGATCCTATAAAAAGGGAACGGGGATGACTCTACGTAAGTGTATAATTTTTCTCTCCTCTCTTCACTCTTCCTTTCCTCCCTCTTTACTCCCTCTTCTCCTGTTTTTTTCCTTTCCTCCTGCTCTCTCTCCACTCTCTTCTGTCTGTCTACCTTCTCTCTCCTCTTCCTCTTCTCCTCTCTCTCCTTCATTCTCTTCTGCTCTCTCCTCCATTATTTTCCTGTCTACTCTCTCCTCTCCCTCTTCTTCTCACTCTCCTCCATTCTCTTTTCCTCTGTCTACTCTCTCTCTCTCCTCTCCCTCTTCTCTCTGCCCCCCATTCTCTTTTCCTCTGTCTACTCTCTCTCTCTCCTCTCCCTCTTCTCTCTGCCCCCCATTCTCTTCTCCTCTCTCTCCTCCATCCTCTCCTCTCTCTCCCTTCTCCCTTCTCCTCTGTCTCATCTCTCTTCTCTTCTTTCTTCCCCCTCTCTCTCTCCTCTCTCTCCCTTCTCCCTTCTCCTCTGTCTCCTCTCTCTTCTCTTCTTTCTTCCCCCTCTCTCTCCTCTCTCTCCCTTCTCCCTTCTCCTCTGTCTCCTCTCTCTTCTCTTCTTTCTTCCCCCTCTCTCTCTCCTCTCTCTCCCTTCTCCCTTCTCCTCTGTCTCCTCTCTCTTCTCTTCTTTCTTCCCCCTCTCTCTCCTCTCTCTCCCTTCTCCCTTCTCCTCTGTCTCCTCTCTCTTCTCTTCTTTCTTCCCCCTCTCTCTCTCCTCTCTATTTCCTCTCTCCCTTCTACTTTCTTCCGCTGTCTCCTCTTTCTTCCCCCTCTCTCCCTCTCTCCACCTTCTCCCCTCTCTCCCTCTCTCCACCTTCTCCACCTTCTCCCTCTCTCCACCTTCTCTCTCTCTCCACCTTCTCCACCTTCTCCCTCTCTCCACCTTCTCCTCTCTCTCCACCTTCTCCCTTCTCCTCTCTCTCCACCTTCCCTCTCTCTCCACCTTCTCTCTCTCTCTCTCTCTCTCTCTCTCTCTCTCTCTCTCTCTCTCTCTCTCTCTCTCTCTCTCTCTCTCTCTCTCATACCGATGTAGGACACATTTAAAACACTGAAGACAAAAGGGACTCGTCGCCCGATCCCAAAAAATACCAAATATATTTTAGCATCACCAAACCAATAGAGGGGTTATTATGGGTTGGAATCTCTCTCTCTCCTCTGTCACCCCTCTCTCTAATCCTCTTCTTGCTCCTCTATCACTCCTCCTCACACCTCCCTGTCCTCCTCTCTCTCTCCCTCTTTTCTCTCCCCTCTCCACCCCACCTCTTCTCTTTCCCTCACCTCTCTTCTCCTCACTCTTTATATAATTATGAAAGACAAATATAAAACACTGAAGATGAAAGGGACTCGTCTGACTCGTTCTCTTTTATCTCTTCCTCAATAAACAAACGATCGGTCCCAGCTCCCTCTAAAGTATCATTGTTCTCGGTAAAGATATTCTGTTACATTGTTGTGAAGGGCGGATGGCGATTCTCCCCAGAAGGGTCTAACCCCGCCCCCCCAGGTAGGCGGTGAGTCAGATATTTTACTAATAGTTTAATCATCATAAAGTTTGTGAAGAGAGGAGAGCCAATGAGGAGAGGAGAGAGGACACCCCCACAAACATTAGCTCATCCTCCTCCAATCAGCTGGCTCCCCTGAGTGTGACACTGTCCTGTCTGGGTATGTATTGGACATCAATTTGAAACAGGTACCACTCCAGACAAATTCCTCTCTCCGACCTCCGTAGTCTGACAACATGGTAAGTGAGACCCTGCTCCTCGCTGTTTGCACTGTGTGGGGGTGGTAGCAGTGTCAATGCTCATGGCCAGCTTGGCACGGGTCTCCCTCTATAGGTTTCCTTATGTGGGGTCATTGGATGGTTCAGGTTGTGATCTCAATAGGTCAGGGTCACCTGCACAAGTTGGCAAAATGGGGGTCAGCTGTCTTAGAAAGTAAGGGCCCATTGAGAGTTGGAAAATAGAAAGGGTCGCCATTTCCGAAGTGTCTCCTTCCCCAGATCCATCTTCAATGGGTCATCCCACACCTGTGACCAAAGACTGGAGAAGTCTCCTTATTTTCCAATCTCTCAGCAGCCCCCCTCCCCAACCTTGGAAGGAGTCCGAGGCTACTGACCCCCATTGGAAAGGAGTTTGTCTCCAAAGACTGCAGAAGTCTCCTTATTTTCTGATCGTTCAACGGGCCCAACCATCCTTGGGAGGAGTCTGAGACAACTGACCCCCCCATTTATGCCCACCTGTGCAGGTGACCCTGACCAGGGGGTGCAGCCAGGAAAACCCAACTGGCATGCACATGAGTGCTTGGCACAGCCGTGCGTCCATATTTATGCCCGTGCAGAGAAGAGGAGGGGCCTGGCACTGCTGGTGATAGAAGGAGCAATGGCCATCGGACAGATATTTCTGATCCATGTGATTGATTACCCCTTTGTGTTCACTTATCAGCCGAATGTTAAAACAGAATGTACGGTACACGTGACACCTCGGTAACGGTGAATGCAAATATCCCCCACCTCTCAGTTTACACATTTGGCCAACACCTGTCCTCCAGTTCTGCCCCGGAGCGCCTACTTTGCCTCCTGGGTGTGTCAGACCAGAACAAGTACACAAAGTTTACATCACATTTACATGAAGCCGCAATTATTACATCCCTGAAGAGGCCATTTTCCTGTACGCAGTCGGCAAAGCGAATATAACAAAATAATGATAAAAATAATAATATTAATATTAACAATAAATATAACAGAATACAAATCATAATAAAATAATAATATACAAAATAATGATAGTAATAATTATAAAAAAAAGAATAATATAGTGAAAAGAAAAGCTAAAATGATATATAATATAATAAAAATTATATATAAAAATTATATATAATATAATATTATATTATATTCCAATATATATTGCATATATATATATATATATATATATATATATATATATATATATATATATATATATATATATATATATATATATATATATTAAAAATAATAATATAGTAAAATATACATACATATATATATATATATATATATATGCAATATATATATATATATGCAATATATATATAAAAATAATAGTTATTATATTATTATATATAATTTTTATTATATTATATATCATTTTAGCTTTTCTTTTCACTATATTATTCTTTTTTTTATAATTATTACTATGTATATAATTGTAATGATAATAATATACCGGTAATAATAATACAATGATTCAACTACTTAGAACCCCCCAGACTTTGTGCTTGGTACCCTCCCAGGCTTTGTGTCAGGGCCCTGCAGAGCTGAGGAAGCTCCATTGCCTTTATGATTTATTCTGCTTGGGGGGGCTAGAATTTTATTTCATGAAGAGGAGTCTGGCTGATGGTGGAATCGGGGAGCAATATGAACTTTCAGGGGGGGGGGGCAGGATTTCTATGATGACTCTGATGTCCTCATATAAAACATTAATATTTACAATTATTATAATTTGATTTTTCAATTATTATTATGATTATCATAATAAAATAATTGTAAATAGTAATAAATCCATCTCCCAGTAATCTCCATCTCCCAGTAATCTCCATCTCCGGGTAATCTCCACCTCCCGGTAATCTCCACCTCCCGGTAAACTCCATTTCCCTGTAATCTCCATCTCCATTAATCTCAATTTCGGGTAATCTCCATCTCCAGGTAATCTCCACCTCCCGGTAATCTCCATTTCTGGTAATGTCCATCTCCCAGTAATCTCTATCTCTCAGTAATCTCCATCTCCAGTGATCTCCATCTCCAGTGATCTCCATCTCCAGTGATCTCCATCTCCCAGTATTCTCCATTTCTGGTAATCTCCATCTCCCGGTAATCTCCATCTCCTGGTAATATCCATCAACCGTAATCTCCAATTCTGGTAATCTCCATCTCCCAGTAATCCCCATCTCCTGGTAATATCCATCTTCCGGTAATATCCATCTCCCAGTAATCTCCATCTCCCTATAATATCCATCTCCCAGTAATCTCCATCTCCCTATAATATCCATCTCCCAGTAATCTCCATCTCCCTGTAATCTCCATCTCCCGGTAATCTCCATTTCCCGGTAACCTCCATTTCCCTGTAATCTCCATCTCCTGGTAATCTCCATCTCCCGGTAATCTCCATCTCCCCATCTAAAATTTCTGCCAGTAAACTCTCACCAGTAATCTCTCCCCGGTAATCTCTCTCTGGTAGTCTCTCTTATGGTAATCTTTCTTCTAAAAATCTCTCCCTCTTAATCTCTCCCTTCCAGAAGTCTCTCTCTTAGTAGTCTCTCTCCCGGTAATCTCTCCCTTCAGGTAATCTTTTTTCCTGATAATCTCTACCTGATAATCCCTCCAGGAAATCTCTCCCTTCCGGTAATCTCTCTCCTAGTAACCCCTTCAGGTAATCTCTCCCTTCCGGCAATCTCTCTCCTGGTAATCTCTCCCTTACGGGTAACCTCTCTCCTGGTGATCTCTCTCTCCTGGTAATCTCTCTCATGTTAATCTCTCTCCAAGTAATCCCTGCAGGTAATCTCTCTCCTGGTAATCTCTCCCTTCTGGTAATCTCACTCCGAGTAATCCCTCCAGGTAATTTCTCACTTCCAGTAATCTCTCTCCTAGTAATTCCTTCAAGTAGTCTCTCCCATCCTGTAATCTTTCTCCTGATAATCTCTCCCTTCTGGTAGTCTCTTTCCTGATAATCTTCTCCTGAATGAGTAATGGTAATCTCTCCCTGATAATCTCAACCTTCCGCTAGTTTCTCTCTTGGTAATCTCTCTCCCGGTATGGTCACTCAGTCCTATCCCAGGCGTGGTTGTGGTTGTAATGAGATCTCCCAGACTTCAAGATTCAGTGTCAGAAGGTAGGTGATCTCGGTGGATCTCGGTGGGATCAGATGATTCATAACCTGTCTTCTCTCTCCAGGATAGTAACCTGACCGTGGAGGAAATCATGGCCCTGATGATCCTGAAATTTGAGGAACAAACCCGGAAAAGTGGCGGAGACGGGAATACAATGAACACCGACCAGCTGTGGGACTTTGCCACAGCCGAATTTCCCACAATCTGTGTAAGTGACCCAGTGTTAAATCTATTCGTGGGACACCCCAGGGGGCGGCCAATCCCATTGTTACATCTCTGATTCCTGATTCCAAAATGGAGAATAGACATTCGTTGAAAGCTGAGGGAGCATCAAAGAGCAAAGTCTCCCCATTGTGGGAGGGGCAGAGACACAAACTACTGCAGGAAATCTCCCCATTGTGGGAGGGGCAGAGACACAAACTACTGCAGGAAATCTCCCCATTGTGGGAGGGGCAGAGACACAAACTACTGAAGGGAAATCTCCTCATTGTGGGAGGGGCAGAGACACAAACTACTGCAGGGAAATCTCCCCATTGTGGGAGGGGCAGAGACACACAAACTATGGGAGAGAAACCTCCCCATTGTGGGAGGGGCAGAGACACAAACTTCTGCAGTAAATCTCCCTATAGTGGGAGGGGCAGAGACACAAACTACTGCAGGAAATATCCCTATTGTGGGAGGGGCAGAGACACCCAAACTACTGGAGAGAAACCTCAACATTGTGGGAGGGGCAGAGACACAAACTTCTGCAGTAAATCTCCCTATAGTGGGAGGGGCAGAGACACAAAATACTGCAGGAAATCTCCCCATTGTGGGAGGGGCAGAGACACAAACTACTGCAGGAAATCTCTCCATTGTGGGAGGGGCAGAGACACAAACTACTGCAGGAAATCTCCCCATTGTGGGAGGGGCAGAGACACAAACTACTGAAGGGAAATCTCCTCATTGTGGGAGGGGCAGAGACACAAACTACTGCAGGGAAATCTCCCCATTGTGGGAGGGGCAGAGACACACAAACTATGGGAGAGAAACCTCCCCATTGTGGGAGGGGCAGAGACACAAACTTCTGCAGTAAATCTCCCTATAGTGGGAGGGGCAGAGACACAAACTACTGCAGGAAATCTCCCCATTGTGGGAGGGGCAGAGAAACAAACTACTGCAGGAAATCTCCCCATTGTGGGAGGGGCAGAGACACAAACTACTGCAGGAAATCTTCCCATTGTGGGAGGGGCAGAGACACAAACTACTGCAGGAAATCTCCCCATTGTGGGAGGGGCAGAGACACAAACTACTGCAGGAAATCTCCCCATTGTGGGAGGAGCAGAGACACAAACTACTGCAAGAAATCTCTCCATTGTGGGAGGGGCAGAGACACAAACTACTGCAGGGAATCTCCCCATTGTGGGAGGGGCAGAGACACAAACTACTGCAGGAAATCTCCCCATTATGGGAGGGGCAGAGACACAAACTACTGCAGGAAATCTCCCCATTGTGGGAGGGGCAGAGACACAAACTACTGCAGGAAATCTCCCCATTGTGGGAGGGGCAGAGACACAAACTACTGCAGGAAATCTCCCCATTGTGGGAGGGGCAGAGACACAAACTACTGCAGGAAATCTCCCCATTGTGGGAGGGGCAGAGACACAAACTACTGAAGGGAAATCTCCTCATTGTGGGAGGGGCAGAGACACAAACTACTGCAGGGAAATCTCCCCATTGTGGGAGGGGCAGAGACACACAAACTATGGGAGAGAAACCTCCCCATTGTGGGAGGGGCAGAGACACAAACTTCTGCAGTAAATCTCCCTATAGTGGGAGGGGCAGAGACACAAACTACTGCAGGAAATATCCCTATTTTGGGAGGGGCAGAGACACCCAAACTACTGGAGAGAAACCTCAACATTGTGGGAGGGGCAGAGACACAAACTTCTGCAGTAAATCTCCCTATAGTGGGAGGGGCAGAGACACAAAATACTGCAGGAAATCTCCCCATTGTGGGAGGGGCAGAGACACAAACTACTGCAGGAAATCTCTCCATTGTGGGAGGGGCAGAGACACAAACTACTGCAGGAAATCTCCCCATTGTGGGAGGGGCAGAGACACAAACTACTGAAGGGAAATCTCCTCATTGTGGGAGGGGCAGAGACACAAACTACTGCAGGGAAATCTCCCCATTGTGGGAGGGGCAGAGACACACAAACTATGGGAGAGAAACCTCCCCATTGTGGGAGGGGCAGAGACACAAACTTCTGCAGTAAATCTCCCTATAGTGGGAGGGGCAGAGACACAAACTACTGCAGGAAATATCCCTATTGTGGGAGGGGCAGAGACACCCAAACTACTGGAGAGAAACCTCAACATTGTGGGAGGGGCAGAGACACAAGCTACTGCAGGAAATCTCCCCATGGTGGGAGGAGCAGAGACACAAACTACTGCAGGAAATCTCCCCATGGTGGGAGGGGCAGAGACACAAACTTCTAAAGTAAATCTCCCTATAGTGGGAGGGGCAGAGACACAAACTACTGCAGGAAATATCCCTATTGTGGGAGGGGCAGAGACACCCAAACTACTGGAGAGAAACCTCAACATTGTGGGAGGGGCAGAGACACAAGCTACTGCAGGAAATCTCCCCATGGTGGGAGGGGCAGAGACACAAACTACTGCAGGAAATCTACCCATTGTGGGAGGGGCAGAGACACAAACTACTGCAGGGAAATCTCCCCATTGTGGGAGGGGCAGAGACACAATCCACTGCAGGAAATCTCCCCATTGTGGGAGGGGCAGAGACACAAATTTCTGCAGGAAATCTCCCTATAGTGGGAGGGGCAGAGACACAAACTACTGAAGGAAATCTCCCCATTGTGGAAGGGGCAGAGACACAAACTATTGAAGGAAATCTCCCCATTGTGGGAGGGGCAGAGACACAAACTACTGCAGGGAATCTCCCCATTGTGGGAGGGGCAGAGACACAAACTACTGCAGGAAATCTCCCCATTATGGGAGGGGCAGAGACACAAACTACTGCAGGAAATCTCCCCATTGTGGGAGGGGCAGAGACACAAAATACTGCAGGAAATCTCCCCATTGTGGGAGGGGCAGAGACACAAACTACTGCAGGAAATCTCCCCATTGTGGGAGGGGCAGAGACACAAACTACTGCAGGAAATCTCCCCATTGTGGGAGGGGCAGAGACACAAACTACTGAAGGGAAATCTCCTCATTGTGGGAGGGGCAGAGACACAAACTACTGCAGGGAAATCTCCCCATTGTGGGAGGGGCAGAGACACAAACTTCTGCAGTAAATCTCCCTATAGTGGGAGGAGCAGAGACACAAACTACTGCAGGAAATATCCCTATTGTGGGAGGGGCAGAGACACCCAAACTACTGGAGAGAAACCTCAACATTGTGGGAGGGGCAGAGACACAAGCTACTGCAGGAAATCTCCCCATGGTGGGAGGGGCAGAGACACAAACTAATGCAGGAAATCTACCCATTGTGGGAGGGGCAGAGACACAAACTACTGCAGGGAAATCTCCCCATTGTGGGAGGGGCAGAGACACAATCTACTGCAGGAAATCTCCCCATTGTGGGAGGGGCAGAGACACAAATTTCTGCAGGAAATCTCCCTATAGTGGGAGGGGCAGAGACACAAACTACTGGAGGAAATCTCCCCATTGTGGAAGGGGCAGAGACACAAACTATTGAAGGAAATCTCCCCATTGTGGGAGGGGCAGAGACACAAACTACTGCAGGAAATCTCCCCATTGTGGGAGGGGCAGAGACACCCAAACTACTGGAGAGAAACCTCAACATTGTGGGAGGGGCAGAGACACAAACTACTGCAGGAAATCTCATCATTGTGGGAGGGGCAGAGACACAGACTACTGCAGGAAATCTCCCCATTGTGGGAAGGGCAGAGACACAAACTATTGAAGGAAATCTCCCCATTGTGGGAGGGGCAGAGACACAAACTACTGCAGGAAATCTCCCCATTGTGGGAGGGGCAGAGACACAAACTACTGCAGTAAATCTCCCCATTGTGGGAGGGGCAGAGACACCCAAACTACTTGAGAGAAACCTTGACATTGTGGGAGGGGCAGAGACACAAGCTACTGGAGGAAATCTCCCCGTGGTGGGAGGGGCAAAGACACAAACTACTGCAGGAAATCTCCCCATTGTGGAAGGGCAGAGACACAAACTTTTAGAGGAAATATCACCTCAAAATAAAAAAATGAAAATGCCCTCTTATTTTATCTTACAGGGAACGGTCAAGAAGGATGAGATCCTGAAGGAAATAATCAGTAAGATGGACGCCAACGATGATAAAAAGGTGACCTTCGAGGAATTCATGTCTTTCTCGTCTTCCGTGGCCATTGCCATAAGGGACATCTTGAAGGAGTAGCATTTTGAATGCAGGGGCGGGGCAACATTTACTGAAATCAGCGATTGTGTAATCTTTCAATAAAAGTAAAATTATTTGGTCATGACGTCCGTCTCATCTCCAGTTTTTGAGCCTAGAAAAATTGTTTAGCTCGTTACGTCTGGGCAGCTTCATAAAAAATATTTTATTGGTTGGTATTTTGTGACTTCATATACTAGTGGAAATTGGTAATTAATCTACAACAGTGCCCCCTGCTGTCTGGTTTCATATATAACCTCACAATCATTAATTGCTGCAACAGCGCCACCTGCTGTTTGATTTCATATATAACCTCACAGTCATTAATTGCTGCAACAGTGCCACCTGCTGTTTAGTTTAATATGTAACCTCATAATCATTAAAGTGGTATTAAACACAAAAATGGAATGGAATATATTTCGGCTTACCAATCCTTATATGTGGTGGCTGCATTTGTCTTCTTTTTTGTAGACCTTTTTCTCCTCTGTTTTCACCTGGTGACCTGGTCTGCAACACAGCTCCTGTATTAGAGCGTCCCCACTCTGGATGAAAGAGCACAGAGCCACCTTCAGACAGCAGCCTTGTCAGTCTAGATGGGAGGGGAGTGTTAGATGCAGTAGCAGATTTAGATAAACAAACAAATTGAAAAAGGTTTTACAATAAAAAAAAGGCTGATTATTGTAAGCAACCCCGTCAGTGTTAAAATGGTACCACTTTATATAAGACCTTACATTGGTACAAAGCTACAACATCGCCCTCTGCTGTTCTACTTTATATAAGACCTTACATTGGTACAAAGCTACAACATCGCCCTCTGCTGTTCTACTTTATATAAAACCTTACATTGGTACAAAGCTACAACATCGCCCTCTGCTGTTCCACTTTATATAAAACCTTACATTGGTACAAAGCTACAACATCGCCCTCTGCTGTTCTACTTTATATAAAACCTTACATTGGTACAAAGCTACAACATCGCTCTCTGCTGTTCTACTTTATATAGAACCCTACATTGGTACAAAGCTACAACATCGCCCTCTGCTGTTCTACTTTATATAGAACCTTACATTGGTACAAAGCTACAACATCGCCCTCTGCTGTTCCACTTTATATAAAACCTTACATTGGTACAAAGCAACAACATCGCCCTCTGCTGTTCTACTTTATATAAAACCTCACATTGGTACAAAGCTACAACATCGCTCTCTGCTGTTCTACTTTATATAGAACCTTACAATGGTACAAAGCTACAACATCGCCCTCTTCTGTTCCAATTTATATAAAACCTTACATTGGTACAAAGCTACAACATCGCCCTCTGCTGTTCTACTTTATATAAAACCTTACATTGGTACAAAGCTACAACATCGCCCTCTGCTGTTCTACTTTATATAGAACCTTACATTGGTACAAAGCTACAACATCGCCCTCTGCTGTTCTACTTTATATAGAACCTTACATTGGTACAAAGCTACAACATCGCCCTCTGCTGTTCCAATTTATATAAAACCTTACATTGGTACAAAGCTACAACATCGCCCTCTGCTGTTCTACTTTATATAGAACCTTACATTGGTACAAAGCTACAACATCGCCCTCTGCTGTTCCAATTTATATAAAACCTTACATTGGTTCAAAGCTACAACATCGCCCTCTGCTGTTCCAATTTATATAATACCTTACATTGGTACAAAGCTGCAACAGCGCCCTCTGCTGTTCCACTTTATATAAAACCTTACATTGGTACAAAGCTACAACATCACACTCTGCTGTTCTATTTTATATAAAACCTTACATTGGTACAAAGCTACAACAGCGCCCTCTGCTGTTTTACTTTATAAAAAACCTTACAATGGTACAAAGCTACAATAGCGCCCTCTACTCTTCTGTTTCATAATCTGTATAACCTTATAAACTTTCAATGATACAACAGCACCCTCTGATGTTCTTCTTGATATATGCAATACCTTACAATAATTTGATGCTACAATTGCTCCCTCTGCTGATCTATTTTACATAGTTACATAGTAGGTGAGGTTGAAAAAAGACACAATTCCATCAAGTCCAACCTATGTGTGTGATTATATGTCAATGTATATCCCTGTATGTTGCGGTCGTTCAGGTGCCTATCTAATAGTTTCTTGAAACTATCGATGCTCTCGCTGAGACCACCGCCTGTGGAAGGGAATTCCACATCCTTGTCGCTCTTACAGTGAAGAACCCTCTACGTAGTTTAAAGTTAAACCGCTTTTTTTCTAATTTTAGTGAATGGCCGCATGTCTCATTAAATTCCCTTACGCGGAAACATTTTCTCCCTATTGTGGGGTCACCAGTACGGTATTTGTATATTGAAATCATATCCCCTCTCAAGCGTCTCTTCTCCAGAGAGAATAAGTTCAGAGCTCGCAACCTTTCCTCATAACTAAGATCCTCCAGACCCTTTATTAGCTTTGTTGCCCTTCTTTGTACTCGCTCCATTTCCAGTACATCCTTCCTGAGGACTGGTGCCCAGAAGTGGACAGCATACTCCAGGTGCGGCCGGACCAGAGTCTTGTAGAGCGGGAGAATTATCGTTTTATCTCTGGAGCTGATCCCCTTCTTAATGTCAATATTCTGTTTGCTTTATTAGCAGCAGCTTGGCATTGCATGCCATTGCTGAGCCTATCATCTACTAGGACCCCCAGGTCCTTTTCCATCCTAGATCCCCCCAGCGGTTCTCCCCCCAGTCTATAGATTGCATTCAGATTTTTGACACCCAATTGCATTATTTTACATTTTTCTACATTGAACCTCATTTGCCATGTAGTCGCCCACCCCATTAATTTGTTCAGATCTTTTTGCAAGGTTTCCACATCCTGCGGAGAAGTTATTGCCCTGCTTAGCTTAGTATCGTCTGCAAATACAGAGATTGAACTGTTTATCCCATCCTCCAGGTCGTTTATGAACAAATTAATTAGGATTGGTCCCAGCACAGAACCCTGGGGGACCCCACTACCCACCCCTGACCATTCTGAGTACTCTCCATTTATCACCACCCTCTGAACACGCCCTTGTAGCCAGTTTTCAATCCATGTACTCACCCTATGGTCCATGCCAACGCACCTTATTTTGTACAGTAAACGTTTATGGGGAACTGTGTCAAATGCTTTTGCAAAATCCAGATACACCACGTCTACGTGCCTTCCTTTATCTAGATGGCAACTCACCTCCTCATAGAAGGTTAATAGATTGGTTTGGCAAGAACAATTCTTCATGAATCCATGCTGATTACTGCTAATGATATCGTTCTTATTACTAAAATCTTGTATATAGTCCCTTATAATCCCCTCCAAGAGTTTACATACTATTGATGTTAGGCTAACTGATCTGTAATTCCCAGGGATGTATTTTGGGCCCATTTTTAAATATTGGTGCTACATTGGCTTTTCTCCAATCAGCTGGTACCATTCCAGTCAGTAGACTGTCTGTAAAAATTAGGAACAATGGTCTGGCAATTACTTGACTGAGTTCCTTAACCCCTTAGCGCCGACCATACACACATTTGCGTTCACAGCTTTTAGGGCTTATATGCATGCACCGGTTGGCTCTTTAGGCATAACAACCGATGCGGCTAAAAGCCGATTGGTTGTTATCCCACAGGAGCATAAGGGGACGTATCCCCCTCCAGCCGCCTTCTGCCACTCTTTCCGGGCCTCCCATCCCACCGGGATACCCGAGCCACGATCTGGCACTTCCACCTGCTGGAGAGAGACTGGAACGAAGCCAGAATTGGCTTTGATCGAGTCTCCCACGTGTAAACACGGAAGCAAAGTCTCAACGTCACTTGCGGTTTACTCGGCTGCCAATGGCACTGATTTTTTTTTAAATGACTATATATATATCTATATATATAGAGATATATATATATATATATATATATATAGATATATATATATATATATATATATATATATATCTATATATATACTTTGAAGTGCAAAGGAGGGATTTGGGGTCTTTTAGACCCCCGATCCCTCCATAAAGAGTACCTGTCATCACCTATTAATGTTACAAGGGATGTTTACGATCCTTGTGACAGCAATAAAATTGATCACATTTTTTTTTAAAGAGACAATGTAAAAAAAAACCAAATAAAATAAATAATGAATAAAAAAACATTAAAACATTTATTTTAAAGCGCCCCCACCCCCGTGAGCTCGAGCAGCAAAAAAACGCATGCATAAGTCGCGCCCACATATGTAAATGGTGTTCAAATCGCACATGTGAGGAATCGACGCGATTGTCAGAGTGGGAGCAATAATTCTAGCACCACACCTCTTCTGTAACTCTAACCTGGTAACCGTTAATTCTTTTTAAAGCATCACCCATGGAGATTTTTAGGTACCGTAGTTTGTCACCATTCCACAAGTGAGCGCAATTTCAAAGATTGACATGTATCTATTTACTTGGCGTAACATCATCTTTCACATTACACAAACAATTGAGCTTACTTTACTGTTTATTTATTTTTTAATTCATGAAAGTGTCTTTTTTCCCTCAAAAAAATTGTGTTTGAAAGACCGCTGCGCAAATACCGCATGACATAAAAAATTGCAACGATCGCCATTTTATTCTCTAGGGTCTCTGCTAATATATATATATATATATATATATATATGTGTTTGGGGGTTCTAAGTAATTTTCAAGCAAAAGATCTGGATTTTAACTTGTGGGCAACAAATGTTAGAAATAGGCTTAGGCATGAAAGGGTTAAGAACCCTCGGGTGCAAGTTATCTGGTCCCGATGATTTATTAATGTTAAGTTTTTCAAGTCTATTTCTAATTCTAGCCACCCTGATTGCACCCTTACATTTCTTGTTGCATTCTTTGTAAAGTTGGAATGCTGATGATGATCCCTCAGCCTTGTATTTTTTGAAGGCCTTCTCCTTTGCTTTTATATGCATTTTTTGGAGTTAAGCCACCCACGACCTTTATTAGCTCTTTTAAATTATATTGTATATAACCTTACAATGATACAAAGCTGCAACTGGACTCTGTGATTGACTGTCAAGGTGAGTGTGTACAGTCGAAGTACAGCTTCGACTGAGAAGAAGGGGTGTCTTAAAAATGTAACTAAAAAAGTTTTATGGACAGCACTTGACTGTGTTGATCTATAACCTTCCAATACCTTTACAGCACCCTCAGCTGTTTTACTTTATATATAGCCTTACAACGGCACAAAGTTACAATAGTGCCCAATGCTCTTCTCTTTTCTCTATAACCTTACACAGTTGCGCCCTCTGCTGTTCTTCTTTATATACAACCTTACAATTGTACATGTATAATGGACAGATCCTTATCTACAATACATAAATATCATCATCATGTCTCATCTGCCTCCGGCATGGAACACAGTAAAAATCTTCACAGCAGCTGCAGGTCAACAAGTCAACAATGATCTTCTCTGATTGGCCCACTTCTGGTCTGTTAAATATCCAATTGAAAGTATTTTGTTATAGAAAGTGTTATGTGCTAGAAGTGCAAAAGTACAAAAAAAACCCTGTCACTCAACCTACTTCCTCATAGCCCAGGTCATCCTGGACGAGCCCCCACCATGTGACTGGACAGTGAAAGAAGAAGCAGCACAGCGATGAGCCGAACTCGCTGTCAATCTGCTCTCTCTGCCTATCAGTATTCTTCTTGCATGAACTGATTGGCTCCTTGTATTGCCTATTCCTCTTCCAGTCTGATCTCTGCTGTACAGGGGCTGTAAGAGGCTGAAAAAGGATGGACTTACACTGCTAATGATGTATGTATTAATGATTACAGAGCTTTTGTCTCTATTTTATCTGCCTGGAGTTAGGTCCACGATTGAAGTCCTGGAGAGCTTGAAAACCTTGTGTGCCTGTGTTGGTGTTTGACCCCCACAGGGCTGCAATCAGGGGTGGGGCAGCCCATACACATGTAGGGGGCTTAGGCATCCTGAGGAACCAGGCCGCCCAGGCCCCAACGATGGCTGGAGTCCCCCCCAGGCTGCCTTGGCTGCTGTGTGGAGTTACGTTCCAGGTCCAGCCTGGCCAATTCAGCAGGAAAGGAAGGGGGTGGGCAGAGGCAGAGAGGAGACCTGCCTGGCAGATTGATATAGAAAAGGGTCAGGAGTGTAATGTACTTGTCTGCCACAGGAGATTGCTATAGTGGCACCCAAAAGTGAAGAAAGTCCGCTTGGCTGGGGAAAGTTTTTTCTTTAATTGCTACAGCCTGCAGATGGCGGTGCCCAGAGTCTCCTCTCTGCCTCCCTTCCTTCTGGGGGATTCCTCTTGACTGGGATGGCTGTGTGTGCAGGGAGGGGGTCTTCCATATGAAAGGTGTGGAGGCGACCACTAGCAGGACCTGGCTGTGTGTGTTGAATGTGCCATCTTTTAACAAAAGGATGTCACTTTGCTGGATTGGGCCATCTGCTGGATTTGGCTGTCTATTTCCTGCATATATAGGGATGTCTCTCTGCTGGATTGGGCTGTCTATTTGCTGAAAATGTGGAGATGTCTCTTTGCTGAATATATGGGGATGTCTTTTGGCTAGATTGGCCCAGCTCTTTGCTGAATATGTGGGGATGTCTCTGCTTAATATATGGGGATGTCTCTTTGCTGGATTGGGCCATCTCTTTGCTGGATTGGGCCATCTCTTTGCTATATATGTGGAGATGTCTCTCTGCTGGATTGGGCTGTCTCCTTGCTGAAGATATGGGGATGTCTCTTTGCTAGATTGGCCCAGCTCTTTGCTGAATATATGGGGATGTCTCTGCTTAATATATGGGGATGTCTCTTTGCTGGATTGGGCCATCTCTTTGCTGGATTGGGCCATCTCTTTGCTATATATGTGGAGATGTCTCTCTGCTGGATTTGGCTGTCTCTTTGCTGAAGATATGGGGACGTCTCTTTGCTGGACTGGGACAACTTTTTGCTAAATACAATATATAGGGATGTCTTCCTTCAGGATTGGGCTGTCTCTTTGAGTCATCCCTTTGATGAATATTTGGAGATGCCTCTTTGCTGAATATATTGTGATGTCTCTTTGCTGAATATATAGAGAAGACTCTTTTTTGAAAATATGGGGATGTTCCTATCCTGGATTGGGCTGTCTCTTTGCTAGATTGGCCCATCTTTTTGCTGAAAATGTGGGGATGTCTTTCTGCTGGATTGGGTTGTCTTTTTGCTAAATATATATGGATGTCTCTTTGCTTGATTGGGTCAACTCTTCGCTGAATATATGAAGATGTCTCTTTGCTAGAT
The DNA here is from genome assembly GCA_037952835.1 of Lithobates septentrionalis. Taxonomy (NCBI): domain Eukaryota; kingdom Metazoa; phylum Chordata; class Amphibia; order Anura; family Ranidae; genus Lithobates; species Lithobates septentrionalis. Next base: position 217,875 of record JBBDGP010003833.1, read on the forward strand.
TGGCCCATCTATTTCCTGAATATATGGAGATGTCCCTTTGCTGAATATATGGGGATGTCTCTTTGCTAGATTGGTCCATCTCTTTGCTGGATTGGCCCGTATCTTTGCTATGTATGTGGAGATGTTTCTCTGCTGGATTGGGCTGTCTCTTTGCTGAATATGTGGGGATGTCTCTTTGCTGGATTGGGCCAACTCTTTCCTGGATATATGGAGATGTCTCTCTTCTGGATTGGGCTATGTCTTTGCTGAATATATGGGGATTTCTCTTTGCTGGATTGAGCCAACACTTTGGGGAATATATGGGGATGTTTCTTTTCTGGATAGGGCCAACTCTTTGCTGGATATATCTGGGTGTCTCTCTGCTGGATTGGGCTGTCTCTTTGCTGGATATATAGGGATGTCTCTCTGCTGGATTGGGCCAACACTTTGCCCAATATATGGGGATGTCTCTGTGCTGAATTGGGCCAACTTTTTGCTGGATATATGGGGATGTCTCTCTGCTGGATTAGGCTGTCTCTTTGCTGAATATATAGGGATGTCTCTTTGCTGGATTGGGCCAACTCTTTGCTGGATATATGGGGCTGTCTCTTTGCTGAATATATGGGGATGTCTCTTTGCTGGATTGGGCCAACTATTTGCTTAATATATGGGGATGCAAGCTTTGATGACTCGAAATGCAACTTACTTTATTAAAATTAAAAGTGTAAAAGTGTTAAAATAAAAGTGGGTGCACTGAAGGGTGGATTCAGTGGTATGGCCAGTGGGCGGGCCCTGGGGAACTTTGGTGGTCAGGCCTGGGGGGGGTTCCAGGCCTAAAGCTGTGCAAACGGCCCCCAAAATTTCTGATAGCTGCCCTGGACCCACACATCAGGTGCTGACAATAGCGGGGATCCACAGCAGAGATTTGGGGATATGACTAGGCTGAAACTTTTTTTAATATACTAAGAAAATGACAATAATGGTCGTACCTTCAAAGTGTATCTATAGCCAAAACTTTGTTTTGGATAGAGTAGAAAAGGGTTAATAGATGGTGTCACCCGTGGATCTCAAGATCATCAGACATGCACGTTGGTAAAGGTAAACAGTCCCTTTTTCTTTCAAGTAAACAGGCAAAGAGAGAAAAACAGCTCATCTTTAGCAAACAGAAAACACGAGATAGTCTAAAACCCTGCTTCACATTGCAGAACAAGTCAAAGGTTCACCGTCACCATACTGTCCCCCCACTGGGGTTTTGGGGTTTCCCTGTTGGCTTCAGGAATTCCAAGGAGGTTTTCTCGTAGCCCAGCCACTAAGGATCAGTCCTAAGTTCAGCTCACCCGGCTCATTCTGAAAACCAGTCCTCTCCTCTACACCTGGACTACCCTGGAATCTCCAACCCTGCGTGGATGAGAACCCCTGAGTACTCAACATTACCCTCAAAATTCTTCCCCTAAGGGACCACAACCTGAATAGTTTTACTAAAAGTTTTACCAACGTTTCAGAGAGTTTGTGAGGAGAGGGGAACCAATGAGGAGAGGAGGAGGAGGAAGGGCGATACCTCCTCCCCATATCCTTGGCTCGTCTCTCATCACGTGGCTCCCCTGGGTGTGGCGCTGTCCTGTCTGGGTATATATTGGGCATCAAATTATAACAGGTACCACACCAGCTGAATTCTACCCTCTGTCTCTGTAGACTGACGACACTGAAAACATGGTAAGTGAGACTCCGCTGCTCTCTGTCTGCTTTGTGGTGGGGGGTGGTAGTAGTGCCAACGTTCATGGCCAGCTTGGCATGGGGCTTTCCCTATGGGATTCCTCTGGTGGGGTCATTTGATTTTCCAGGTTACATTCGCGATTAGCAAGGGTCACTTGCACCGGTGAGCAAAATGGGGGTCTCAGATAGTTGGGGGGGGTGTCGATAAGAGATCGGAAACTAGGAACGGTCGCCATTTTCAAGGAAGGCGTCTCCTTCCTCAGATTCGTCTTCAATAGGTCATCTCACGCCTGTGACCAGGAAGTCTCCAAAGTCTTGAGAAGTCTCCTTATTTTCTGTTCTCTCAGCAGCCCCCTGTCCTTTGGAGTAGTCTGAGACAACTGACCCCTATTTGCCCACCTGTGCAGGTCACCCTGACTAGGAGGTGGCCAAGAAAACCACAGCCAGCATGAACATGATCGATTGGCACAGCCGTGCATCCATGATTATGCCTGTGCACAGGGCTGGACTGGGACAAAAATTTGGCCCTGGACTTCATCCAAATCGGCCCACTCTAATTTTGCAAACACGCACAAAAACAGTATGCTGCACACTTGCATGAGAGTGACCTCATCACGGCCCGGCTATCCACATAGCAGGAGCACGCAAACCCAGAAGCAAGACCGGGTGAAGGGGGAAGCCCCCGGCAGCAGTGACAGCACGCTGCTGGAGGGCTTTGCTTCAAAGGTAAGTTTCCCATGTGACAATAAAATCGTGCCCACGCTGCAAGGGCTTGTTCAGGTCCAGGCAGCATGAAAAAGGAAGATTTGCTTACTTGATCTTCCATCTTGATAGACTGGTCCTCAGAGTCTTCTCCCCCATGCTCCAACGTCTTCTGATGTCATCAAGACTGATGCAGAAACCATAACACCAATTCTTCCCTTTGGGGCCCCCTTAATTCTATAGGGTCCTTCTTCTAGGCCCCCTACATACCATATAACCCCCTACATTCCATAGGGTCCTTCTTCCAATTGGGGGCCCCCTTCATTCCATAAGGTCCTTCTGATAGGGCCCCGACATCTCAAACACATCTTTCATTCCTTAGGACCCCTTCTTCCCACAGGAGCCCCTTCATTCTGCGGGCCTTCTGGTTGTCTTGTATTTTTCAGCCCCCCTCTACCCCCTGGTGTCCCCCTGTCACCTGTATATCCAACAAAATGTCTATGGTATTAAAGTGCAAAAAGATATTGATATTGATAATAAATCAAAAAAATAAATATATAAAAAAATCCACAACAACAATTATATAATATTAAAAATAATATTGATAATAATGACAATATTACAACATAATATAATAACAACGATAATACAATAATAAAAAAATACAATAATAAAAATATGGATAATAATAAAAACAATTATATAATATCAAAAATATTGATAATAATGATAATATTACAACATAATAAAATAGTACAACAATAATAAAAAAAATATTAATAAAATTATTGATAATAATGACAATAAAAACAATTATATAATATTAAAAATAATAATAAAACAATAATAAGAAATACTACAAAATTAATTAAAATATTGATAATAATAATAACAACAACAACGATAATATTAATTATTATATGATATTAAAACAATTGACAATGATATTATTACAACATAATAAAAATGCAGCAATGATAATAAAATAATAAAATAAAATACAAAATTACTAATAAAAATATTGATAATGAAAAAAACAACAATTATATCATATAAAAAATAATAATAACAATACAATAATAAAAATACTACAAAATTCATAAAAATATTGATAACAATAAAGACAATAATAACAATAATATAATATTAATAATTATGCTATTAATATTAAAACATAATACTACAGCAACAATGATAATACAATAATAAAAAATACAATATTACTAATACAAATATTGATAATAAAAATAGATTTAAAAAAATTATATAATACAAAAATATAATAACAATGATAATAATATTAAAAAACTACAAAATAAAAATATTGATAATAATAAAAAAACAATAATAATGATAATAAAAACAATTATATAATATTAAACAAAATATTGATAATAATGCTATTAGTATTACAACATAATAAAATAAACAACAACCATACAATAATAAAAAATAATACTGTATTACATTATTAATAATAATACAAATATTGATAATAAAACAATAATACAATTTTGCACAGATGCAGATTAAAGATGTAACAAAATCCATGTATAGGGATCTCTGCCCTCCACTCATGTTATCCCCTCCCCCTCCCCACCCCCGCGGGGTCCTATAATAGGGACATGAGATAATAATTGGGGGTCGGCGTCCCTTCCGCTATGTACAGAACACCGACACATCCGCCAGAGAGCTTTGAATATTGAAATATTTATTTATTAGGAATGCAGCTCAGGCAGCCAATCAGAGCTCATCGTATGCTAGTCTGATCTCAGTGACCTGTGATTGGCTGAACAAATATTGTTGTTTATTGTCTGTCGAACGAGACAAACCATTCCAGACGATCGGGTGAAGATCTCACAGAAGGATCCGAATCTGCAGTAAATAGTGAAGCTTGAAATCTACAGACATCAATGCATAATGCTGACAAGCTAACATGTTTCAGGTGCTGGGGGCAGTGCGATGGGCAATGGGGAGTGTTACAGGAATCCAAATCTCACAGGGAGGCTCAGAGCTGCAGATAGTGGTGTCCCTCCCTCCCCCTTCAGCTACACAGCACGCAGTGTAAATCACAAGACTGGCTGGAGACAATTAGGAAAATGTTAGCCGTCCCCCCGGCTGCTGCAGAGGAGGCGGAGCAAGCAGATAGACACGCCCACCTAGAGACAGCAGAGAAACAAGGCGGAGCCAAAGTCACTAAAAACAACCAATTAGATATTCATTACATTTTATTTGGCAACACAGAGCAGTTGATGGGCGGACCTGATGCCTGACACCCCCCAGACTTTGTGCCTGACACCCCCCCAGACTTTGTGCCTGACACCCCCCCAGACTTTGTGCCTGACACCCCCCCAGACTTTGTGCCTGACACCCCCCCAGACTTTGTGCCTGACACCCCCCAAACTTTGTGCCTAACCCCCCCCCCCATACTTTGTGCCTCACACCCCCCAGAGTTTGTGCCAGACACCCCCCCCAGACTTTGTGCCAGACATCCCCCCAGACTTTGTACCAGACACCCCCCCAGACTTTGTGTCTCACACCCCCCAGACTTTGTGTCTCACACCCCCCAGACTTTGTGTCTCACACCCCCCAGACTTTGTGTCTCACACCCCCCAGACTTTGTGTCTCACACCCCCCAGACTTTGTGTCTCACACCCATACAGACTTTGTGTCTCACACCCATACAGACTTTGTGTCTCACACCCATACAGACTTTGTGTCTCACACCCCCCAGACTTTGTGCCAGGGTCCAGCAGAGCAGAGGAATCTCCATTGCTTTTGTGTTTTATGATACTCGGAGGGCTAAAATGACAATTGATATAGAGGAGGCTGATAGTGAGATCGGGGAGCGATATGAACGCTAATGGGGGAGGGGAGGGGGAGGAGCTCTGCTGTGTTGATCTGTAACATTATTATGATTATTATTAATAGTAGTAAATAATAATAATAGTTGGCAATAATCCCGCTGTCTCCCACTAATCCCAATCGCTCCCATTAATCCCAATCTCTCTCCCACTAATCCCAATCTCTCCCAGTAACCCCGCTGTCTCCCACTAATCCCAATCTCCCACTAATCCCAATATCTCTCCCACTAATCCCAATCTCTCCCAGTAACCCCGCTCTCTCCCACTAATCCCGATCTCCCACTAATGCCAATATCTCTCCCACTAATCCCAATCTCTCTTCCACTGATCCTAATCTCTCTTTCAATGATCCCAATCTCTCCCAGTAACCCCGCTCTCTCCCACTAATCCCAATCTCTCCCAGTAGTCCCACTATCTACCACTAATCCCAATCTCTTTCCCACTAATCCCAATCTCTCCCACTAATCTCGCTCTCTCCCACTAATCCCGCTCTCTCCCACTAATCCCGCTCTCTCCCACTAATCCCGCTCTCTCCCACTAATCCCGCTCTCTCCCACTAATCCCGCTCTCTCCCACTAATCCCGCTCTCTCCCACTAATCCCGCTCTCTCCCAGTAACCACAATCTCTCCCACTAATCCCAATCTCTCCCAGTAACCCCAATCTTTCCCACTAATCCCAATCTCTCCCACTAATCCCAATCTCTCCCACTAATCCTGCTCTGTCCCACTAATCCCGCTCTCTCCCACTAATCCCGCTCTCTCCCACTAATCCCGCTCTCTCCCACTAATCCCGCTCTGTCCCACTAATCCCGCTCTGTCCCACTAATCCCGCTCTCTCCCACTAATCCTGCTCTCTCCCAGTAACCCCAATCTCTCCCACTAATCCCAATCTCTCTCCCACTAATCCCAATCTCTCCCAGTAACCCCGCTGTCTCCCACTAACCCCAATCTCTCCCACTAATCCCGCTCTCTCCCAGTAACCCCAATCTCTCCCACTAATCCGAATCTCACTCTCCCACTAATCCTAATCTCTCCCAGTAACCCTGCTGTCTCCCAGTAACCCCAATCTCTCCCACTAATCCTGCTCTCTCCCACTAATCCCGCGCTCTCCCAGTAACCTCAATCTCTCCCACTAATCCCAATCTCTCTCCCACTAATCCCAATCTCTCTCCCACTAATCCCAATCTCTCTCCCACTAATCCCACTGTCTCCCACTAATCCCGCTCTCTCCCAGTAATCCCGCTCTCTCCCACTAATCCCAATCTCTCTCCCACTAATCCCAATCTCTCCCACTAAGCCCAATCACTCCCACTAATCCCGCTCTCTCCCAGTAATCCCGCTCTCTCCCACTAATCCCATTCTCTCTCCCACTAATCCCAATCTTTCTCCCACTAATTCCAATCTCTCCCAGTAACCCCGCTGTCTCCCAGTAACCCCGCTCTCTCCCACTAATCCCAATCTCTCCCACTAATCCCATTCTCTCCCACTAATCCCGCTCTCTCCCACTAATCCCAATCATTCTCCCACTAATTCCAATGTCTCTCCCACGAATCCCTATCTCTCCCACTAATCCTGCTCTCTCACACTAATCCCGCTCTCTCCCACTAACCCCAATCTCTCCCACTAATCCCAATCTCTCCCACTAATCCCAATCTCTCTCCCACGAACCCCACTGTCTCCCAGTAACCCTGCTCTCTCCCACTAATCCCGCTCTCTCCCAGTAACTACAATCTCTCCCATTAACTCCAATCTCTCCCACTAATCCCAATCTCTCTCCCACTAATCCCAATCTCTCCCACTAACCCCAATCTCTCCCACAAATCCCGCTCTCTCCCACTAATCCCAATCTCTCTCCCACTAATCCCAATCTCTCCCACTAATCCCAATCTCTCTCCCACTAATCCCAATCTCTTTCCCACTAATCCCAATCTCCCCCAGTAACCCCGCTCTCTCCCACTAACCCCGCTCTCTCCCACTAATCCCAATCTCTCCCAGTAGTCCCACTATCTACCACTAATCCCAATCTCTTTCCCACTAATCCCAATCTCTCCCACTAATCTCGCTCTCTCCCACTAATCCCGCTCTCTCCCACTAATCCTACTCTCTCCCAGTAACCACAATCTCTCCCACTAATCCCAATCTCTCCCAGTAACCCCAATCTTTCCCACTAATCCCAATCTCCCCCACTAATCCCAATCTCTCCCACTAATCCCAATCTCTCCCACTAATCCCGCTCTGTCCCACTAATCCCGCTCTGTCCCACTAATCCCGCTCTGTCCCACTAATCCCGCTCTCTCCCACTAATCCCGCTCTCTCCCACTAATCCCGCTCTCTCCCACTAATCCCGCTCTCTCCCACTAATCCCGCTCTCTCCCACTAATCCCGCTCTCTCCCACTAATCCCGCTCTGTCCCACTAATCCCGCTCTGTCCCACTAATCCTGCTCTCTCCCAGTAACCCCAATCTCTCCCACTAATCCCAATCTCTCTCCCACTAATCCCAATCTCACCCAGTAACCCCGCTGTCTCCCACTAACCCCAATCTCTCCCACTAATCCCGCTCTCTCCCAGTAACCCCAATCTCTCCCACTAATCCCAATCTCACTCTCCCACTAATCCTAATCTCTCTCCCACTAATCCCAATCTCTCCCAGTAACCCTGCTGTCTCCCAGTAACCCCAATCTCTCCCACTAATCCTGCTCTCTCCCACTAATCCCGCGCTCTCCCAGTAACCTCAATCTCTCCCACTAATCCCAATCTCTCTCCCACTAATCCCAATCTCTCTCCCACTAATCCCACTGTCTCCCACTAATCCCAATCCCTCCCACTAATCCCGCTCTCTCCCAGTAATCCCGCTCTCTCCCACTAATCCCAATCTCTCTCCCACTAATCCCAATCTCCCCCACTAAGCCCAATCACTCCCACTAATCCCGCTCTCTCCCAGTAATCCCGCTCTCTCCCAGTAATCCCATTCTCTCTCCCACTAATTCCAATCTTTCTCCCACTAATTCCAATCTCTCCCAGTAACCCCGCTGTCTCCCAGTAACCCCGCTCTCTCCCACTAATCCCAATCTCTCCCACTAATCCCATTCTCTCCCACTAATCCCGCTCTCTCCCACTAATCCCAATCATTCTCCCACTAATTCCAATGTCTCTCCCACGAATCCCTATCTCTCCCACTAATCCTGCTCTCTCACACTAATCCCGCTCTCTCCCACTAACCCCAATCTCTCCCACTAATCCCAATCTCTCCCACTAATCCCAATCTCTCTCACACGAACCCCTCTGTCTCCCAGTAACCCTGCTCTCTCCCACTAATCCCGCTCTCTCCCAGTAACTACAATCTCTCCCATTAACTCCAATCTCTCCCACTAATCCCAATCTCTCTCCCACTAATCCCAATCTCTCCCAGTAACCCCATTGTCTCCCACTAACCCCAATCTCTCCCACAAATCCCGCTCTCTCCCACTAATCCCAATCTCTCTCACACGAACCCCTCTGTCTCCCAGTAACCCTGCTCTCTCCCACTAATCCCGCTCTCTCCCAGTAACTACAATCTCTCCCATTAACTCCAATCTCTCCCACTAATCCCAATCTCTCTCCCACTAATCCCAATCTCTCCCAGTAACCCCATTGTCTCCCACTAACCCCAATCTCTCCCACAAATCCCGCTCTCTCCCACTAATCCCAATCTCTCTCCCACTAATCCCAATCTCTCCCACTAATCCCAATCTCTCCCACTAATTACAATCTCTCCCACTAATTACAATCTCTCCCACTAATTACAATCTCTCTCCCACTAATCCCAATCTCTCTCCCACTAATCCCAATCTCCCCCAGTAACCCCGCTCTCTCCCACTAATCCCGATCTCTCCCACTAATCCCAATCTCTCCCACTAATCCCAATCTCTCCCACTAATCCCAATCTCTCCCACTAATACCAATCTCTCCCACTAATCCCAATCTCTCTCCCACTAATCCCAATCTCTCTCCCACTAATCCCAATCTCTCTCCCACTAATCCCAATCTCCCCCAGTAACCCCGATCTCTCCCACTAATCCCGATCTCTCCCACTAACCCCACTTTCTCCCACTAACTCCGCTTTCTCCCACTAACCCCGCTCTCTCCCACTAACCCCAATCATTCTCCCACTAATCCCAATATCTCTCCCACAAATCCCAATCTCTCCCACTAATCCCAATCTCTCCTACGAACCCCAATCTCTCTCCCACGAACCCCACTGTCTCCCAGTAACCCTGCTCTCTCCCACTAATCCCGCTCTCTCCCAGTAACTCCAAACTCTCCCAGTAACTCCAATCTCTCCCATTAACTCCAATCTCTCCCATTAACTCCAATCTCTCCCATTAACTCCAATCTCTCCCACTAATCCCAATCTCTCTCCCACTAATCCCGCTCTCTCCCAGTAACTCCAAACTCTCCCAGTAACTCCAATCTCTCCCATTAACTCCAATCTCTCCCATTAACTCCAATCTCTCCCACTAATCCCAATCTCTCTCCCACTAATCCCAATCTCTCCCAGTAACCCCGCTGTCTCCCACTTACCCCAATCTCTCCCACTAATCCCGCTCTCTCCCACTAATCCCAATCTCTCTCCCACTAATCCCAATCTCTCCCAGTAACCCCGCTCTCTCCCACTAATCCCAATCTCTCCCACTAATCCCAATCTCTCCCACTAATCCCAATCTCTCTCCCACTAATCCCAATCTCTCTCCCACTAATCCCAATCTCCCCCAGTAACCCCGCTCTCTCCCACTAATCCCGATCTCTCCCACTAACCCCACTTTCTCCCACTAACCCCGCTCTCTCCCACTAACCCCGCTCTCTCCCACTAACCCCGCTCTCTCCCAGTAAACCAGCCCCCCTGACCTCAGGCCTACTGTCGGAGGGTAGGTGATCTCAGTGGGATAGCTCACTTTCTATTCGGTCTTCTCTCTCCAGGATAGTAACCTGACGGTGGAGGATATCATGGCCCTGATGGTGGTGAAATTTGAAAGTTACACCTCTAAGAGTAGTGGAGACAAGAACACGTTGTGTACCGACAAGCTGTATGGCATGGCCACAGCAGAATTCCCCACCCTCTGTGTAAGTGACACCTATTGGTGGGGACACCCCAAAGGGCAGCCAATCCCATCCTTACATTTGTCTTATGTGATTAATGACTCAAATATGGAGAATAGACATTCATTGAAAGGGAGTCGGCGTGTCACTGAGCAAAAAACCTCCCCATTGTGGGAGTGGCAGAGACACAAACTACTGCAGGAAATCTTCCCATTGTGGGAGGGGCAGAGACACAAACTACTGCAGGAAATCTCCCCATTGTGGGAGGGGCAGAGACAAACTACTGCAGGAAATCTCCCCATTGTGGGAAGAGCAGAGACACAAACTACTGCAAGAAATCTCTCCATTGTGGGAGGGGCAGAGACACAAACTACTGCAGGGAATCTCCCCATTGTGGGAGTGGCAGAGACACAAACTACTGCAGGAAATCTCCCCATTGTGGGAGGGGCAGAGACAGAAACTACTGCAGGGAAATCTCCCCATTGTGGGAGGGGCAGAGACACAAACTACTGCAGGAAATCTCCCCATTGTGGGAGGGGCAGAGACACAAACTACTGCAGGGAAATCTCCCCATTGTGGGAGGGGTAGAGACACAAACTACTGCAGGAAATCTCCCCATTGTGGGAGGGGTAGAGACACAAACTACTGCAGGAAATCCCCCCAATGTGGGGGGGCAGAGACACAAACTACTGAAGGAAATCTCTAAATTGTGGGAGGGACAGAGACACAAACTACTGCAGGCAATCTCCCCATTGTGGGAGGGGCAGAGACACAAACTGCTGCAGGAAATCTCACCTATAAAAAAAATAAACTGAAAAGTTGTCCTAATTCCGTTTTACAGACGAGCGCCAAGAAGGATGAGATCATTAAGGAAATCATCGATAAGATGGACGCCAACAACGACAAGAGGGTGACCTTCGAGGAATTCATGTCTTTCTCGTCTTCTTTGGCCTCAGTCATAAGGGACCTCTTGAAGGAGTAGTGTCCTGGGCGCAGGGGGCGGAGCAACAGTTACCGAATTCAGAGATTGTGCAATCCTTCAATAAAAGTAAAAAGATTTAATCTCATCTGCAGTTTTTGAGCTAAAAAAAGTGTAAATTGCAAAAATAAAAAAAGATTTTATTGGTCGAATTCTCTGGCTTCATATAATAGTGAAAGTAGCCATCAACTCGCAGCAGCCAATCAGAAAGGAGGAGAACCATAAAACAGAACTCTGCAGATAAAATAAAATGTTATTTAGTATTGTTACACAGTCTGAGAATCAGAAATCAGACTGCCCAGCCGGAATCACAGGACTGGCTGAATGGAATAACCCGGATTGTGGCAATATTCCAATCCATGGTCAGACTTTCAGAGGCAAATGTTGTCATACTTCCCAGGAGTCTTCAGAAGGGGAGGAGGGGCTTTCTCAGCTAAGCACACCCTCCTGCATGCCTGAGCTAAGGGCAGATAAATTCCAGGAAGTAAATGCTACTTGAATCATCTGCCCTTACTCAAGATAGCCGCAGCTAGAAATGCTAGGGGGTGTTTTCAAAGTAATTCCTTTACAAAATAAATCACAGAGACACGGATGGATGGATGGATGGATGGATGGATGGATGGGAGGGGGTTGCCCTGAATATTAAAATTAAATTAAATTGTGTTTTTAGTTTGTGGTGTTCAGATGCCGTGTGGTTCTGCTACAACAGCGCCCTCTGCTGTTCTACTTTATATAAATCCTTACATTGGTACAAAGCTACAACATCGCCCTATGCTGTTCTACTTTATTTAAAACCTTACATTGGTACAAAGCTACAACATCGCCCTCTGCTGTTCTACTTTATATAAAACCTTACATTGATACAAAGCTACAACATTGCCCTCTGCTGTTCTACTTTATATAGAACCTTACATTGGTACAAAGCTACAACATCGCCCTCTGCTGTTCTACTTTATATAGAACCTTACATTGGTACAAAGCTACAACATCGCCCTCTGCTGTTCTACTTTATATAGAACCTTACATTGGTACAAAGCTACAACATCGCCCTCTGCTGTTCTACTTTATATATAACCTTACAATGGTACAAAGCTACAACATCGCCCTCTGCTGTTCTACTTTATATAGAACCTTACATTGGTACAAAGCTACAACATCGCCTCTGCTGTTGTACTTTATATAGAACCTTACATTGGTACAAAGCTTCAACATCGCCTCTGCTGTTGTACTTTATATAGAACCTTACATTGGTACAAAGCTACAACATCGCCTCTGCTGTTGTACTTTATATAGAACCTTACATTGGTACAAAGCTTCAACATCGCCTCTGCTGTTGTACTTTATATAAGACCTTACATTGGTACAAAGCTACAACATCGCCCTCTGCTGTTCTACTTTATAGAGAACCTTACATTGGTACAAAGCTACAACATCGCCCTCTGCTGTTCTACTTTATATAGAACCTTACATTTGTACAAAGCTACAACATCGCCTCTGCTGTTGTACTTTATATAGAACCTTACATTGGTACAAAGCTACAACATCACCCTCTGCCGTTCTACTTTATATATAACCTTACAATGGTACAAAGCTACAACAGTGCCCTTTGGTGTTCTAATTTATATATAGCCTTACAAGCATACAAAGCTGCAATCTGATGCTACATTTGTGCACTCCGATGTTTTACTTTACATATGTTTTACAGTGGTATGAAGCTATAACAGCGCCCTCTGCTGTTCTGCTTTATATATAGTCTTACAATCATACAAAGCTATAACAGCACATCCTGCTGTTTGGTTTTATATATAACCTTAAAATTACACATAGCTGCAACAGTGCCCCCTGCTGTTCTAACTTACATATAAAACTTAGAAATTATCACATGCCTGATCGGAGGCTGAAATGCTGGGAGGGCTTCCCTTGTGACTAAGTGCAGAGCGCCCCCTGAAGGTGGCACAGGGAGAGCTATACCCAAAGAGGCAGAGGTTGCTGGCTGCGGCAGGCTGAGGTGGAGAAGAGAAGTCCAGTGGTGGGCAGCTCACAAGCAGGGTAGACTGCTAGGCAGGGGTACCTCAGAAGTACCAGACGAGATCAAGCAGCAGGGAGAACCAGAAGCAGAGTCAGGAGCCAGGCCGGAGTTCATACACAAAATAGCCAGCAGTAGCAAAGTCAATGGAACAAGCTGGGGTTCATACATAGGGCAGCAGATCAGAGTAGAGTAAACAGGAACAAGCCAGTCAAGTCGGGGTCAACACAGATCAGACGGGTCAAGGCAAGCCGGGTTGTTAGCAGGTAATCCAAGACAAACAGGGACAGGAACTCAGGAATACACAAGAAGCTGAAGATCATGCAGCAGTTGGTGACTGCTGCAGCAGGCTTTAAATAGGACACTGGCGCCTGGGGTCTCTCGCGTATTGCGTGCGCGCACACTGGTGAATATACTGTCCTGGCCGCTCTCGCCCGTGCGCGCATGCGTATGCGTATTAGCATTAGAGAATTCACATTTGTAGATCCGCGATTCTGCTGGCCATTGATGCCAGTTCTCCTGCGGGTTGGTCCCTGACAGAAATGCTATAACAATGCCTTCTGCTGTTCTGTTTTATATATAACCATACAATGATACAAAGCTATAACAGCGCCTTCTGCTGTTCTGATTTATATATAACCTTACAATGATACATAGCTGCAACAGTAACAGTGCCCCCTGCTGTCCTGCTTTATATATATATATATATATATATATATATATATATATATACACACATACACATATACACACACACATACATACATACACACATATACACATATACACACACACACACATACATACACACACACACACACACACACATACATATACATATACACATACAAATAATCTACCCATCGATTTAAACCTTACAATAAATTTGATGCTATATTTGTGCACTCTGATGTTCTACATTATATATGTTTTACAATGGCACAAAGCTATAACAGCGCCCTCTGCTGTTCTGATTTATATATAACCTTACAATGATACAAACCTATAACAGCACCTCCTGCTGTTGGGTTATATATATAGAACCCTACAATAATTTAATGCTACAACATCGCCCTCTGCTGTTCTACTTTATATATAACCTTACAATGATACATAGCTGCAACAGTACCCCCTGCTGTTCAAATTTATATATAAAACATAGAAATTCTATAACAGCGCCTCCTGCTATTTGGTTTTAGAAATAATCCTACAATGCTATACCTTGACCTCTATCAACTTCATAAAAAAAAAACACCTGTAGGGAAAATATATATATATATATACACACACACACACACACACACTCTCTAATCTTTCACCTGGGTTCTTCCCACAAGAAGACCTCATCACAAGAATAGTGAAGTCACCCTCTGCAGCACAAACGCCTAAGGAAGAATATGTATAGTTATTAACCATTTCTTCCAGTTTTTTTTAAGTAAGCTGCTAATAATGACGGGGGTGGGGACCTGATATTTTAATTGGACCTGGCATTTTACTGAACAATCCACTTTTTAATTCCTATAATCCAAGTAAATCAAGCAAGTCTCCAGATATGCCCTGCCACCCTTAATTCCCTTCTCCTGCTGTTCACCGAGACCTCTATTGGGATTCCTAAAGCACAACTCCACTAATGGACTATATTTAGAGTTAGAACCTCTGTCAGGGTTGATTTACTGTCTGTGTTCCCACTGGGGAGATTTCATCTCACTTCCGGATGGGGTGTCACTAGGAGAGGAAGTGCTGGAATATTTCTTCTTTTTTTTTTGCAGGAAGTGTGGTGTCAGATAAGGACCGAGCCCATACACAGCCCTCAGCCCACCTGTGTCGGTTAATGAGATGTGGGCTGTAAGTTAATGAGCGGTCCTTCTCTATAGAAGAGACACTCTCCAGGAACTCTTCTTTTTCCCAATACAGGGTTAAATATTCAGTCACAGGCTGGGCGATAGGAGGAGTAGATTTGGGCTCCAGGGAAACCAAACCAAAACACTTTAATCGGTTTGTTGGGATCGGCCTCAGCAAGACGTGACTCAGCCTTTGTCAGAGCCGATACTGGTGACCAAAGCTCAGAGCTGGGGATGCCGACACCCTACATACCTTAGATGTCTACAGAAGAATACAGCCTTACCATTTTCTTTGCTGTAGGCCAAACTCGGCTTCTGCCTGGGGCACCATTGCTCAGGGGACACCATTCTGACTAAGTAATGCTAAGCCCAGGTACAGGCTGGTGGGACAAGGCCAATGCTCTAGAGCTGTTGGAGCCACCCCTGCACCTGCACTTGGCTACAATGGTCCTAAAGAGAGGGGGCATGGCTAGAACCAGGGAACACACTTGGCTTACATTGGTTCCAGAGAGAAGGGGCCTGGCTGGAACCAGGGAACACACTTGGCTTACATTGGTCCTAGAGAGAGGGGGCGTGGCTGGAACCAGGGAACACACTTGGCTTACATTGGTCCTAGAGAGAGGGGGCGTGGCTGGAACCAGGGAACACACTTGGCTTACATTGGTCCTAGAGAGAGGGGGCATGGCTGGAACCAGCGAACACACTTGGCTTACATTGGTTCCAGAGAGAGGGGGCGTGGCTGGAACCAGGGAACACACTTGGCTTACATTGGTCATAGAGAGAGGGGGCATGGCTGGAGCCAGGGAACACACTTGGCTTACATTGGTCCTAGAGAGAGGGGGCGTGGCTGGAGCCAGGGAACACACTTGGGTTACATTGGTCCTAGAGAGAGGGGGCGTGGCTGGAGCCAGGGAACACACTTGGCTTACATTGGTCCCAGAGAGAGGGGGCGTGGCTGGAGCCAGGGAACACACTTGGCTTACATTGGTCCTAGAGAGAGCGGGCATGGCTGGAGCCAGGGAACACACTTGGCTTACATTGGTCCCAGAGAGGGGGCATGGATGGAACCTGAGAACATACTTGGCTTACAGTGGTCCTAGAGAGAGGGGGCGTGGCTGGAAAAAGGGAACACACTTGGCTTACATTGGTTCCAGAGAGAGGGGGCGTGGCTGGAGCCAGGGAACACACTTGGCTTACATTGGTCCTAGAGAAAGCGGGCAAGGCTGGAGCCAGGTAACACACTTGGCTTACATTGGTCCCAGAGAGGGGGCGTGGCTGGAACCTGAGAACACACTTGGCTTACATTGGTCCCAGAGAGAGGGGGCGTGGCTGGAGCCAGGGAACACACTTGGCTTACATTGGTCCTAGAGAGAGCGGGCATGGCTGGAGCCAGGGAACACACTTGGCTTACATTGGTCCCAGAGAGGGGGCATGGATGGAACCTGAGAACATACTTGGCTTACAGTGGTCCTAGAGAGAGGGGGCGTGGCTGGAACCAGGGAACACACTTGGCTTACATTGGTCTCAGAGGGAGGGGGCATGGCTGGAGCCAGGTAACACACTTGGCTTACATTGGTCCCAGAGAGGGGGCGTGGCTGGAACCTGAGAACACACTTGGCTTACATTGGTCCTAGAGAGAGGGGGTGTGGCTGGAGCCAGGGAACACCCTTGGCTTACATTGGTCCTAGAGAGAAGGGGTGTGGCTGGAGCCAGGGAACGCACTTGGCTTACATTGGTCCCAGAGAGAGGGGGCATGGCTGGAACCAGGGAACACACTTGGCTTACATTGGTCTCAGAGAGAGAGGGCGTGGCTGGAGCCAGGGAACACACTTGGCTTACATTGGTCTCAGAGGGAGGGGGCGTGGCTGGAACCAGGGAACACACTTGGCTTACATTGGTCCTAGAGAGAGGGGGCGTGGCTGGAACCAGGGAACACACTTGGCTTACATTGGTCCCAGAGAGGGGGCGTGGCTGGAACCTGAGAACGCACTTGGCTTACATTGGTCTCAGACGGAGGGGGCATGGCTGGAGCCAGGGAACACACTTGGCTTACATTGGTTCCAGAGAGAGGGGGCGTGGCTGGAGCCAGGGAACACACTTGGCTTACAATGGTCCTAGAGAAAGCGGGCAAGGCTGGAGCCAGGGAACACACTTGGCTTACATTGGTCCAAGAGAGGGGGCATGGCTGGAACCTAGGAAAACACTTGGCTTACATTGGTCCTAGAGAGAGGGGGTGTGGCTGGAGCCAGGGAACACACTTGGCTTACATTAGTCTCAGAGAGAGGGGGCGTGGCTGGAACCAGGGAACACACTTGGCTTACATTGGTCTCAGAGAGGGGGCGTGGCTGGAACCTGAGAACACACTTGGCTTACAGTGGTCCTAGAGAGAGGGGGTGTGGCTGGAACCAGGGAACACACTTGGCTTACATTGGTCTCAGAGGGAGGGGGCATGGCTGGAGCAAGGGAACACACTTGGCTTACATTGGTCCTAGAGAAAGCGGGCAAGGCTGGAGCCAGGGAACACACTTGGCTTACATTGGTCCCAGAGAGCGGGCGTGGCTGGAACCTGAGAACACACTTGGCTTACATTGGTCTCAGAGAGAGAGAGGGCGTGGCTGGAGCCAGGGAACACACTTGGCTTACATTGGTCCTAGAGAGAGGGGGCGTGGCTGGAGCCAGGGAACGCACTTGGCTTACATTGGTCCCAGAGAGAGAGGGCGTGGCTGGAGCCAGGGAACACACTTGGCTTACATTGGTCCTAGAGAGAGGGGGCGTGGCTGGAATCAGGGAAGACACTTGGCTTACATTGGTCCTAGAGAGAGGGGGCGTGGCTGGAACCAGGGAACACACTTGGCTTACATTGGTCTCAGAGAGAGGGGGCGTGGCTGGAACCAGAGCACACACTTGGCTTACATTGGTCCCAGAGAGAGGGGGCGTGGCTGGAGCCAGGAAACACACTTGGCTTACATTGGTCCCAGAGAGGGGGCGTGGCTGGAACCTGAGAACACACTTGGCTTACATTGGTCCCAGAGAGGGGGCGTGGCTGGAACCTGAGAACACACTTGGCTTACAGTGGTCCTAGAGAGAGGGGGTGTGGCTGGAACCAGGGAACACACTTGGCTTACATTGGTCTTAGAGAGAGGGGGCGTGGCTGGAACCAGAGCACACACTTGGCTTACATTGGTTCCAGAGAGAGGGGGCATGGCTGGAGCCAGGGAACACACTTGGCTTACATTGGTCCTAGAGAAAGCGGGCAAGGCTGGAGCCAGGGAACACACTTGGCTTACATTGGTCCTAGAGAGAGGGGGCGTGGCTGGAATCAGGGAAGACACTTGGCTTACATTGGTCCTAGAGAGAGGGGGCGTGGCTGGAACCAGGGAACACACTTGGCTTACATTGGTCTCAGAGAGAGGGGGCGTGGCTGGAACCAGAGCACACACTTGGCTTACATTGGTCCCAGAGAGAGGGGGCGTGGCTGGAGCCAGGAAACACACTTGGCTTACATTGGTCCTAGAGAAAGCGGGCAAGGCTGGAGCCAGGGAACACACTTGGCTTACATTGGTCCCAGAGAGGGGGCGTGGCTGGAACCTGAGAACACACTTGGCTTACATTGGTCCCAGAGAGGGGGCGTGGCTGGAACCTGAGAACACACTTGGCTTACAGTGGTCCTAGAGAGAGGGGGTGTGGCTGGAACCAGGGAACACACTTGGCTTACATTGGTCTTAGAGAGAGGGGGCGTGGCTGGAACCAGAGCACACACTTGGCTTACATTGGTTCCAGAGAGAGGGGGCATGGCTGGAGCCAGGGAACACACTTGGCTTACATTGGTCCTAGAGAAAGCGGGCAAGGCTGGAGCCAGGGAACACACTTGGCTTACATTGGTCTTAGAGAGAGGGGGCGTGGCTGGAGCCAGGGAACACACTTGGCTTACATTGGTCTCAGAGGGAGGGGACGTGGCTGGAACCAGGGAACACACTTGGCTTACATTGGTCCTAGAGAGAGGGGGCGTGGCTGGAACCAGGGAACACACTTGGCTTACATTGGTCCCAGAGAGGGGGCGTGGCTGGAACCTGAGAACACACTTGGCTTACAGTGGTCCTAGAGAGAGGGGGCGTGGCTGGAACCAGGGAACACACTTGGCTTACATTGGTCTCAGAGGGAGGGGGCATGGCTGGAGCAAGGGAACACACTTGGCTTACATTGGTTCCAGAGAGAGGGGGCATGGCTGGAGCCAGGGAACACACTTGGCTTACATTGGTCCCAGAGAGGGGGCGTGGCTGGAACCTGAGAACACACTTGGCTTACATTGGTCTCAGAGAGAGAGGGCGTGGCTGGAGCCAGGGAACAGACTTGGCTTACATTGGTCCTAGAGAGAGGGGGCGTGGCTGGAGCCAGGGAACGCACTTGGCTTACATTGGTCCCAGAGAGAGGGGGCATGGCTGGAACCACGGAACACACTTGGCTTACATTGGTCCTAGAGAGAGGGGGCGTGGCTGGAACCAGGGAACACACTTGGCTTACATTGGTCTCAGAGAGAGGGGGCGTGGCTGGAACCAGAGCACACACTTGGCTTACATTGGTCCCAGAGAGAGGGGGCGTGGCTGGAGCCAGGGAACACACTTGGCTTACATTGGTCCTAGAGAGAGGGGGCGTGGCTGGAACCAGAGCACACACTTGGCTTACATTGGTCTCATAGAAGGCGTGGCTGGAGCCAGGGAACACACTTTGGCTTACATTGGTCCTAGAGAGAGGGGGCGTGGCTGGAACCAGGGAAGACACTTGGCTTACATTGGTTCCAGAGAGAGGGGGTGTGGCTGGAACCTGAGAACATACTTGGCTTACATTGGTCCTAGAGAGAGGGGGCGTGGCTGGAACCAGAAAACACGCTTGGCTTACATTGGTCTCAGACGGAGGGGGCGTGGCTGGAACCAGAGCACACACTTGGCTTACAGTGGTCCCAGAGAGAGGGGGCGTGGCTGGAGCCAGGGAACACACTTGGCTTACATTGGTCTCATAGAAGGCGTGGCTGGAGCCAGGGAACACACTTTGGCTTACATTGGTCCTAGAGAGAGGGGGCGTGGCTGGAACCAGGGAAGACACTTGGCTTACATTGGTTCCAGAGAGAGGGGGTGTGGCTGGAACCTGAGAACATACTTGGCTTACATTGGTCCTAGAGAGAGGGGGCGTGGCTGGAACCAGAAAACACGCTTGGCTTACATTGGTCTCAGACGGAGGGGGCGTGGCTGGAACCAGGGAACACACTTGGCTTACATTGGTCTCAGAGATAGGGGGCGTGGCTGGAACCAGAGCACACACTTGGCTTACAGTGGTCCCAGAGAGAGGGGGCGTGGCTGGAGCCAGGGAACACACTTGGCTTACATTGGTCCCAGAGAGAGGGGGTGTGGCTGGAGCCTGAGAACACACTTGGCTTACATTGGTCCTAGAGAGAGGGGGCGTGGCTTGAGCCAGGGAACACACTTGGCTTACATTGGTCCCAGAGAGAGGGGGCGTGGCTGGAACCAGGGAGCGCACTTGGCTTACATTGGTCCTAGAGAGAGGGGGCGTGGCTGGAGCCAGGGAGCGCACTTGGCTTACATTGGTCCCAGAGAGAGGGGGTGCGGCTGGAACCAGAGCACACACTTGGCTTTACAGCGGTCCCAGAGAGAGGGGGCGTGGCTGGAACCTGAGAACACACTTGGCTTACATTGGTCCTAGAGAGAGGGGGCGTGGCTGGAACCAGAAAACACGCTTGGCTTACATTGATCTCAGACGGAAGGGGCGTGGCTGGAACCAGGGAACACACTTGGCTTACATTGGTCTCAGAGATAGGGGGCGTGGCTGGAACCAGAGCACACACTTGGCTTACAGTGGTCCCAGAGAGAGGGGGTGTGGCTGGAACCAGAGCACACACTTGGCTTACAGTGGTCCCAGAGAGAGGGGGCGTGGCTGGAGCCAGGGAACACACTTGGCTTACATTGGTCCTAGAGAGAGGGGGTGTGGCTGGAACCAGAGCACACACTTGGCTTTACAGCGGTCCCAGAGAGAGGGGGCGTGGTTCGAACCAGGGAAGACACTTGGCTTACATTGGTCTCAGAGAGAGGGGGCGTGGCTGGAACCAGGGAAGACACTTGGCTTACATTGGTCCCAAGAAGGGGGCGTGGCTGGAACCAGGGAACACACTTGGGTACTGTTGCCCAGGCTAACCTTAGGATTGTCCAAGACGTAACTTTTTATGAATTTTTTTTCCCGGGATCTCACGCGGGGCTCAGCATCCGTCACAGCACATTGCACACAGGACGCCGCCTCAGCTTGTTGGGATCAGATCCCTTCAACTTGCCACAGGTTACTACGGGTCACATAACAATTCTCGCCCGCACCCGGCAATTATCTCTCATCATCTGAATTACACACCGTGATATCAGTTACATTGCTATTCCCATACAAGTCCATCGAGTCCGACCGCTTTCCATTCTACACAACGCGCGGTGTGGGAAACTCGCCATGCGCCGTCTGCATATCATATAAAATCCTCCCGTTACCGTTTTGTGGCTTTGTAAAAAAAAAAAAATATATAAACAACCGGCCCTAATAAAATTCACAGCTTTTTATGGCGTCTTGTGCTGCTAATCGCCGCGTAATTGGATATAAATTTACGTTTCAAATGCATCACAAATAACAGTGCGGGAAATCATGTGGCTTTATTTATACCGCAGTAAAAAAAAAAAAAAAACTGTATATGTGTTTATTAAAATTGTAAATAAAATGATAAACATAATGAAAAAAAAGGTAATACAAGAATAGCATCTTGTATGTGTTTTATTAGAAATAAATATTAAGCAAAGAAAGCAACTACAATAATGATAAAATTTGAGAATAGTACAAAAAAAAAAAATACACACATATACATCTATATATCTATATCTATATCTATATCTATATCTATATCTATATCTATATCGAGAGAGAGAGAGAGAGAGAGGATATATATATATCTCTATTAATTATAATAATACAAGATTAGTATATTGCATGTGTTTAATAAAATCAATAAGATAAAACAATTTAATAAACATCATTTTTAAATAGTGACAATAGTAAAACATATAGAATAATAATAATAATAGAATAATGATAATATGATAAATATAAATAAAACAAATTATGAGAAAAGATAAAATAAATTAAATACTATAAGAAAAAAAAAAAAAAAAAAAAAAAAAAAGAGCGATAATAGTAAAAAAAAAAAAAAATAAATAAACCACACACATACAAATTTTTTTTATTATTATCACTGTCTTTTTTTATTATTGTATTTACTTTATTTTTTATCTTTTCTCATAATTTGTTGTATATATTATATATAATATTCCATTCATTTAGATGCGGCATTCGTTATTTCGGATAATTCGTTATTTCGGATAATTCGTATTCGTTATGTTCACCAACAGCCAAATTTATCCGAAATAACGAATGCCGCCTCTACACGAATGGAACGGAAAAAATTAATAAAACGTTTTTATTATTATTATTAATTACATTCCATTTGTTTAGAGGCGGCATTCATTATTTCGGATAAATTCGCATTTGTTACGTTCACCAACAGCCAAATTTGAAAGGAAATTCCAATACCTATAATTTAATAGTTAGTAACAGTGAAGTTATTATTAGTCAGTCATTATTTCAGATTTTCGTATTTAAAAAATTTACAAATCTACGAATAATTTACAACGTTACTTATATGCGAAAAAATTCCTTAAATGGGTTTTCGTTATTTCGGATATTTCCGAATTAATCAATTTGTCGAAATTTTTTTAAAAAAACTAATTTGAAACGAATTGCACATGTCTACTTAATAATTCTTTTTTTTTTTTTCTGTGTCCCCACTGGGGAGATTTGCCTTTACTTCCTGTCCAGAAGACACAACAGGAAGTCAAAGTTCGGGGGGGACAACTGTAACACTTCCTTCCTGTTTCGGTGACATCAGGATGTAGAGGGGTAGGGGGAGGGGGGACACAGACGGCAGTGATGATTTCAGGAAAGCAGATGAACGGCGCTTGAACCCCGAGGACTTTTTTTTATTATGTATTTTATAGTCTTGGCGTCATCCAATGGCAGGACGGTTATGTAGATGGAGAGGATCCGAATGTTAATTCAGAAGCTTCTCCACAGCCGAGGAATTCCATCGTCACCTCGTCATGTAATGAGATTCTAGAATTATAAAGTAGAATGCCGAGGATGTTTATCTATAAAAAGCAATAGTGATAAAAATAATAATATTTATTTAATTACACATTATTATTATTTGATTTTTGACATTAATCTGGGAACAAGTGTCGGATTAACATCTAATTATAGGGTTTGACAACATGACAACCCTCCGGTTTTATTAATCCTCCATGTTTACTCATTATAGAGTCATGTAGGTCACTATGCGGTTTGGCATGTTTGGTGTCCTTCGCAAGGAACGCCGTTGCCAGGGCGGCGCGTTTCTCCCCGCGTCGGGAAAATCACGAGAATTTGCACTGTTGGCCAAAACGTAGAGGAGATCCGAACCCGGCCTAGAAAAGTATCCAAACCGTCAATCGACCGTTATCTCAGATCACCGGAATTGTAAACAACGTATCTTTTCTGATCATTTGTAATTTGATGGTTTAGACACTTAACACTTCGTGTCCATTCACTTCGTACCCCCCCCCCCCCCCCCCATGTTCATCACTGATAAGCAATTCACATACACTATATTCTCAAAAGTATTGGGACGCCTGCCTTTACGCACACATGAACTTTAATGGCATCCCAGTCTTAGTCCGGAGGGTTCAATATTGAGTTGGCTCCGCCCTGTGCGGCTATAACAGCTTCAACTCTTCTGGGAAGGCCGTCCACAAGGTTTAGGAGGGTGCCTATGGGAATGTTTGACCATTCTTCCAGAAGAGCATTTGTGAGGTCAGGCACTGATGTTGGACGAGAAGGCCTAGCTTGCAGTCTCCGCCCTAATTGATCCCAAAGGTGTTGTATCGGGTTGAGGTCAGGACTGCAGGCCAGTCAAGTTCCTTCACCCCAAACTCGCTCATCCATGTCTTTATGGACATTGCTTTGTGCACTGGTCCAAATCATTTGGTGGAGGGGGAGGGAGTTATGGTGTGGGGGGAGGAGGGATTATGGTGTCGGGGGGTGGGGGTGTGATTATGGTGTGGGGGTTGCTTTTCAGGGGTTGGGCTTGGCCCCTTGGTTTCAATGAAGGGAACTCTTAAGACATTTTGGACAATTTCATGCAGGCCAGACAAGTTCCTCCATCCCAAACTCGCTCTTCCATGTCTTTATGGACCTTGCTTTGTGCTCCGGTGTGCAGTGATGTTGGAAGAGGAAGGGGCCGTCCCCAAACTGTTCCCACAAAGTTGGGAGCATGAAATTGTCCAAAATGTCTTGGTGTTCTGACGCCTTAAGAATTCCCTTCACTGGAACTAGGGGGCCAAGCCCAACCCCTGAAAAACAACCCCACACCCAGGGCTGGACTGGGACACAAATGTGGCCCTGGACTTCATCCAGACCGGCCCAGGGCACAGCACATCGGGGCACGGTACAGAGCCCAGCACACCAGGGTACAGAGCCCAGCACACCAGGGTACAGAGCCCAGCACACCAGGGTACATCAGGTCACAGTACATCAAGTCACAGTACATCAGGGCACAGTACATCAGGGCACAGTACATCAGGGCACAGTACATCAGGGCACAGGAAATGAGGGCACAGGAAATGAGGGCACAGGAAATGAGGGCACAGGAAATGAGGGCACAGGAAATGAGGGCACAGGAAATGAGGGCACAGGACATCAGGGCACGGGGCACAGGTCATCGGGGCACAAGGCACACCAGGGCACGGGACACATCAGGGTATAGGACATTGGGGCACAGCACATTCGGGCACAGCACATCAGGTCACATCGGGGCACAGGACATCGGGGCACAGGGCACACCAGGGCATGGGACACATCAGGCATAGGACATCGGGCACAGCACATCAGGGCACATCGGGGCACATAGCACATCAGGGCATGGGGCACATCAGGGCACATCGGGGCATATCAGGGCACATAGCACATCAAGGCACTGGGCACATCAGGGCACGGGGCACATTATGGGGCACATCGGGGCACAAGGCACATCAGGGCACGGGACACATCAGCGCATGGCACATCAGGGCACGGGGCACATTAGGGCACACCGGGGTACATCAGGGCACGGGGCACACCAGGCCACACCGGGGTACATCAGGGCAGGGGGCACATAGCACATCAGAGCACGGGGCACATCAGAGCACATAGCACATCAGAGCACATGGCACATCAGGGCACATGGCACATCAGGGCACATCAGGGCACGGGGCACATGGCACACCGGGGTACATCAGGGCACGGGGCACATAGCACATCAGGGCACATAGCACATCAGGGCACACCGGATACATCAGGGCACGGGGCACATCAGCGCACATAGCACATCAGAGCACGGGGCACATCAGAGCACGGGGCACAGCACATCAGGGCATGGGGCACAGCACATCAGGGCATGGGGCACATCGGGGCACATAGCACATCAGAGCACGGGGCACATCAGGGCATGGGGCACATCAGGGCACACCGGGGTACATCAGGGCATGGGGCACATAGCACATCAGGGCACATCGGGGCACATAGCACATCAGGGCACAGGGCACATCAGGGCACAGGGCACATCAGGGCACACCGGGGTACATCAGGGCACGGGGCACATAGCACATCAGGGCACATAGCACATCAGGGCACACCGGATACATCAGGGCACGGGGCACATCAGCGCACGGGGCACATCAGAGCACGGGGCACATCAGAGCACGGGGCACAGCACATCAGGGCATGGCACATCAGGGCATGGGGCACAGCACATCAGGGCATGGGGCACAGCACATCAGGGCATGGGGCACAGCACATCGGGGCACATAGCACATCAGGGCACATCGGGGCACATAGCACATCAGAGCACGGGGCACATCAGGGCATGGGGCACATCAGGGCACACCGGGGTACATCAGGGCATGGGGCACATAGCACATCAGGGCACGGGGCACATAGCACATCAGGGCACATAGCACATCAGAGCACGGGGCACATCAGGGCATGGGGCACATCAGGGCACATAGCACATCAGGGCACACCGGGGTACATCAGGGCATGGGGCACATAGCACATCAGGGCACATAGCACATCAGGGCACACCGGATGCATCAGGGCACGGGGCACATAGCACATCAGGGCACACCGGATGCATCAG
Organism: Lithobates septentrionalis; assembly: GCA_037952835.1. NCBI lineage: Eukaryota > Metazoa > Chordata > Amphibia > Anura > Ranidae > Lithobates > Lithobates septentrionalis. Next base: position 244,361 of record JBBDGP010003833.1, read on the forward strand.
GGCACGGGGCACATAGCACATCAGGGCACGGGGCACATCAGCGCACATAGCACATCAGGGCACGGGGCACATCAGGGCACGGGGCACATTATGGGACACATCAGGGGGCACATGATCAGGACACATGGCACATTATGGGGCACATTATGGGATTGTTTACTAGCCTGGCCAGCATTCAGGAAGCGCCTGTCTGTAGTAAGTTCTCTCTCATGTCACGCAGCGCTGCTCGCTCCCCGGCGGCCCCTCCTCTCTTCTCATCTATCCCTATTGGCTTGTGACATCATCTGGGATACACGAGAAGAGAGGAGGGGCCGCCGGGGAGCGAGCAGCGCTGCGTGACATGAGAGAGAACTTACTACAGACAGGCGCTTCCTGCGCTACTCTGCATACTGGGTAAATCTCGATCTACCCGTCAGGTGCCAGCTGTCAGCGATTGACAAGTAGATCGCCCCACACCTCCGAGGCAATAGGAGGCCGCTGAAACCGGCCCACTGAGCCATCGGCCCACCGGGGAACTCCTGGTAGTCCCGATAGCCAGTCCATCCCTGCCCATACCATAATCCCCCCTCCACCAAATGATTTGAACAGTGCACAAAGCAAGGTCCATAAAGACATGGATGGAGCGAGTTTGGGGTGGAGGAACTTGACTGGCCTGCACAGAGTCCTGACCTCAATCCCATAGAACACCTTTAGGGTTAATTAGAGCGGATGCTGTGAGCCAGGCCTTCTCGTCCCCATAGACACACTCCTAAACCTTGTGGACGGCCTTCCCAGAAGAGTTGAAGCTGTTATAGCTGCAAAGGGCGGAGCCAACTCAATATTGAACCCTACGGACTAAGACTGGGATTCATTTAAGTTCATGTGTGTGTAAAGGCAGGCGTCCCAATACTTTTGGTAATAGAATGTATGCACAACTTAAAGTTGCAGCCACTTCAATATAGTTCATGCACTACTTTGGTCCAAATTTCATGCAACTTGTAGGCCATAGACTTCAACATTAAGGCTCCATTCACACTTGTGGACTTGTCACTCGACTTTGGACCTCAAAGTTGCATGACAAGCCACACCCCATGTTTTCCAACGAGTACCTTTCATATCTATGCGACTTCAACTTGCAGCCACTTCAAAGTAGTTCATGTACTACTTTTGGTCTGACTTTCATGCGACTTGAGGGCCATAGACTTCAAGGCTAGCCCTCAAACGTCACATGAATGTCGCACCTGAAGATTTTACATGCAACAGTTGTTTATCACTGGTCAAAGCCAAAGTCGCATTCCAGGTCGCACCCATCTAAATTGTGCGACTTTGGAGTTGTGTAAGTGGGATAGGAGCCCGAGCCTCAAAAAGTTACATGAATGTCGCACCTGAAGGTTTTAGATGCTACAGTTGTACATTGTCTTTGGTCAATCAAAGTCGCATCAAGTCATACCCATACAAAGTTGCACTTCACAGTCAAGCCACTAGATGGAGCTGATGACACCAAAAATTAATCTATTCTTTTTGGCCACTAGATGGAGCTGATGACACCAGAACGTCATCTATTCTTTTTGGCCACTAGATGGAGCTGATGACACCAAAAATTCATCTATTCTTTTTGGCCACTAGATGGAGCTTATGACACCAGAACATCATCTATTCTTTTTGGCCACTAGATGGAGCTGATGACACCAGGACTTCAAGGTATTCTTTTTGGCCACTAGATGGAGCTTATGACACCAGAACATCATCTATTCTTTTTGGCCACTAGATGGAGCTTATGACACCAGAAGGTAATCTATTTGGCCACTATATGGAGCTGATGACACCAGGAAACCATCTATTCTATTTGGCCACTAGATAGAATAGATTTACCTCCTGGTGTCTCAGCTCCATCTAGTGGCCAAATAGAATAGATTTACCTCCTGGTGTAATTAGCTCTATTTGGCCACTAGATGGAGCTGATGACACCAGGAATTCATTTATTCTATTTGGCCACTAGATGGAGCTGAGACACCAGGAGGTAATCTATTCTATTTGGCCACTAGTTGGAGCTGATGACACCAGGAGTTCACCTATTCTATTTGGCCACTAGTTGGAGCTGATGACACCAGGAAATTATCTATTCTATTTGGCCACTAGATGGAGTCCTACAAGTGTGAATGGAGAAAACACCACATTATGGCCACTAGATGGCGTTAAGTATAATAGGAATAAAAGGAAGCTCCTCAGCTCCATCTAGTGGCCCCAATACTGTATATTCCTCCTTCGCACTGATAGGAACTTGTCAAAGCTGGAGCAGAGAGAATGTGAAATGGCAACCAATCAGCTTCTAACCTTCAGCTTGTTCGGCTAAGTTTCATAAATTAAATATAGATTTGTATCACCGTTCGTCCTTCAAAACTGCATGTAAATTCGTTCTATGCAAATGGGGCAAACATCAAATATTCCCAGGTTACAGTCTCTGCAGATCGAAGGTGGGAATGGGGAAAATTCTGTTATAGCCACTAGATGGCGTAAGTAGCATAGGGAAAACAGTTTGCTCCTCGGTGCCATCTAGTGGCCCTAATGCTGTATTTCCCCCCCCCATTCACACTGATGGGAATTTAAAGCCGGAGCAGACAGAATGGGGAGCCGCTGTGAATGCCATCCAATCAGCTCTCTACCTTCAGCTTGTTCAGTTAAAGTGGAGTTCCACCCACTTTTACAACTCTTCAGCACCTCTCACTAAACTGTGCACTGTACACAAATTGGATATTTTTTTATTTTTTTTCTCAGCACCTTCTGTATATCTGCTGTATTCATTTTTCACTTCCTCCTCCCTGGCCGCGGCCCATCGCATCATTTCCTGTTTGCAATGCCTTCTGGGAAGGGGCTGCAACTTCCTCTGAAACTGCTGTTGCTATGGAAACCTGACCTGAACCCTATTACACTGCTTGTGCTGCACTGAGCATGTGGGAGATCTGCAAGGATGAGATCCAGGAAGAAATACAGTCTGAGGCTTCAGATGCCCACACTTAAGATGGCCACGGCCTGCTGGAAGTTTATAAAATAACAAACTAATGCTATAAACTAACAAAACAGACCTTAGTTTACTGACTAACTTTACTAGAATACATTAAGCTTGTGTATTATAGGGGTATTTTTATTTAAAAAAGTATAATTTTGGCCGGAACACCACTAAGTTTCACAAATTAAATACAGGAGCCGATTGGTTGCCACCCAGAGCTGCTCTAGATTCCAGTTTTAATAAATTCCCCCTTTGCTATTGGGTGACATTCGATCTGCAGAGCACACAGCCTGAGGACGTTTGATTTGGCCCCATTTAGACAGAACCGGTTTGTGTTGGATGGGGGGGGGGGGGGAACGAATGTAAGCCTTGCCTAAAAAAATAACTAAACCATCAAACAACCATTGTCTGAAATAAGATGATGGAATTGTAACAATGTATCATTTGTGATCGTTGTTATTTGATGGTTTCCGATACTTTAACACTTAGAGGCGTATTTATAAAAAGATTCGTTCATCAAAACTGCGAGTAAATTGGTTCTATGCGAACGGGGGGGGTGGGGTGGGGGGGATGGGATATTCTCAGGTTATATTCTCTCTGTAGAAGGACGGTGTGAATGGGGAGAATACCGTATTATGGTCACTAGGTGGAGCTAAATATCAAAAGGAAATAAGAATGCTGGTTTGCGCCATCTAGTGGCGATCTTGCGGTATTTTCACGCGTCGGGGAGGAATTTATCAAAGTTGGGGAGATATTATTTCACCGTCATCTCGTCATGTAATGAAAACGCAATAATTACAAAACACGAGGGAGGTTTCTGTATTGGAAAACATTATTAAAATTAATATTGCTAATGTATAATTAAATAAAAGATTTATAGTTTTTATTGATATATAACTGCCACATTTACATTCTAATTATAGTGTTTTTATGGTGATGACAACCCTTCATTTTATTGGCCATCGATTTATATCCATCATAATCCTTATGTCATATAGGTCATGACTATGTCAATTTTGGGACAGCATTTAAGTTGACCAATTTAATCTTTTTTTTTTTTTATGTGCTCATTTTTCTAAATATTTATTTTATAAACTCTTATACTGTTACATAGAAGCATGTTATATAATGTACCCTATTTAATTACTTTATTTTTATTTATTTTGATGTACCTATTTTATTAATTTTTTTATTCATATTTTTATTTAATTTAATTACAGAATAATATTATTGAATTACGTTATTTACTTTTTATCTATTTTGATGTATTTATGTTACGATTTAAGTCCAGTCCACTTTGAATCTATCATTGCCACCTAGGAACAGTTTATGACTATATAGGGCTTGTGCATTTCAATGTATTTATTTATTTTCTTTTTTTTTTTTTATTAAGTTACATGATTATATTATTTTTTTAAATTCAAAATGTTCCTTTATTGAAAAAAGGAAATTTTAAAAGCATGATACAACATTTGTCCAAAATGGACTAAATCAAAAAAGATACAGTACAGGTAAGCATCCATACCCAGGACAATGAGTACATTAACAATACGACATTCTACATCTGTAGTGTGGGATATCTTCTATTCTCCAGAGATAAGAGCCAGGGTAGGTACTACATCTCCACCTATCAGGAACCCGTAGACCGAGGGGTCAACTCCTATCTACGCAGTCCATGGCTGCCAAATTTTAGTAAACTTCTTGGGTCAGTTTCTGTTGAGGTATGTTAGTTTATCCAGAGGAAGCACAGCATTTATTGACTTCTCCCATGATCCCACCGTAGGGGGGAGGGGGCATTCCACTGCAGTACAATTTCCCTTTTTGCGTAAAAGAATAAGTAAGTCAGGAGCGGCTTGATATATCGCGGCCTCTGGTCGTCATCCTGGATACCCAGAAGCGCAAGCTCCGGGGACACAGGAAGAACATGCTGGAGGCGGCCATTGATGGAACCTACCACCTTAGCCCAATATCTGGTAATTTTAGGGCAACTCCAAAACATGTGGAAATATGTGCCCGTTTCGTGTTGACACCGGGGGGCAGTCCTGTGATCTCTGTGGGTAAACCCTGTGGAGCCTCTAGGGGGTATAATAGACCCAGTGTAGGAATTTGACCTGTATTAATCTTTCTTTTGAGGATATCAGTAAGGTAGTACTGTCGGCTAAGCAGTCATCCCGGTCCTCTCTGTCCAGGTCCAGTATATCCGCTTTCCACTGAACCCAGAGTTTATCTTTTTTGGAGGCGTCTTTTCTCAGCAGGTCTAGATATAGAGCAGATAGGGGCTTTTGCAGCTTTTCTTGGGCCAACAGCTCCTCAATAGGATCCATGGTCAATCTGGGAGGCGTCGGGAATTGGGCCCTAATGGCATGGCGTAGCTGGAGACATCTGAAGTACATCCACCCTGGCAGGTGATGGTTAAATTGGAGAGTCGTAAATGGTATTATATCTCCCATTGGGATAATATCTCCAAGTGTTTTTATACCATGTTTGGCCCGAATCTGTGGGTCAGGGACAGTCCTAAGTTGCAGAAGGTTAGGGTTCCCCCACAAAGGGCAGAAGGGGGACCAGTCCTGAGGCTGAAGAAGCCCTCGCCTGGCCACCATCCACACCCTAAGAGTTGTTTTGGTAGGTTGTGGAAGGTTGTCATATGCCCTATGCCCCCTATATACCAAATTACCCAGCTCTCGGAGTGATCCAAGGACTGCCGCCTCCAGACACACCGCTGCATTCCTCTTGGAAAGGACATACCACCACCTGACTGTGACTAGCCCAATAATATGTTCGGTAGCGCTAGGCCCCCATAGCGGACAGGGAGTGTCAGGGTCGATCTAGCCAGTCTGGGGGTCGCTCCTCCCCAAACGAAGGAGCCCACGCATTTCTCTAGTTCCTCAAAAAAGGGAGTTGGGTACCCAGATAGGACTGTTACGGAAAACATATGTGAATTTAGGAAGAAACAACATCTTCAACAGATTTATGCGACCTATAAGGTTCAGAGGCAGGGAGGCCCAAGAGGCACAACTGGTTCGAAGTTGGGATAATACCGGTTGCAGGTTGAGGTCTATAAAACTTTTCAGCTCTCTCTGAAACTGGACACCCAAATAATTGATCAACCCAAAGTAGAGGCACTGCGACACCAGGATCACGAGCCTGAGGGTCCAGAGGGAAGATATTCGATTTGGACCAGTTGATACGTATGCCTGAAAACCTACCATAAGTATTGAATATCTCCAGTGCCGCTTGCAGTGACTCTCCCGCATCCTGCAGGTATAATAAGGTATCGTCCGCGTAGAGAGAAATGTTGTCTTCTAGGGATCCTACCCTCAGTCCTCTCACTCCTAATTATAATTGCCAAAGGTTCAATGCAAGCTTCTAGGGATCCTACTCACTCTGTCAGAACTCCTCATTATAAATTGCCAAAGGTTCAAGTGCAAGCGCGAACAGTGCAGGGGACAATGGGCATCCCTGGTGTGTGCCCCTGTAATGAAAAAGATGCTGACAGTCTTTTATTGGTTCGCATCCGAGGGCGCCCGGTATAGCATATGCAGCTATTGAAGGAACCTAGGGCCAAATCCGGCACTAATTCAGGGCCTCCCACAAATAGACCCACTCTACCGAGTCAAACGCCTTCTCGGCATCCAAGGAGGCGATGACCCATTTACCACTGTTTTCATGAGTAATAGACATGTTAAGAAAGAGGCGGCAGAGGTTGATGTCGGTTCCCTTCCCAGGCATAAATCCAGTTTGATCTGGGTGGACCGCCTCCTCCAGAACCACAGACAATCTGTTCGCCAAAATTTTTGCCAAAATCTTGGCGTCCACATTTAGCAAAGAGATTGGACTGTAGGAGGAGCAGTCCTCAGGGTCCTTGCCCAGTTTGGGAATCAAGACCACCGCCTCTGACATAGATTCTGGGAGGAGCTTCCAGCTCAAAAAACTGAGCACACAGAGACACAAGCTGAGGGGCCAGTAGCTCCTGATAATGAGAGAAAAAAAATTCACTTGGCAAACCGTCTGCCTCTGGGGTGTTCCCTGCCTGGAGCTGAGAGAGAGAGCAATCTGAACCTCCTCCAGGGTGATATCAGCCTCCAAGTTCATGCAAGCCTCTTCTCCAAGAGTCAGAAAAGAAACATCAGCTAGATATTCGGATAGTTCCTGTGGGGAATAGTTCACCTTGGAGGAGTACAGGTGCTGGTAATATAGGGAAAATCTAAGATTAATATCTTCAGGCGATTTTAGTAGTGTCCCCTCCGTGTCCCTGACTCCGCCTATATGAGTGACAGCGAACTAACCTTTGGCCAACCACGCCATTAGGCGACCGCTCTTATTGCCATATTCAAAGATTTTTTGTGCTGTGGTGAAGAGTGACTTCTGTGTCCCCCTCCACCCTACAGAGGGATAGTGGTCGCAAGGTGAACTGCCATGCTCCATATGTAACCTGATCGGGTTGCACCACGTATGCCTCTTTCAACCTGGCCTCATCTTCTAGCCCCTCCAGAGAATGTGCAGATTTCTTGCGTGCTGCGGATATGCGCGACATATATTCCCCCCTGGTCCAGGCCTTAAAGGCATCCCAGGTGACCAGAGGGGTCGTAGTGTCCACGTTATCTAGCCAATAGTGGCATATTCCCTCCTGTACCGTCTCCTGAATCCCTTTGTCTTCTATCCAATATCTCGAGAGCCTCCACAGCCTCTCCCCTGGGGGCCCAAGGGACAGTTTGAGAAGCAGGGGGGCATGATCTGATATGCCCCTAGAAATAATGTTAACGTCCGAGGTCTTCTTAAGTATAGAGTATGATGCAAATATCATGTCAATACGGGATAGAGTCTTAAACTAGGTGAACTGTTTAGCAGTGAGGTTAGAGTGGCGCCAGACATCTGTCAAGGCAAAAGTGGAGGCCCATTCTGACAAGCCGGGGACCCATCTGGACACAGAGTGGAGTCTGTCTATGTCTGCTGTAAAGGTCATGTTAAAGTCACCCATTACCAAAATGTCTTCCGCCCCACATCCAATCACATGATTATATTATCTAATTAGTTTTAATTAAAAATGTTATTTTATTTATTATTATACAATGAATCTATTCTATTTGGCCACTAGATGGAGCTGATGACACCAGGAATTCATCTATTCTATTTGGCCACTAGATGGAGCTTATGACATTAAGAGGTAATTTATTCTATTTGGCCACTAGATGGAGCTGATGGCACCAGGAATCAATCTATTCTATTTGACCACTAGGTGGAGCCGATGACACCAGGAGGTAATCTATTCTATTTGGCCACTAGATGTAGCTGATGGCACCAGGAATTCATCTATTCTATTTGGCCACTAGATGGAGCTGATGGCACCAGGAGGTAATCTATACTATTTGGCCACTAGATGGAGCTGATGGCACCAGGAATTAATCTATTCTATTTGGCCACTAGATGGAGCTCATGACACCAGGAATTCATCTATTCTATTTGGCCACTAGATGGAGCTGATGGCACTAGGAATTCATCTATTCTATTTGGCCACTAGATGGAGCTGATGGCACCAGGAGGTAATCTATTCTTTTTGGCCACTAGATGGAGCTGATGCCACCAGGAATTCCTCTATTCTATTTGGCCACTAGATGGAGCTTATGACATTAAGAGGTAATTTATTCTATTTGGCCACTAGATGGAGCTGATGGCACCAGGAATTAATCTATTCTATTTGGCCACTAGGTGGAGCTGATGACACCAGGAGGTAATCTATTCTTTTTGGCCACTAGATGGAGCTGATGCCACCAGGAATTCCTCTATTCTATTTGGCCACTAGATGGAGCTCATGACACCAGGAATTCATCTATTCTATTTGGCCACTAGATTGAGCTGATGACACCAGGAATTCATCTATTCTATTTGGCCACTAGATGGAGCTGATGGCACCAGGAATCAATCTATTCTATTTGACCACTAGGTGGAGCCGATGACACCAGGAGGTAATCTATTCTATTTGGCCACTAGATGTAGCTGATGGCACCAGGAATTCATCTATTCTATTTGGCCACTAGATGGAGCTGATGGCACCAGGAGGTAATCTATTCTATTTGGCCACTAGATGGACCTGATGCCACCAGGAATTCATCTGTTCTATTTGGCCACTAGATGGAGCTCATGATACCAGGAATTCATCTATTCTATTTGACCACTAGATGGAGCTGATGGCACCAGGAATTCATCTATTCTATTTGGCTACTAGATGGAGTCAGGAGGTAATCTATTCTATTTGGCCACTAGATGGAGCTTATGACATTAAGAGGTAATTTATTCTATTTGGCCACTAGATGGAGCTGATGGCACCAGGAATTAATCTATTCTATTTGGCCACTAGGTGGAGCTGATGACACCAGGAGGTAATCTATTCTTTTTGGCCACTAGATGGAGCTGATGCCACCAGGAATTCCTCTATTCTATTTGGCCACTAGATGGAGCTCATGACACCAGGAATTCATCTATTCTATTTGGCCACTAGATGGAGCTGATGACACCAGGAATCAATCTATTCTATTTGGCCACTAGGTGGAGCCGATGACACCAGGAGGTAATCTATTCTATTTGGCCACTAGATGTAGCTGATGGCACCAGGAATTCATCTATTCTATTTGGCCACTAGATGGAGCTGATGGCACCAGGAGGTAATCTATTCTATTTGGCCACTAGATGGAGCTGATGGCACCAGGAATTAATCTATTCTATTTGGCCACTAGATGGAGCTGATGGCACCAGGAATCAATCTATTCTATTTGACCACTAGGTGGAGCTGATGACACCAGGAGGTAATCTATTCTATTTGGCCACTAGATGGAGCTTATGACATCAGGAGGTAATCTATTCTATTTGGCCACTAGATGGAGCTTATGACATCAGGAGGTAATCTATTCTATTTGGCCAGTAGATGGAGCTGATGACACCAGAAATTCATCTATTTTATTTGGCCATTAGATGGAGCTGAGACACCGGGAATTCATCTATTCTATTTGGCCACTACAGGAAATGAACGCCTGCACAAATGCTTCTGACATTCGAGCAACGAATGTTTTATAAATAGACCGCAATGTTTTATTTGTGATCATTGGTTTGATGGTTTTGATGTTTTATACACCTAGTTGGCGCTGGCCCATTGGATATGTAACAAAGTATCCTTTCTGATAATTGTTATTTGATGGTTTTGATACTTTTGGTTGTATTTATAAATCGTTTGCATAGCGGTTTGTCCGTCTTCACTGGATGTGAATTTGTTTGGTGTGAATTGTGCCAAAATCGAATGTTCTTAGGCTATATTTTCTCTGGAGATTGAAGGTGTGAATGGGGAAAATACATTATTGGCCACTAGATGGCGCTAAGTAAATAAGCAAGCTTCTCTGCTCCATCTAGTGGCCATAATATGGACTTTTCCCCCCTAATCCAGGGGAGGGTTGGCTGTGAATTCATCCACATTGGAGCAGACAGAATCTGAAGCAGCTTTGCATTCGCAACCAATCAGCTTGTTCAGTTAGGTTTTAAAAAATGAAGGATAGAACATGATTGGTCGCCAGGCACAGCTGCTCCAGATTCTGTCTACTCCAGTCTTGGTAAATCCCTGTTATTTTTTTCTGATGAACATTCAATCTGCAAAGGACATTTGACTTTGCCCCATTTGCACACAAGCGATTTGTTTGGGGGATAAAAATTAAATGTCCTATGGCACTAGACTATGCAATTCGAATGTGTGCTTGTGAAAAAATACCACATTATGGCCACTAGATGGTGCCAAGTATGTATGCTCCCTAGCTCCATCTAGTGGCCATAATGCTGCATTTTTCCCACCCCCATTTACACTTTTTTTCGTGATGGATAACATTCGATCTGCAGAGAATATAGCTGGAGGACATTTGAGTTTGCCCCATTGATACAGAATAAATGTGTGCGGGGCAAACATTGAATCTCCTCCTGCAAACATACAAAAAAAATGTGTGAATGGGAAAAAAATGCAGCATTATGGCCACTAGATGGAGCTGAGGAGCATAGATACTTGGCACCATCTAGTGGTCGCGCATACTGTTAGCCCCATCTAGTGACCATACATACCTAGCACCATCTTGTGGCCATACATACCCAGCGCCATCTAGTGGCCATATATACCTAGCACCATCTTGTGGTCATACATACCCAGCGCCACCTAGTGACCATACATACCTAGCACCATCTAGTGGCCATACATACCTAGCGCCATCTGGTGGCAATACATACTTGGTACCATCTAGTGGCCATACACACCCAGCACCATCTAGTGGCCATACATACCCAGCGCCACCTAGTGACCATACATACCCAGCACCATCTAGTGGCCATACATACCTAGCGCCATCTAGTGGCAATACATACCTAGCGCCATCTAGTGGCCATACATACCCAGCGCCATCTAGTGGCCATACATACCCAGCGCCACCTAGTGGCCATACATACCTAGCGCCACCTAGTGGCCATACATACCTAGCGCCATCTAGTGGCCATACATACCTAGCACCATCTAGTGGCCATACATACCTAGCACCATCTAGTGGCCATACATACCCAGCACCATCTAGTGGCCATACATACCCAGCACCATCTAGTGGCCATACATACCCAGCACCATCTAGTGGCCATACATACCCAGCACCATCTAGTGGCCATACATACCCAGCACCATCTAGTGGCCATACATACCTAGCACCATCTAGTGGCCATACATACCCAGCACCATCTAGTGGCCATACATACCCAGCACCATCTAGTGGCCATACATACCCAGCACCATCTAGTGGCCATACATACCCAGCACCATCTAGTGGCCATACATACCCAGCGCCATCTAGTGGCCATACATACCCAGCGCCACCTAGTGGCCATACATACCCAGCACCATCTGGTGGCCATACATACCCAGCACCATCTGGTGGCCATACATACCTAGCCCCATCTAGTGGCCATACATACCTAGCCCCATCTAGTGGCCATACATACCTAGCGCCATCTAGTGGCCATACATACCTAGCCCCATCTATTTTCCATACATACTCAGCACCATCTAGTGGTCATACATACCCAGCCCCATCTAGTGGTCATACATACCCGGCCCCATCTAGTGGTCATACATACCCGGCCCCATCTAGTGGTCATACATACCCGGCCCCATCTAGTGGTCATACATACCCGGCCCCATCTAGTGGTCATACATACCCGGCCCCATCTAGTGGTCATACATACCCGGCCCCATCTAGTGGTCATACATACCCGGCCCCATCTAGTGGCCATACATACCCGGCCCCATCTAGTGGCCATACATACCCGGCCCCATCTAGTGGCCATACATACCCGGCCCCATCTAGTGGCCATACATACCCGGCCCCATCTAGTGGCCATACATACCTAGCGCCATCTAGTGGCCATACATACCTAGCGCCATCTAGTGGCCATACATACCTAGCGCCATCTAGTGGCCATACATACCTAGCGCCATCTAGTGGCCATACATACCTAGCGCCATCTAGTGGCCATACATACCTAGCGCCATCTAGTGGCCATACATACCTAGCGCCATCTAGTGGCCATACATACCTAGCGCCATCTAGTGGCCATACATACCTAGCGCCATCTAGTGGCCATACATACCTAGCGCCACCTAGTGGCCATACATACCTAGCGCCATCTAGTGGCCATACATACCTAGCACCATCTAGTGGCCATACATACCTAGCACCATCTAGTGGCCATACATACCTAGCACCATCTAGTGGCCATACATACCCAGCACCATCTAGTGGCCATACATACCCAGCACCATCTAGTGGCCATACATACCCAGCACCATCTAGTGGCCATACATACCTAGCACCATCTAGTGGCCATACATACCTAGCACCATCTATTTTCCATACATACTCAGCACCATCTAGTGGTCATACATACCCAGCCCTATCTAGTGGTCATACATACCCGGCCCCATCTAGTGGTCATACATACCCGGCCCCATCTAGTGGTCATACATACCCGGCCCCATCTAGTGGTCATACATACCCGGCCCCATCTAGTGGTCATACATACCCGGCCCCATCTAGTGGTCATACATACCCGGCCCCATCTAGTGGCCATACATACCCGGCCCCATCTAGTGGCCATACATACCCGGCCCCATCTAGTGGACATACATACCTAGCGCCATCTAGTGGCCATACATACCCGGCCCCATCTAGTGGACATACATACCTAGCGCCATCTAGTGGCCATACATACCTAGCGCCATCTAGTGGCCATACATACCTAGCGCCATCTAGTGGCCATACATACCTAGCGCCATCTAGTGGCCATACATACCTAGCGCCATCTAGTGGCCATACATACCTAGCGCCATCTAGTGGCCATACATACCTAGCGCCATCTAGTGGCCATACATACCTAGCGCCATCTAGTGGCCATACATACCTAGCGCCATCTAGTGGCCATACATACCTAGCGCCATCTAGTGGCCATACATACCTAGCCCCATCTATTTTCCATACATACCTAGCGCCATCTAGTGGCCATACATACCTAGCCCCATCTATTTTCCATACATACCTGGCCCCATCTATTTTCCATACATACCTGGCCCCATCTAGTGGTCATACATACTTTTCGCCATCTAGTGGCCATAATGTGTTTTTTCCCCACACATTCGAATTGCAGAGACTAGAGCCAGAGAACATTCCATTTCACCCCATTCACATAAAACAAATATTTACAGGCAGTTTCGATGGATGAACAGCTATGGGCTCTAACCCATCCATCCTTCACCCAAACCCCTCCCCCCCCCCCGAATAAAGTTTTCATATACATTTCAGTGGGGGGGGAGGGGCCCAGCATCCGTTAAACTGGTTTAGTGCAACAGTTGTGATACATGCTGGAAATTCGCCTTCCAGCCAATGCAGAGTGATTCACGGGGAGTAATGCGGGTGACACCGCAGGTGACAGAGTTCCTATCAACGTCAGGGGGGGGCGCAGAGTGTTGCAGCATCAGAGCATCGCACAGATGGCTCATTATTCAGATCAGGGTGTGATGGGGAGATTAGGAGGTAATGGGCAGCTCAGGAGACGGAACACGGCGGGGCGGAGAGAGGAGATGGGCGTCACCCGGGTGTCACCATGTTTATTTATTTATTATATAAAGACACCCAATGAATCTGATCCCAACCAACCCAGACACCGATCTGCCGAGACCGGAGGAGACGCATCACTCACTGGCCAGGTAACCTTCTACTATGGATTTATTATTTTAGGGGTGTGACAGAGGAGCTTACACTCTAATCCCACCACTTCACTATTAATATGATGTATGTTTATATAGCTCTGACATATACCACAGCGCTGTACAGAGATCACTGAGCCAGTCACATCAGTCTCTGCACCAGAGGAGCTTACACTCTAATGTCCCCTCCCCCCACAGTCACACACTTGCAGTGCCTTGAAAAAGTATTCATACCCCGTGAAATTTTCCACATTTTGTTACAAACGTGAATGTATTTTATTGGGATTTTATGTGATAGACCAACACAAAGTGTCACATAAAATTGTGAAGTGGAAGGAAAATGATAAATGATACAAATAAATATGTGAAAAGTGTGGGGGGGGACATTTGTATTCAGCCCCCTTTACTCTGATACCTCTAACTAAGATCTAGTGGAACCAATCGCCTTCAGAAGTCACCTAATTAGTAAATAGAGTCCACCTGTGTGTAATTTAATCTCAGTATAAATACAGCTGTTCTCTGAAGCCCTCAGAGGTTTGTTAGAGAACCTTCGTGAACAAACAGCATCATGAAGGCCAAGAAACACACCAGACAGGTCAGGGATAAAGTTGTGGAGAAGTATAAAGCAGGGTTAGGTTATAAAAAAAATCTCCCAAGCTTTGAACATCTCACGGAGCTCTGTTCAGTCCATCATCGGAAAATGGAAAGAGTATGGCACAACTGCAAACCTACCAAGACATGGCCGTCCACCTAAACTGACCGGCCGGGCAAGGAGAGCATTCATCAGAGAAGAGCCAAGAGGTCCATGGTAACTCTGGAGGAGCTGCAGAGATCCACAGCTCAGGTGGGAGAATCTGTCCACAGGACAACTATTAGTCGTGTTCTCCACAAATCTGCCCTTTATGGAAGAGTGACAAGAAGAAAGACATTGGAGAAAGAAAGTCATAAGAAGTCCTGTTTGTAGTTTGTGAGAAGCCATGTGGAGGACACAGCAAACATGTGGAAGAAGGTGATCTGGTCACATGAGACCAAAATTCAACTTTTTGGACTAAAAGCAAAACGCTATGTGTGCCGGAACACTAACACTGCACATCACCCTGAACACACCATCCCCACTGTGAAACATGGTGGTGGCAGCATCATGTGGTGGGGATGGTTTTCTTCAGCAGGGACAGGGAAGCTGGTCAGAGTTGATGGGAAGATGGATGGAGACAAATACAGGACAATCTTAGAAGAAAACCTGTTAGAGTCTGCAAAAGACTTGAGACTGGGGCGGAGGTTCACCTTCCAGCAGGACAACGACCCGAAACATCCAGCCAGAGCTACAATGGAATGGTTTACATCAAAGCATATTCATGTGTTAGAATGGCCCAGTCACAGTCCAGACCTAAATCACATTGAGAATCTGTGGCAAGACTTGAAAATTGCTGTTCACAGACGCTCTCCATCCAATCTGACAGAGCTTGAGATATTTTACAAAGAAGAATGGGCAGAAATGTCCCTCTCTAGATGTGCAAAGCTGGTAGAGACATTGCCAATAAGACTTGTAGAGAAAGGGGGTTCTACAAAGTATTGACTCCGGGGGGCGCCATACAAATGCAATACTTTTTCAAGGCACTGTATGTGTGTATATATATTATATAATTTTAAAGTAAAAAGTATATTAAAGTATATAAAATGATGTAATTTATGGACTGGTGACATCATGTGCTCAGTGTGGATTCCTCTATTGAATGTTGAGAGGACCAATCATGGGCAATTCTAATATGCTCCTTTGATGTGGTGCACCATACAGATCATGGAGCAGTGCTGGGACTTGTGGTTCCTCTGAGGAGGGTGGGCGGGGGAGGAGTAGGTGAGCAATGCTGGGACTTGTGGTTCCTCTAGAGGGGTAGGTGAGCAGTGCTGGGACTTGTGTTTTCTCTGAGGGGGATGGGCGGGGAGGAGTAGTCGAGTAGTGCTGGGAATTGTGATTCTTCTGAGAAGGATGGGTGGGGGAGGGGTAGGTGAGCAGTGCTGGGACTTGTGGTTCCTCTGAGGGGGTGGGGGGGAGTAGTCAAGTAGTGCTGGGACTTGTGGTTCCTCTGAGTAAGTGGGTGGGGGAGGAGTAGGTGAGCAATGCTGGGACTTGTGGTTCCTCTGGAGGGGATGGGTGGGGGAGGGGTAGGTGAGCAGTGCTGGGACTTGTGGTTACTCTGAGGGGGATGGGCGGGGAGGAGTAGTCAAGTAGTACTGGAAATTGTGATTCTTCCGAGAAGGATGGGTGGGGGAGGGGTAGGTGAGCAGTGCTGGGACTTGCGGTTCCTCTGAGGGGGGGGGGGGGGGGGAGTAGTCAAGTAGTGCTGGGACTTGTGGTTCCTCTGAGGGGGTGGGCGGGGGAGGAGTAGGTGAGCAGTGCTGGGACTTGTGGTTCCTCTGAGGGGGTGGGCGGGGAAGGAGTAGGTGAGCAATGCTGGGACTTGTGGTTCCTCTGGAGGGGATGGGTGGGGGAGGGGTAGTCGAGTAGTGCTGGGACTTGTGGTTCCTCTGAGGGGGTGGGCGGGGGGAGGATTAGGTAAACAATGCTGGGACTTGTGGTTCCTCTGAGGGGGAGCAGTCGAGTAGTGCTGGGAATTGTGGTTCTTCTGAGGGGGATGGGAGGGGGAGGGGTAGGTGAGCAGTGCTGGGATTTGTGGTTCCTCTGAGGGGGTGGTTGGGGAGGAGTAGGTGAGCAGATGAGGCCGGTACCAGCAAGCCTGCACGGGGCTCCACCAATCCAGAATATCACCTCCCTGTGACCCCTCCCATGGTTGCTATGAGTTACAGGAAAGGCTCTCTCTCTCTCCTGGGGCCCCTCTGCACCTCTTTTCCATGACTGCAGTCTGTGCTGCAGGTTCGGTCCCAGAAAGTGGGGGAACCAGCTGCTAGTGGAGGTGCCAATCGCTTAACCCCCTCCACTATCAAAGGAGCCATCACGCCTGCCATGTCACCCGTTTCCTGGCTGGTTGGCCGCTTTAAGTAATGACAACACTGTAGTCCTTGGCAACCCCACATTACTTTCCCCTGGACAGCGCACTTGACTACTCCTCCCCCGCCCAACCCCCTCAGAGGAACCACAAGTCCAAGCACTGCTCACCTACCCCTCCCCCACCCATCCCCCTCAGAAGAATCACAATTCCCAGCACTACTCCACTACTCCTCTCCGCCCATCCCCCCTCAGAGAAACCATAAGTCCCAGCACTGCTCACCTACCCCTCCAGAGGAACCACAAGTCCCAGCATTGCTCACCTACTCCTCCCCCGCCCACCCTCCTCAGAGGAACCACAAGTCCCAGCACTGCTCCATGATCTGTATGGTGCACCACATCAAAGGAGCATATTAGAATTGCCCATGATTGGTCCTCTCAACATTCAATAGAGGAATCCACACTGAGCACATGATGTCACCAGTCCATAGATTACATCATTTTATATACTTTTTACTTTACAATTATATAATATATATATACACACATACAGTGCCTTAAAAAAAACAGTGCATTTGTATGGCGACCCCGGAGTCAATACTTTGTAGAACCCCCTTTCTCTACAATTACAGCTGCAAGTCTTCCTCTAGCTCCACCCCTTTGTTGTGTTGCATCTTTCTCTAGCTCCACCCCATTGCTGTGTTGCATCTTCCCCTAGCTCCACCCCCTTGTTGTGTTGCATCCTTCTCTAGCTCTGCCCCCTGCCGTGTTTCATCTTCCTCTAGCTCTGCCACCTTCATGTGTTGCATCTTCCTCTAGCTCCGCCCCCTTGCTGTGTTGTATCTTTCTCTAGCTCCACCCCCTTGCTGTGTCGCATCTTTCTCTAGCTCCACCCCCTTGCTGTGTTGCATGTCTTGTACTTTAGATACGCCGTGCATGCACCCCTTTAAGGGACATCAGACTGGGCAATTAACCCTCAATGGTCACTTTACTGAAGAAATGCAAACATATAGGAAGAGTTCTTCTCCCCCACCATTCCTCTACAGGGGAAGTCTACCTAAATAAGGTGACAAGGTCACAAGGTGAGCCTACCTAAATAACAGCAGGGTCCAGAGTCCTTTAGAGGTAAGTGTTCAAATAATCCACAAGAGGCAGCAAGTGTCCTTAGTCCATGATTGGCAGGAAGTCCATACAGGAGGTAATACGTCCACAGCTAGCAGTTAAGAGTCCATAGAGTCCTCAGGTACCCAGCCCCTTAGGGAACCCCAACTGGGCCCCCCCAGATAGGGGAACAGACCAACAGAGTAACATCCTGGCATTTGTCCCCAGCAGCTCTCTCTCAGGGAGCTCATTCTATGTGAATCTCTGGAAATTTGGCTGCAAAAACTAGCCGATCGATTCCTCAGATCCCCCACATATCCACATTGTAATGATTTGCACCTGACTGGCTCAGGCAATCCGAGGACAGCTGAGACAGATCACAGTAGGAGAGCAGAGCAGAAAGGAAGCATTAACCCTACTAGGGGGGCAGCCTCAACATTGGGATACAAAAACTAAAATTGCTGAATTTGGCCAATTTAATGTTTCAGACATGTCAGGAAAAAATTAAAAATGTGAATGTAATTCAACTTTTTGATCAATTTTTTTTTGGAGGTGGTGTTTTTTTTGTATGGCTACTCGCTAAAGACGCAAATTGTAAAAAAAAAATTCTAGTGAATATTCATATTTGTCCAATCATCAGCTGTCATTGTTTGGGTCCCTGAAATATGAAAATCTCTTAATTGTATCTGTAATTCCTAAATGTTTGCCATGTCAATATATATATATATATATATATATATATATATATATATATATACAAAAAAATACAAACAAAAAATTGGATATAATACAATTGTATTCATTTTATTATTATTATTATTATATTACAGTTTATAATATTTTGTTTTATTTTGCTTTAATATAATTTTATATTATAGTTTATATAATTTTATGATATGTTATATTATATTATATATTACAATTATTTATTTTATTTATCTTATATATATTTTTTTATTTATTTATTTATTTATTTATTTTTTTAATTCTTTTTTATTGGCGAAGATGCATGACATTAATACATACAGCAAAGTGCTCAATGTAAAAACAATAAAGTGCAATATGTGGTTTTACAGACACGAAACAGGTCAACAAAGACATGTACAAAACTTTACTTAGAATTCAAAAAAAGGAAGAAAAGTTAAATATTGACTACTCTCCTGGGTGTACAAAAATGTATTATTATATATTATTATTATATTTTATTAATAATAATTATATATTGTGATTATAATAATTATTTTATTATAATTACTACTATTATATTATTATTATTGGTATTATATTATTATAATTATTATTGTTAGTAATAAAAATAATAAAAATTATAATATAATATAATAATAATTATTATTATATTATCATAATTATTGTTATTTTATTATAATTATTACTATTATATTATTATTGTTATATTAATAATAATAATAATAATAATAGTAATAATATTATATTATAATTATTATTGTTATTAAAATTATTATTATAATTATTATTTTTAATTATAATTATAACTATATTATTATTGTTATATTATTATTATTATTATTATTATTATTATTATTATTATTATTATATTGTAATAATTGTATTAATTTTATTTAAAATTAAATTTATTGGATAATTTAGTTATTTTTTTTAATTTCCAGCCTAGACCTTCCCCGCCGCAGCCATGGCCAACATCCTAAACGCCATCCGGCGGATCATCGAGACCTTCCACTACTACAGCAGCGAGACCGCACCTTGCGACACGCTGAATATGGAGGAATTCAACAAACTCATCCAGACGCAGTTTGCCGATATCATAGAGGTATGAAATCGCCACCTGGTGGCACAACGGAGAACGGTGCCATTTTACACTAACCGGGGCAATTTTTTAATTTTATTTGTAAAATCAGCAATTTTTTTTAAATTATGTAGAACCCACAAACATTATATATTGTCTTAAAGCAGAGGCTTTGTAAAATAAAATGGCGGTGGTCTCCCTTTTTTTTATGTAGGATGCTACTTTCACAATTTTTAAATAAAAAATGTAAAAAATTAGCAATTAAAAATTAGGGAAAAAATAAGATGAATTTTTGTGATAAACACAAAATAATACCCGCTTTTTGGGGTAAAAGATTGGGGTTGTGTCGAGTAAATAGATACCAAACATGTCAATTGCGTGTGCCCATGAAAAGGTGCCCAATATTTTTATTGGTGACAATTTAAAAACCTTTACAAGTTATCTGTTTAATGTTAACCATGAATGATGGCCTTAGAGATATTGTGTTTGCGGAAATCCTTCACATCGCTATTTACATACACCTGCGGGACCAATGCAAATTTTTGCATTCATGTGCATGTGCAGGGGGGTGGATGCTTTTTTAATTCTTTTAAAATTCTTTTAATTTATTTAATTACAATTTTTATTTTAATTCTTTAATTTTTAATTAAATTTAATTTATTGATGGAATGCACCCGGAAAGTATTCACAGCGCTTCACTTTTTCCACATTTTGTTATCTTACAGCCTTATTCCAAAATGGATTAAATTCATTATTTTCCTCAAAATTCTACAAAAATTCCCCATAATGACAATGTGAGAGAAGTTTGAAATCTTTGCAAATTTATTAAAAATAAAAAAGGAAAGAATCCCATGTACATAAGTATCACAGACTCCTCCCATCACAGACTCCTCCCTTGTACATAAGTATCACAGGCTCCTCCCATGTACATAAGTGTCACAGACTCCTCCTATGTACATAAGTATCACAGACTCCTCCCCATGTACATAAGTATCACAGGCTCCTCCCCATGTACATAAGTATCACAGGCTCCTCCCATGTACATAAGTATCACAGGCTCCTCCCCATGTACATAAGTATCACAGGCTCCTCCCCATGTACATAAGTATCACAGGCTCCTCCCCATGTGCATGAGTATCACAGGCTCCTCCCCATGTACATGAGTATCAGAGGCTCCTCCCATGTACATAAGTATCACAGACTCCTCCCATGTACATAAGTATCACAGGCTCCTCCCATGTACATAAGTATCACAGGCTCCTCCCATGTACATAAGTATCACAGGCTCCTCCCATGTACATAAGTATCACAGGCTCCTCCCATGTACATAAGTATCACAGGCTCCTCCCCATGTACATAAGTATCACAGGCTCCTCCCCATGTACATAAGTATCACAGGCTCCTCCCCATGTACATGAGTATCACAGGCTCCTCCCCATGTACATAAGTATCACAGGCTCCTCCCCATGTACATAAGTATCACAGGCTCCTCCCATGTACATAAGTATCACAGGCTCCTCCCATGTACATAAGTATCACAGGCTCCTCCCATGTACATAAGTATCACAGGCTCCTCCCATGTACATAAGTATCACAGGCTCCTCCCATGTACATAAGTATCACAGGCTCCTCCCATGTACATAAGTATCACAGGCTCCTCCCATGTACATAAGTATCACAGACTCCTCCTCTCTACATAAGTATCACAGGCTCCTCCCCATGTACATAAGTATCACAGACTCCTCCTCTCTACATAAGTATCACAGGCTCCTCCCCATGTACATGAGTAGCACAGGCTCCTCCCATGTACATAAGTATCACAGGCTCCTCCCATGTACATAAGTATCACAGGCTCCTCCCATGTACATGAGTATCACAGGCTCCTCCTCTCTACATAAGTATCACAGGCTCCTCCCATGTACATAAGTATCACAGGCTCCTCCCATGTACATAAGTATCACAGGCTCCTCCCATGTACATAAGTATCACAGGCTCCTCCCATGTACATAAGTATCACAGGCTCCTCCCATGTACATAAGTATCACAGGCTCCTCCCATGTGCATAAGTTTCACAGACTCCTCCCATGTACATGAGTATCACAGGCTCCTCCTCTCTACATAAGTATCACAGGCTCCTCCCCCTGTATAGAAGTATCACAGGCTCCTCCCATGTACAGAAGTATCACAGGCTCCTCCCATGTACATGAGTATCACAGGCTCCTCCTCTCTACATAAGTATCACAGGCTCCTCCCCTGTATAGAAGTATCACAGGCTCCTCCCACGTACAGAAGTATCACAGTGAAGCGCTGTAAATATAAATTGATAAAAAATTATAAACTTTAAATAAATGTTGATATTTATTATACATATATAAATATTAAAATAAAAATGATAGTTTTTAATTGTCACATTGCTATGTACATACATATGCAGGACTGACCCGCACATTTGCATTCACATGTATGCGCGGGGGGGGGGGGGGGGGGCAGGGGTTTTATTTGATTTTTTATTGTTATTTATTTTGTTACAATTTTTATTTTATTTGTTTATCAAAGTTTTATCTAAATGCAATGGGTTTATAAATATTATAAACCAATAAATGTATATTTTTTTTTACATTTTATAATCTAAAAGTGAGAGCAGCACTCACAGGTCTTGAGACGTGAATGCACAGTAAAGATTTTTTTTGGACGATTCAATGAGGTCCTGAGGAAAACGAGCTCGTGTCACGTTGAAATGTCAAAATAAAAAATAAAAATGTCACTCTCACGGCCTGTGGGTGGCGCTCTCTCATTTGGATTATATGTAATACAGTCTTTGCTGAGCACCCCAGCCTATTTTTTTTAAACTCTGATATGTGTGCAGTGACAACCACTGTTTTTTAAATACATTTTAATATTTATTATACATTTATAAATATTATAAATTAAAATGTTTAATTTATTATAATTAATTATTAATATTTATTTATGAATAATAATTAATATTAATCTACTCGTTCATAAATATTTATTTATAACAATTAAAAAAAACATTTTTGCAATTATTATTTTATTATATAATTTTATTACTTTTTTTTTCTTTTTACACGTTTTGAATTATTTATTTATTTTGGATTATATGTACTACAGTCTTTGCTGCGCAACCAGCCCATTTTTTTAACTCTAATATACTGTATGTGCAGTGGCAACTACTGTTTTTTTTTAATAAATGGTAATATTTATTATACATTTATAAATATTATAAAGGAAAATTAAAACTTTTAATTATAATTAATTTGTAAATATGTATTTATGTATATTAATTAATACATAATAATTAATATTAATATATTAATTGATAAGTATTTATTGATAATAAATATTTATTTATTACAATTATTATTTTAATTATTTCATTTTACTACTTTTTTTTCTTTTACACGTTTTGAATTTATTTATTTTTTTCATACTACTGTTATCACAAGGGGCTAATAAGCCCCCTATGCGATAGCATGGGAAGGTAACATAAGGAGATTATTAAACCCCCTGATGATTCCCATGCCTTCCAAAGCAGCTAATAAAGCACAAAACTTTTAAAATAAATAATAATTTAAATAAATAAATCATAAAAAAAAAATAATGACATCAAATGGTTAACGAAATCTAATATTAAAGGAGAACTTTGTCCTACTTAAAGGCGCTATTTATATATAAATATAGGGAGTGTGATTTACCTGCACAACCGGATGACATCTGAGAAATATTTTGGGATTTTTTTTTTCATAGGGTGTTTCCCGGGCTGTGAGGGTGTAACATTTATAGGGTGTAACTGTTCAACCTTACTAAACAAAGGAGGAAATCTGCAACTCCAGATAGCTGCAGCGCCGATATTGATGACGGAATAAAAATATTTGTGTGATGAAAGGTTCAAGGGCCTGCAGACTGCAAAGACCCAAAAATGGAAAATTGTATCAAATACTTTCCGTAATTTTCCCTTTCCTGACGCCAAATCATGGCGGCATATTAGTGACTCTTGTCCACTCCCTCGAGACCAGTGAATATAGTAAAAAAAAGGAGTGGTTAGCCCCCCCCCCCCCCCCATTCTTGTTGGTGATCACAGAGGTCAGACGTTTCTTATAGGTGGTGATCAGTTTCCACACATTCTCAGGAGGGGTTTTGGTCCACTTTTCTTTACAGATCTTCTCTAAATCCTGAAGGTTTCTTGGCAACTCGAAGTTTCAGCCTCCTCCATACATTTTCTATAGGATTAAGGTCTGGAGACTGGATAGGCCACTCCATCACCTTCATGTGCTTCTTCTGGAGCCCCTCCTTTGTTGCCTTGGCGGTATGTTTTGGGTGATTGTCATGCTGGAAGACCCATCCATGACCCATCTTCAGTGTTCTGGATGAGGGAAGAAGGTTCTCCTCCAAGATCTTACAATACATGCCCCGCCCATTGGCCCCTCAATGCGGCAAAGTCGTCCCCTGAACCTTTATCAGAGAAACACCCCAAATCATCATATTACCACCTCCGTGTGACTGTAGGGATGATGTGTGACTGTAGGGATGATGATGTGACTGTAGGGATGATGATGTGACTGTAGGGATGATGTGTGACTGTAGGATGATGTGTGACTGTAGGGATGATGTGACTGTAGGGATGATGTGTGACTGTAGGGATGATGTGTGACTGTAGGGATGATGTGTGACTGTAGGGATGATGTGTGACTGTAGGGATGATGTGTGACTGTAGGGATGATGTGACTGTAGGGATGATGTGTGACTGTAGGGATGATGTGACTGTAGGGATGATGTGTGACTGTAGGGATGATGTGTGACTGTAGGGATGATGTGACTGTAGGGGATGATGTGACTGTAGGGATGATGTGTGACTGTAGGGATGATGTGTGACTGTAGGGATGATGTGTGACTGTAGGGATGATGTGTGACTGTAGGGATGATGTGACTGTAGGGATGATGTGTGACTGTAGGGATGATGTGACTGTAGGGATGATGTGTGACTGTAGGGATGATGTGTGACTGTAGGGATGATGTGTGACTGTAGGGATGATGTGACTGTAGGGATGATGTGTGACTGTAGGGATGATGTGACTGTAGGGATGATGTGTGACTGTAGGGATGATGTGTGACTGTAGGGATGATGTGTGACTGTAGGGATGATGTGACTGTAGGATGGTGTGACTGTAGGGATGATGTGACTGTAGGGATGGTGTGTGACTGTAGGGATGATGTGACTGTAGGGATGGTGTGTGACTGTAGGGATGATGTGACTGTAGGGATGATGTGACTGTAGGGATGATGTGACTGTAGGGATGATGTGACTGTAGGGATGATGTGTGACTGTAGGGATGATGTGACTGTAGGGATGGTGTGTGACTGTAGGGATGATGTGTGACTGTAGGGATGATGTGACTGTAGGGATGATGTGACTGTAGGGATGATGTGACTGTAGGGATGGTGTGTGACTGTAGGGATGATGTGACTGTAGGGATGATGTGACTGTAGGGATGATGTGTGACTGTAGGGATGGTGTGTGACTGTAGGGATGGTGTGTGACTGTAGGGATGATGTGTGACTGTAGGGATGGTGTGTGACTGTAGGGATGATGTGACTGTAGGGATGATGTGTGACTGTAGGGATGATGTGACTGTAGGGATGGTGTGTGGCTGTAGGGATGATGTGTGACTGTAGGGATGGTGTGTGACTGTAGGGATGGTGTGTGACTGTAGGGATGGTGTGTGACTGTAGGGATGGTGTGTGACTGTAGGGATGATGTGTGACTGTAGGGATGATGTGTGACTGTAGGGATGATGTGTGACTGTAGGGATGGTGTGTGACTGTAGGGATGATGTGTGACTGTAGGGATGATGATGTGACTGTAGGGATGGTGTGTGACTGTAGGGATGATGTGTGACTGTAGGATGATGTGTGACTGTAGGGATGATGTGACTGTAGGGATGATGTGTGACTGTAGGGATGATGTGACTGTAGGGATGATGTGACTGTAGGGATGATGTGACTGTAGGGATGGTGTGTGGCTGTAGGGATGATGTGTGACTGTAGGGATGGTGTGTGACTGTAGGGATGGTGTGTGACTGTAGGGATGGTGTGTGACTGTAGGGATGATGTGTGACTGTAGGGATGATGTGTGACTGTAGGGATGATGTGTGACTGTAGGGATGGTGTGTGACTGTAGGGATGATGTGTGACTGTAGGGATGATGATGTGACTGTAGGGATGGTGTGTGACTGTAGGGATGGTGTGTGACTGTAGGGATGGTGTGTGACTGTAGGGATGGTGTGTGACTGTAGGGATGATGTGTGACTGTAGGGATGGTGTGTGACTGTAGGGATGGTGTGTGACTGTAGGGATGGTGTGTGACTGTAGGGATGATGTGACTGTAGGGATGATGATGTGACTGTAGGGATGATGTGTGACTGTAGGGATGGTGTGTGACTGTAGGGATGGTGTGTGACTGTAGGGATGGTGTGTGACTGTAGGGATGATGTGTGACTGTAGGGATGATGTGACTGTAGGGATGATGATGTGACTGTAGGGATGATGTGTGACTGTAGGGATGGTGTGTGACTGTAGGGATGGTGTGTGACTGTAGGGATGGTGTGTGACTGTAGGGATGATGTGTGACTGTAGGGATGATGTGACTGTAGGGATGATGTGTGACTGTAGGGATGATGTGTGACTGTAGGGATGATGTGACTGTAGGGATGATGTGTGACTGTAGGGATGATGTGACTGTAGGGATGGTGTTCTTAGGGTCATAGTCAGCATTTTCCTTCCTCCAAACACAGCGAGTCCTCCTCAGGAAGACACATGGAGAGGAACGTCTGAAGTCTGCCAATGAACATCTAAATGATTCAGAGAAGGAGAAAGTTCTGTGGTCAGAGGAGACCAAAATTCAGCTCTTTGGTTTTACCTCGAATTGCCGTGTTTGGAGGAAGAAAAATGGTGACTTTGACCCTAAGAACACCATCCCCTACAGTCACACACCATCCCTACAGTCACACACCATCCCTACAGTCACACCCATCCCTACAGTCACACATCATCCCTACAGTCACACACCATCCCTACAGTCACACATCATCCCTACAGTCACATCATCCCTACAGTCACACATCATCCCTACAGTCACACATCATCCCTACAGTCACATCATCCCTACAGTCACACATCATCCCTACAGTCACACACCATCCCTACAGTCACATCATCCCTACAGTCACACATCATCCCTACAGTCACATCATCCCTACAGTCACACATCATCCCTACAGTCACACACCATCCCTACAGTCACATCATCCCTACAGTCACACCCCATCCCTATAGTCACACACCATCCCTACAGTCACATCATCCCTACAGTCACATCATCCCTACAGTCACACATCATCCCTACAGTCACACATCATCCCTACAGTCACACATCATCCCTACAGTCACATCATCCCTATAGTCACACCCCATCCCTATAGTCACACACCATCCCTACAGTCACATCATCCCTACAGTCACACATCATCCCTACAGTCACACATCATCCTACAGTCACACATCATCCCTACAGTCACACATCATCCCTATAGTCACACACCATCCCTATAGTCACACACCATCCCTACAGTCACACATCATCCCTACAGTCACACACCATCCCTACAGTCACACATCATCCCTACAGTCACACATCATCCCTACAGTCACACACCATCCCTACAGTCACACACCATCCCTACAGTCACACACCATCCCTACAGTCACATCATCCCTACAGTCACACATCATCCCTACAGTCACACATCATCCCTACAGTCACACCCCATCCCTACAGTCACACACCATCCCTACAGTCACACACCATCCCTACAGTCACATCATCCCTACAGTCACACATCATCCCTACAGTCACACATCATCCCTACAGTCACACATCATCCCTACAGTCACACACCATCCCTACAGTCACACACCATCCCTACAGTCACACATCATCCCTACAGTCACATCATCCCTATAGTCACACACCATCCCTACAGTCACACATCATCCCTACAGTCACACACCATCCCTACAGTCACACAACATCCCTACAGTCACACACCATCCCTACAGTCACACACCATCCCTACAGTCACACATCATCCCTACAGTCACACACCATCCCTACAGTCACACACCATCCCTACAGTCACACACCATCCCTACAGTCACATCATCCCTACAGTCACACATCATCCCTACAGTCACACATCATCCCTACAGTCACACCCCATCCCTACAGTCACACACCATCCCTACAGTCACACATCATCCCTACAGTCACATCATCCCTACAGTCACACATCATCCCTACAGTCACACACCATCCCTACAGTCACACACCATCCCTACAGTCACACATCATCCCTACAGTCACACACCATCCCTACAGTCACACATCATCCCTACAGTCACATCATCCCTACAGTCACACATCATCCCTACAGTCACACATCATCCCTACAGTCACATCATCCCTACAGTCACACATCATCCCTACAGTCACACACCATCCCTACAGTCACATCATCCCTACAGTCACACATCATCCCTACAGTCACATCATCCCTACAGTCACACATCATCCCTACAGTCACACACCATCCCTACAGTCACATCATCCCTACAGTCACACCCCATCCCTATAGTCACACACCATCCCTACAGTCACATCATCCCTACAGTCACATCATCCCTACAGTCACACATCATCCCTACAGTCACACATCATCCCTACAGTCACACATCATCCCTACAGTCACATCATCCCTATAGTCACACCCCATCCCTATAGTCACACACCATCCCTACAGTCACATCATCCCTACAGTCACACATCATCCCTACAGTCACACATCATCCCTACAGTCACACATCATCCCTACAGTCACACATCATCCCTATAGTCACACACCATCCCTATAGTCACACACCATCCCTACAGTCACACATCATCCCTACAGTCACACACCATCCCTACAGTCACACATCATCCCTACAGTCACACATCATCCCTACAGTCACACACCATCCCTACAGTCACACACCATCCCTACAGTCACACACCATCCCTACAGTCACATCATCCCTACAGTCACACATCATCCCTACAGTCACACATCATCCCTACAGTCACACCCATCCCTACAGTCACACACCATCCCTACAGTCACACACCATCCCTACAGTCACATCATCCCTACAGTCACACATCATCCCTACAGTCACACATCATCCCTACAGTCACACATCATCCCTACAGTCACACACCATCCCTACAGTCACACACCATCCCTACAGTCACACATCATCCCTACAGTCACATCATCCCTATAGTCACACACCATCCCTACAGTCACACATCATCCCTACAGTCACACACCATCCCTACAGTCACACAACATCCCTACAGTCACACACCATCCCTACAGTCACACACCATCCCTACAGTCACACATCATCCCTACAGTCACACACCATCCCTACAGTCACACACCATCCCTACAGTCACACACCATCCCTACAGTCACATCATCCCTACAGTCACACATCATCCCTACAGTCACACATCATCCCTACAGTCACACCCCATCCCTACAGTCACACACCATCCCTACAGTCACACATCATCCCTACAGTCACATCATCCCTACAGTCACACATCATCCCTACAGTCACACACCATCCCTACAGTCACACACCATCCCTACAGTCACACATCATCCCTACAGTCACATCATCCCTATAGTCACATCATCCCTACAGTCACACGTCATCGCTACAGTCACACATCATCCCTACAGTCACACACCATCCCTACAGTCACACACCATCCCTACAGTCACACACCATCCCTACAGTCACACACCATCCCTACAGTCACATCATCCCTACAGTCACACATCATCCCTACAGTCACATCATCCCTATAGTCACATCATCCCTACAGTCACACGTCATCGCTACAGTCACACATCATCCCTACAGTCACACATCATCCCTACAGTCACACACCATCCCTACAGTCACACACCATCCCTACAGTCACACACCATCCCTACAGTCACATCATCCCTACAGTCACACATCATCCCTACAGTCACACATCATCCCTACAGTCACACATCATCCCTACAGTCACACATCATCCCTACAGTCACACACCATCCCTACAGTCACATCATCCCTACAGTCACACATCATCCCTACAGTCACATACCATCCCTACAGTCACACATCATCCCTACAGTCACACATCATCCCTACAGTCACATACCATCCCTACAGTCACACACCATCCCTACAGTCACACATCATCCCTACAGTCACACACCATCCCTACAGTCACATCATCCCTACAGTCACACATCATCCCTACAGTCACACACCATCCCTACAGTCACATCATCCCTACAGTCACACACCATCCCTACAGTCACACATCATCCCTACAGTCACATCATCCCTACAGTCACACATCATCCCTACAGTCACACATCATCCCTACAGTCACACACCATCCCTACAGTCACACATCATCCCTACAGTCACACATCATCCCTACAGTCACACACCATCCCTACAGTCACATCATCCCTACAGTCACACACCATCCCTACAGTCACACATCATCCCTACAGTCACATCATCCCTACAGTCACACACCATCCCTACAGTCACACACCATCCCTACAGTCACATCATCCCTACAGTCACACATCATCCCTACAGTCACACATCATCCCTACAGTCACACACCATCCCTACAGTCACACACCATCCCTACAGTCACACATCATCCCTACAGTCACATCATCCCTATAGTCACATCATCCCTACAGTCACACATCATCCCTACAGTCACACACCATCCCTACAGTCACACACCATCCCTACAGTCACATCATCCCTACAGTCACACATCATCCCTACAGTCACACATCATCCCTACAGTCACACATCATCCCTACAGTCACACACCATCCCTACAGTCACATCATCCCTACAGTCACACATCATCCCTACAGTCACATACCATCCCTACAGTCACACATCATCCCTACAGTCACACATCATCCCTACAGTCACACACCATCCCTACAGTCACACATCATCCCTACAGTCACACACCATCCCTACAGTCACACATCATCCCTACAGTCACACACCATCCCTACAGTCACACATCATCCCTACAGTCACACATCATCCCTACAGTCACATCATCCCTACAGTCACATCATCCCTACAGTCACACACCATCCCTACAGTCACACATCATCCCTACAGTCACACACCATCCCTACAGTCACACATCATCCCTACAGTCACACACCATCCCTACAGTCACACATCATCCCTACAGTCACATCATCCCTACAGTCACACATCATCCCTACAGTCACACACCATCCCTACAGTCACACACCATCCCTACAGTCACACATCATCCCTACAGTCACATCATCCCTATAGTCACATCATCCCTACAGTCACACGTCATCCCTACAGTCACACATCATCCCTACAGTCACACACCATCCCTACAGTCACACACCATCCCTACAGTCACATCATCCCTACAGTCACACATCATCCCTACAGTCACACATCATCCCTACAGTCACACACCATCCCTACAGTCACATCATCCCTACAGTCACACATCATCCCTACAGTCACATACCATCCCTACAGTCACACATCATCCCTACAGTCACACATCATCCCTACAGTCACATACCATCCCTACAGTCACACACCATCCCTACAGTCACACATCATCCCTACAGTCACACACCATCCCTACAGTCACATCATCCCTACAGTCACACATCATCCCTACAGTCACACACCATCCCTACAGTCACATCATCCCTACAGTCACACACCATCCCTACAGTCACACACCATCCCTACAGTCACATCATCCCTACAGTTACACACCATCCCTTCAGTCACACATCATCCCTACAGTCACACACCATCCCTACAGTCACACATCATCCCTACAGTCACATCATCCCTACAGTCACACATCATCCCTACAGTCACATCATCCCTACAGTCACATCATCCCTACAGTCACACACCATCCCTACAGTCACACATCATCCCTACAGTCACACACCATCCCTACAGTCACACATCATCCCTACAGTCACACACCATCCCTACAGTCACACATCATCCCTACAGTCACATCATCCCTACAGTCACATCACCATCCCTACAGTCACACACCATCCCTACAGTCACACACCATCCCTACAGTCACACATCATCCCTACAGTCACACATCATCCCTACAGTCACACACCATCCCTACAGTCACATCATCCCTACAGTCACACACCATCCCTACAGTCACACATCATCCCTACAGTCACATCATCCCTACAGTCACACACCATCCCTACAGTCACACACCATCCCTACAGTCACATCATCCCTACAGTTACACACCATCCCTTCAGTCACACATCATCCCTACAGTCACACACCATCCCTACAGTCACACATCATCCCTACAGTCACACATCATCCCTACAGTCACACACCATCCCTACAGTCACATCATCCCTACAGTCACACACCATCCCTACAGTCACACATCATCCCTACAGTCACATCATCCCTACAGTCACACACCATCCCTACAGTCACACACCATCCCTACAGTCACATCATCCCTACAGTTACACACCATCCCTTCAGTCACACATCATCCCTACAGTCACACACCATCCCTACAGTCACACATCATCCCTACAGTCACATCATCCCTACAGTCACACATCATCCCTACAGTCACATCATCCCTACAGTCACATCATCCCTACAGTCACACATCATCCCTACAGTCACACACCATCCCTACAGTCACACATCATCCCTACAGTCACACATCATCCCTACAGTCACATCATCCCTACAGTCACATCATCCCTACAGTCACACACCATCCCTACAGTCACACATCATCCCTACAGTCACACACCATCCCTACAGTCACACATCATCCCTACAGTCACACACCATCCCTACAGTCACACACCATCCCTACAGTCACATCATCCCTACAGTCACACATCATCCCTACAGTCACATCATCCCTACAGTCACACATCATCCCTACAGTCACACATCATCCCTACAGTCACACATCATCCCTACAGTCACACATCATCCCTACAGTCACACGGAGGTGGAAATGATGATTTGGGGTGTTTCTCTGATAAAGGTTCAGGCCGACTTTGCCGCATTGAGGGGCCAATGGGCGGGGCCATGTATTGTAAGATCTTGGAGGAGAACCTTCTTCCCTCATCCAGAACACTGAAGATGGGTCATGGATGGGTCTTCCAGCATGACAATCACCCAAAACATATCGCCAAGGCAACAAAGGAGTGGTATTTATGCAGCGTTTTTTCAAATACAATTTCTTTGGAATAATACACTTTAAAGTGGAGTTCCACCTAAAAGTGGAACTTCCACTCATTAGATTCCTCCCCCCCTCCGGTGACACAGTTGGCACCTTTCAGGGGGGAGGGGGGTACAGATACCTGTATATTACAGGTATCTGTACCCACTTCCGGCATAGATACCCGCAGAATCTGCGGGTATTTACGCCACTTCCTGCTCCCTCCCCGCTGCCTGCTGGGAAACACACGGGTCCCAGAGGCAGCAGGGACCATCCAGATTGCGCTGCGCGACTCGCGCATGCGCAGTAGGGGACCGGGAAGTGAAGCCGTACGGCTTCGCTTCCTGATTCCCTTACCGAAGATGGAGGCGGCAGCACCCGAGGACGGAGAGACGCTTCGGCCTCGGGTGCCGACATCGCGGGCGCCCTGGACAGGTAAGTGTCCATGTTTTAAAAGTCAGCAGCTGCAGTATTTGTAGCTGCTGACTTTTAAAAAAAAAATTTTCGGTGGCGCTCCGCTTTAATGCACTTTCACCCCCTTCTTGCCCAGGCCAATTTTCAGCTTTCAGCGCTGTCATACTGATAAGTAGGGATGAGCCGAACACCCCCCGGTTCGGTTCGCACCAGAACCTGCGAACGGACCGAAAGTTCGCACGAACGTTAGAACCCCATTGACGTCTATGGGACTCGAACGTTCAAAATCAAAAGTGCTCATTTTAAAGGCTAATTTGCATGGCATTGTCCTAAAAAGGGTTTGGGGACCCGGGTCCTACCCCAGGGGACATGTATCAATGCAAAAAAAACTTTTAAAAACGGACGTTTTTTCGGGAGCAGTGATTTTAATGATGCTTAAAGTAAAAAAAAAAGTGAAATATTCCTTTAAATATCGTACCTGGGGGGTGTCTATAGTATGCCTGTAAAGTGACGCGTGTTTCCCGTGTTTAGAACAGTCCCTGCACCAAATGTCATTTTTAAAGGAAAAAATCTCATTTAAAACTGCTTGCGGGTTTAATGTAATGTCGGGTCCCGGCAATATGGATGAAAATCAGTGAGACAAACGGCATGGGTACCCCCCAGTCCATTACCAGGCCCTTTGGGTCTTGTATGGATATTAAGGGGTACCCCGCACCCAAATTAAAATAAGGAAAGGCCCTATATACTCTGAACAGCAGTATACAGGCGGTGCAAACAAGACAGGGACTGTAGGTTTGTTGTTAAGTAGAATCTCTTTGTCATTTTGAACGGGTACATTTTTAACGTGTTTAGCTCCAGCCAAAAAATCTTTTTTAAGCTTTTTGGAAAACATAGGGAAGGGTTATCACCCCTGTGACATTTGTTTTGCTGTCTTTCCTCCTCTTAAGAAGATTTCACCTCACTTTTTGTCCCAATGAAAAATGTTTTTTGAAAATTTGGGTTTTTTGTGGAACAAGGATTGGAAAGCATCAGTGGAAAGGAGATTTTTTTTCCCATATTAACTCTTACAGGAGAGAATTTCCCTTCCTAGGGGTAGATTTCATCTCACTTCCTGTTGTCTCCTTCCGTTTGCTAGTAGGAGTCGTTTGTAAGTTAGATGTTTATATATATATACTCAGCAGAAATTTGGGCCTTAGGTGTTGTTGTGGCCACAACACTGTAAGCCCTCACAGGGCCCTGCTGTGAAATATTAGATCAAGAATTGTAGTTACATGCCCCTGTTGAACAGGAGCTGAAAAATTAGGCCTTAGGCACTGGTGCTGGTGCCACAACACTGCAACCCCTCACAGACACTCTAGTTGGAACGCAGGAACGAGCCCTGCTGCAAAGTATTGTTTTAAAAATTGTAATTACACGCCCCTGTTAGACAGGGGCAGAAAAATTGGGCCTTAGGCACTGGTGCTGCTGCCACAACACTGCAACCCCTCACAGACACTCTAGTTGGAACGCAGGAACGAGCCCTGCTGAAAAGTATTGCATCAAAAATTGTAATTACACGCCCCTGTTAGACAGGGGCAGAAAAATTGGGCCTTAGGCACTGGTGCCACAACACTGCAACCCCTCACAGACACTCTAGTTGGAATGCAGGAATGAGCCCTGCTGCAAAGTATTACATCAAAAATTGTAATTACACGCCCCTGTTAAACAGGGGCTGAAAAATTGTGCCTTAGGCACTGGTGGTGGCGCCCAGAACCAAAAATGTTCTTACAAGCTATCAGCGTGATGATTGAGGAGGAAGAGGATAATTACTCAGGGATAGTCACTCAGCATCAGCATAGGCAGTCTTTGAAGGGATCTGAGATTTCAAAAAAAATTATTCGGTTACATCAGCATCAGGTGCTTGGTAGCTGGTGGTGATCCAAGACTGATTCATTTTTATAAAGGTCAGTCGATCGACGGAGTCGGTGGACAGACGCACCCTGTGATCGGTTACCACACCTCCAGCAGCACTGAATGTGCGTTCCAAAAGAACGCTGGATGCAGGACAGGCCAGTAGCTCAATTGCATACTGTGCAAGCTCTGGCCAGTGATCCATCCTCAAGACCCAGTAACCCAGAGGATTTTCGGTGGGAAAGGTGTCCAAGTCTGATCTTGCCCCTAGGTATTCCTGCACCATGTAAAACAGACGCTGGCGATGGTTGCTGGAACCGATCATACCTTGGGGCTGCGGACCAAAAAATTGTCTGAACGCATCGGTCAGACGGCCACCTTCTCCACCGCTCCTTCTTTGACTGACCGAAGCCTCAGCAACACGTTGTCCAGAAACAGGAGTTTGTAACCTCCCAGTCTGTGGGAACGCGTTGCACAGACCTTTCTGCAAGGCCTCCAGAAGATGTTTCATCCTCTGCTCCCTCTGCGATGGCAAGATAAGGTCCGCAACCTTACCCTTGTAACGTGGATCAAGGAGGGTTGCCAGCCAGTATTGGTCCTTCTCCTTGATACCACGAATACGAGGATCCTTACGCAGGCTTTGCAGGATCAGGGAGGCCATGCAGCGTAGGTTTGCTGAGGCATTCGGTCCGGAGTCCTCTGGGTCACTAAGGACGACAACGTCCGCAGCCACCTCCTCCCAGCCACGTACAAGTCCATGTGTTTCTTGGGACTGATCCCTTAAAGACTGCTGCTGATGCTGAGTGCCAGGCTCCACCTCCATACTGACACAATCTTCCTCCTCCTCCTCCTCCTCCTCTTCCTGTGTGATCGGCGGGCACGCAGGAACACTGTCTGGATAAAGGGGGCCTTGAGAGCTAAGGAAGTCCTCCTCTTCCTGCCTCTGTTCTGCTTCAGGTGCCCTGTCCATTATTCCACGCAGCGTGTGCTCCAACAGGTGGACAAGGGGGACAGTGTCACTGATGCATGCACTGTCACTGCTCACCATCCTCGTGGCCTCCTCAAATGGTGACAGGACAGTGCATGCATCCCTGATCATGGCCCACTGGCGTGGGGAAAAAAACCAAGCTCCCCTGACCCTGTCCTGGCGCCATAGTCACACAGGTACTCATTGATGGCCCTCTGCTGCGTGTGCAGCCGCTGCAGCATGGCCAATATTGAGTTCCTCCTGGTGGGCATGTCAGAGATTAGGCGGTTCTTGGGCAGGTTAAACTCCTTTTGGAGGTCCGTCAGCCGAGCACTGGCATTATATGACCGGCGGAAATGCACACAGACTTTCCTGGCCTGCCTCAGGACATCCTGTAAGCCTGGGTACCTGCCCAAGAACCGCTGCACCACCAAGTTAAGGACGTGAGCCAAACAGGGCACATGGGTCATTTGTCCCTGTCGGAGGGCAGAGAGGAGGTTGGTGCCATTGTAGCAAACCACCATTCCTGCCTTAAGTTGGCGTGGCGTCAACCACCTCTGAACCTGCCCCTGCAGAGCTGACAGAACCTCTGCCCCAGTGTGGCTCCTGTCCCCCAAGCACACCAGCTCAAGCACCGCATGGCATCTTTTGGCCTGCGTACTTGCGTAGCCCCTTGAACGACTATGGAGCACCGCTGGTTCCGAGGAAGAGGCCATGGAGGAAGAAGAAGAGGAGGGGGTGGAGGAGAGAGGTGTGTCACAATCATTAGCATTTTGGAGGCGTGGTGGCGGAACAACCTCCAACACTACTGCACCTTGTCCTGCATCCTTCCCAGCTCCCAGCAGAGTCACCCAATGCGCCGTGAAACTTAGGTAACGTCCCTGTCCATGCCTGCTGGACCATGAGTCAGCGGTAATATGCACCTTACCGCTGAGCGCCCTGTCCAGCGAGGCATGGACATTGCCTTCCACATGCCGGTAGAGAGCCGGAATCGCCTTCCGTGAGAAAAAGTGGCGTTTGGGTACCTGCCACTGAGGAACCGCACATTCCACAAACTCACGGAAGGGGGCAGAGTCTACCAACTGAAAAGGCAGCAGTTGAAGTGCTAGCAATTTTGCCAAGCTAGCATTCAACCGCTGGGCATGTGGATGGCTGGGAGAAAACTTCTTTCGGCGGTGCAGCAGCTGGGGCAGGGAAATTTGCCTGGTACAATCTGACGTCGGTGTACCAAAAGCAGATTGCCCACAAGTACTTGACTGTGACACACCTAATTCTACACCTTCATTCCTCTCAGTGCAGGTCTCAGAGAGGACTGAAGATCTAGTGGGGTTGGAAATCTCAGCTGATGAGGAGCAAGGAGAGATCCTCTTTGTTCTTTGGTGTGGGTCTTTTAGATATGCTTGCCAACGAACTGCATGGCAGGTCAACATATGTCTGGTCAAGCATGTGGTACCCAAGTGGGAGATGTTTTGGCCACGTGAGATACGCTTGAGACATATGTTGCAAATAGCAGTGGTGCGATCTGATGCACTCGTCTCAAAAAAGGCCCACACCAAAGAACTTTTTGAATAACGCGCAGAGACTGCAGCGCCCTGCACATGTGGAGCTTTGGGGTGTGATGCAGTCAATGTGCTGCCCTTAGGCTGGCCCCTGGAGGGCATCCTGCCTCGTTGGTGATGTGCCGCCTCCTCCTCCTCCTCCTCCTCCTCCTCCTCCTCCTCTCTCCTATCAGGCACCCACGTTGAGTCAGTGACCTCATCATCCCCTCCCTCCTCATCACTGGAGCAAACCTGCCAGTATGCTGCAGCAGGGGGAGCATGACTGCCAGATTGCTGTCCTTCTTGGGCAACCCCTCTGTCCGTGCTCATGTTGCTGCCTTCATCAAGCTCAGTATCATCATCAGAGCCTTCCAAACGCTGGGCATCCTCCTGGAGCATGTACCCAACACTGTGGTCAAACAGTTCGAGGGACTCCTCAGGAGGACATGGTGGAGCTAGGGAAGGAGTCACTGATGACATTGAGCCGAGGGAAGAGGCCGCTGCTTTGCCAGACAAAGTACCCTGGGCATGGGTGAGAGAGGATGAGGAGGATGAGGATGGCTTGGTCATCCACTCGACCAAGTCTTCCGCATGTTGCGGCTCAACACGGCCAGCTGCCGAAAAAAAGGCCAAGCGTGTCCCATGGCCACGTGCTGATGAGGATGCACCGTCTCCACGACTAGCACTAGACACAGAGCCTGCTTGCCCTCTCTTATTGGCTTGTGACTGTCTGCCTCTCCTTCTTGGCCTTCCAGACATACTAATGGCCTGTAGCTGCACTAAGCTGGGATATATATATATATATATGTACTGATACTGCAGCTAGCAAAATCAACTGCCTGCCTGTAGTATGAGAACACCACCAACCTTCTACAGGTAGCTTTAGCTGAACACTGTGAGGTGGACGCACCCCACTAACTTGTAGGTTTAGCTGAACACTGTGAGCAGGACGCACTGCACTAACTGTAAATAGTCTAGCTGCCTGACCGTGGTACTAATAGGATCAAAAGAACACCAGTAATTTTCTTCAGGTAGCTTTATATACTGTAACAAGACAAGCCTGCCTGTCAGTAGGAAGATAACAGGAACGGATCTAGCTGAACACTGTGAGCAGGACGCACTGCACTAAATGTAAATAGTCTAGAAGATAACAGGAACGGATCTAGCTAAACTGAATACAGTGTATATATATATATATATATATATATATATATATATATATATATATATGCAACACCTGGGATGCATATATATACACAATACACTTTAAGTGCAGCTAACTGACTGACTGTCCTGCCTAATCTAGCTAACTCAAATGAAATGACACTGTCTCTCTCTCTCTCTCTCTATCTCTCAGCACACCGGAACACACTACACAGGGCCGCCGTGCAGGCGGCCTTATATAGTGTGGGGCATGTACTAAATCCCCTGAGCCATAATTGGCCAAAGCCTCCTTGGCTGTGATTGGCCAAGCATGCGGGTCATAGTGCATGCTTGGCCAGTCATCAGCAAGCAATGCACTGCGATGCCGCAGTGAATTATGGGCCGTGACGCGCCACACGAATTCGGCACGAACGGCCCATATCGTTCGCAATTCGGCGAACGACCGAACAGCCGATGTTCGAGTCGAACATGGGTTCGACTCGAACACGAAGCTCATCCCTACTGATAATCAGTGCAGTCCCAACAGTGCCCATCAGTGCTGCCAATCAGTACCCATCAGTGCCTCCTCGTCAATGTCATTTATCAGTTCTGCCTACCAGTGCCTATCAGAGCCGCCTATCGGTGCCGATTAGTGCCACCTATTAGTGCCCATCAGTGCTGCCAATGAGTGCCCATCAGTGCTGCCAATCAGTACCCATCAGTGCCTCCTCATCACTGTCATTTATCAGTTCTGCCTACCAGTGCCTATCAGAGCCGCCTATCGGTGCCGATTAGTGCCACCTATCAGTGCCCATCAGTGCTGCCAATAAGTGCCCATCAGTGCTGCCTACCAGCGCCTATCAGTGCCCATCAGTGCCGCCTATAAGTGTCTACTAGTGCCACCTATCAGTGCCCACCAGTGCTGCCAATCAGCGCCCGCCTAGTAGTCCGTTATTTCACTTGGAACGCACAGTGTCAGGTCAGCATTCGGCATAAAATCCTTCCTGTTCAGGTGGTGGTGTATGACATTTTGCATGAGGTGGAGAAGATTCGGGTACTTGAGAGAGACAAGCGGAGTCAGGGGGCTTGGTTGAAGGCATGGAGGGGTTTCAAGCCTCCCTGACTGCCAGGAGTCTCTTTCCCGGGTGTGGCTGTCTGTCTCTTATCACCCTAGATTATTATTTTTTTGGATTAATTTTTGATAAATGGCTGCGTACATAGGTGATGGGTTGTGCCTCTTAGGCCCTCTCTGCTGCTTTATGTAAATAATTTTGGTAGTGGATTATGTATATATTGTATATATTCTGAACATGGATGTGTATTCCTTGGATTTCTGTTGAAGTTTTGTACTATGGTTTTGTTTTTTACTTTTGTATAAAATTGGTTGCTTGATTCTTTTAATAAAAGATCAATGGTGTCCCATAATTGGTGTCAGTGGGAGGAATAGTGCCCCATCATCGGTGTCAGTGGGAGGAATAGTGTCCCATCAGTGGTGTCAGTGGGAGGAATCGTGCCCCATCATTGGTGTCAGTGGGAGGAATAGTGTCCCATAATTGGTGTCAGTGGGAGGAATAGTGCCCCATCATTGCTATCAGAGGGAGGAATAGTGCCCCATCATTGCTATCAGTGGGAGGAATAGTGTCCCATCATTAGTATCAGTGAGAGGAATGGTGCCCCATCATTGATGTCAGTGGAAGGAATAGTGCCCCATCATTGGTGTCTGTGGGAGGAATAGTGCCCCATCATTGGTGTCAGTGGGAGGAATAGTGCCCCATCATTAGTATCAGTGAGAGGAATAGTGCCCCATCATTGATGTCAGTGGAAGGAATAGTGCCCCATCATTGGTTTCTGTGGGAGGAATAGTGTCCCATCATTGGTGTCAGTGGGAGGAATAGTGCCCCATCATTAGTATCAGTGGGAGGAATAGTGCCCCATCATTGGTGTCAGTGGGAAGAATAGTGTCCCATCATTGGTGTCAGTGGGAGGAATAGTGCCCCATCACTGGTATCAGTGGGAGGAATAGTGCCCCAGTGCCCCATCATTGATATCAGTGGAAGGAATAGTGTCCCATCATAGGTATCAGTGGGAGGAATAGTGTCCCATCATTGGTGTCAGTGGGGGGAATAGTGTCCCATCATTGGTGTCAGTGGGAGGGATAGTACCCCATCATTGGTATCAGTGGGAGGAATAGTGTCCCATCATTGGTATCAGTGGGAGGAATAGTGTCCCATCATTGGTATCAGTGGGAGGAATAGTGCCCCATTGTTGGTGTCAGTGGTAGGAATAGTGCCCCATCATTGGTGTTAGTGGGAGAAATAGCGCCCCATCATTGGTGTCAGTGGGAAGAATAGTGCCCCATCATTGGTGCCAGTGAAAGAATTAGTTCCCTATCTTTGGTGTCAGTGGGAGAACTAGTGCCCCATCATTGGAGTCAGGAGGAGGAATAGTACCCTGTCTTTGATGTCAGTGAAATATTGCCCCAAGGGCCAGGTAAAGGCAAGCAAAGGGCCAGACCTCTGCTTTAGAGAATCAAACATTCTCAAGCTGCCATTTTTACAGGTTTAGTTGAGGTACTTAATCTCCCTGGAAGCCCAAACATTGGGATCTGAGATGGTGAAAAATTCAGGTAGTGTGGGGTTCAACCATAGTGGGGTATTGGGAGACCAACTACCAGGCACACAGGGATGCCATAAAGTCTAAACCTTTATAATTGCCTTCACAGACCCCCATATAAGGAAGATTCCATAAATATTCTAGATAGGCCGCCTCTAATACCACCGAGGTAATAGTATCATCAACAATCAGCCAATTATGGGCATGGGATAGAAGAGAGGCAATGGAATAAGTATATAAATCTGGACAAGCAAGGCCATCTTGCGATGTTGGTGGCCATTTTAGGCTTACCATTGATGATGGTATTCTGGTGTAGGATGAAATAGTTTCACACTCCTTGGTTTTTGACAACACCGACGGTTATGGGTCTAGTCCTGATTTGTTATTTTTATTCCTTCTTTCAGGATTCCAATGACCCCCAGACCATTGAAATAATCCTTAAATCCCTGGATGTGAACAAAGATGGGGTGGTTGACTTTCCAGAGTTCCTGGATCTAGTGTCCAAAGTTGCAGTCGCTTATTTTCAAGCCCTGAGGACCAAGAAAGGCTGTGACATTTGTGCTTCCAGGAAAGGACCACATACATCAACTGCTGCAGCTTCTAAGTCACCACAAAGCCAAACAGAGTCAGATCACGGCCAGCTTCAAACTCAAAAGAAAGATGTAACAGCAAAGGAAGGTTCTGCTCAGAAGCAGGATATTTCTGGTCAGGAAAAACTACATGAGAAACATCACTCTGTTCATAAGAAAGATCTTGGACAAGATACAAAACAGAAACAAGATCTCACCACTAAAGAAGATCCCCTCCAGAAGCTACCCACCCAGAAGACAGACCCAACATCTAAACAAGACCCAACTCAAAAGCTAGACCTAACAAAGGAAAAAGAGCCAATATCAAAAAAAGAGCCAGTACAGAAACAAGATCCAACACAGAAAGATATGACAATAAAACATGGTCCAGGACAAAAACAAGATTCTTCACTGATAAAAGATTACAAGGAGAAAGCTGATGTTACAAAGAAACAAGAATCAACCAAAGAGAAAGACTTTGCTTTGGGAGAAACTGCAAAGCAAGACCCAGCTGAGAAGAAAAATCCCAGTTGTCCACGTGATCCAGAAGAGAAACAATGCTCTGTATTTAAGCACTACACCCAGAAGCAAGATCCCAAAGAGACACCAAGACACATGGTCCAGAAAGATGAACCAAAAGAGAAACAAGAGTCAACCCAAAAAGAAGATCAGACCAGAAAACAGGATGCTAAAGAAACTCAAAGTTCTACAGGGCAGCAAAATTCAAAGGCGAAACATGACCCACCCTTAGAAGAAGACCCAAAACAGAAACATGGCCAAACCCAAGACAAGGACAATAAAGACTCAACTCAAAAACAAGATCAGAATAGTAAAACAGATGTTACACAAAGTCAAAGTTCTTTGATAAAGAAAGATTCAACATTGAAACAAGACCAAACTCTCAAAGAAGACCCAACAAAGACACTTGACCCTGGGAAAAAACAAGATCTTAAAGACAAACAAGCCCCAATCCCCAAACAAGAACCAACCCTCAAGCAAGACCCAGTTCTAAAAGAAGACCCAACCCTCAAACAAGATCTATCCATCAAACAAGATCCATCCTACAAAAAAGACCCAGCTGAGAAGAAAAATCCCAGTTGTCCACGTGATCCAGAAGAGAAACAATGCTCTGTATTTAAGCACTACACCCAGAAGCAAGATCCCAAAGAGACACCAAGACACATGGTCCAGAAAGATGAACCAAAAGAGAAACAAGAGTCAAACCAAAAAGAAGATCAGACCAGAAAACAGGATGCTAAAGAAACTCAAAGTTCTACAGGGCAGCAAAATTCAAAGGCTAAACATGACCCACCCTTAGAAGAAGACCCAAAACAGAAACATGGGCAAACCCAAGACAAGGACAATAAAGACTCAACTCAAAAACAAGATCAGAATAGTAAAACAGATGTTACACAAAGTCAAAGTTCTTTGATAAAGAAAGATTCAACATTGAAACAAGACCAAACTCTCAAAGAAGACCCAACAAAGACACTTGACCCTGGGAAAAAACAAGATCTTAAAGACAAACAAGCCCCAATCCTCAAACAAGAACCAACCCTCAAGCAAGACCCAGTTCTAAAAGAAAACCCAACCCTCAAACAAGATCTATCCATCAAACAAGATCCATCCTACAAAAAAGACCCAACCCTCACGGTAGAATCAACAAAAAAAGATGAACAAAAACAAGATCCAAAAGACAACCAATATTCAACACCTAAACAAGATCCAAAAGACAAAGAATACCCAACCCAAAAACAAGACCAGACTAGTAAACAAGACAATAAAGACAATCAAAGTTATTTGAAAAAGAGAGATTCAACACCAAAACAAGACAAACCTCCCAAAGAAGACCCAACAAA
The DNA here is from genome assembly GCA_037952835.1 of Lithobates septentrionalis. NCBI lineage: Eukaryota > Metazoa > Chordata > Amphibia > Anura > Ranidae > Lithobates > Lithobates septentrionalis. Next base: position 288,923 of record JBBDGP010003833.1, read on the forward strand.
AACACTTGTGCCTGGGCAGAAGCTAGATTCTAAAGACAAACAAGACCCAATATCCAAACAAGACCCAATCTTCAAACAAGACCCAACCCTCAGTCAAGACCCATCCCTCAAAAAAGACCCAGCTTCAAAAGATGATCCAACTAGCAAAGATAAGCAGCCAAAAAAGAAACAAGATGAAGAGGAGCATTCAGAGAAACAAGTTACTTCAATGAAAAAGGACCCAACTCAAAAAGAAGACCCACAGCAAAAAAAAGACCAGACTCAGAATCAGGCCTCCACCCAGAAACAAGACACAAAAGAAAAGCAAGGCTCAGCACAGTACTTGTGGAAACAGGAATCTTTTGCTCTGAAACAAGACCCAGCATACAATCGAGACCCAGGACTTCAAACAGATTCCACTCTGGCAAAAGACCAAACTCAGAAAGAAGATTCACCACAGAAGCAAAGTCCAACCCAGATTCCAAGCTTCACACAGAAGCCAGACCCAGGACAGGTCCAGAAACAAGGATCCACTCAGAAACAAGACACAAGCCAGAAGCAAGAACAGACCAAGAAACAAGACCAGACCCAGAAACGAGACCAGACCCAGAAGCAAGACCAGGCCCAGAAGCAAGACCAGGCCCTGAAAGAAGACCTTACCCAGAAACAAGACCCCACACAGAATCAAGACCAGACCCAGAAACAAGATTCCAATAAGAACACATTCTCAATTATTAAGCTAAACATAATCCCAATACAGTACTCTATACCGCAACAAGACCCAACTAAGAAACTAGACCTAAACAAAAAAGAAGACTCCACCAAGAAGCAAGACAATGTCCAGAAAGCTGGCTCTTCTCAGAAACAAGACCCAACCCAGAAAGAAGATTCACAACAGAAGCAAAGCCTAAGCCAGATTCCGGGCTTCACACAGAAACTGGGCCAAGGACAGACCCAGAAACATGATTCCACCCAAAAGCTAGACACCACCCAGAAAAAAGACTCCACCCAGAAACAAGACCAGACCCAGAAAAAAGACCAGACCCAGAAACAAGACTCCACTCAGAAACTAGATCAGCACCAGAAACAAGACCAGACCCAGAAACAAGACTCCACACAGAATCAAGATGAGACCCAGCATGACTCAACTCAGAAACAAAACCAGACCCAGAAACAAGACTCCACTCATAAAGAGGACACCACCCAGAAACAAGACCAGACCCAGAAACAAGACCAGACCCAGAAAGACTCCACTCATAAACAGGACACCACTCAGAAGCAAGACCAGACCACTCAAAAACAAGACCAGACCCAGAAAGACTCCATTCTTAAACAGGATCAGACCCAGAAACAAGATCAGACAAAGAAACAAGATTCCACTAAGAAACAGGACACCACCCAGAAACAAGACCAGACCCAGAAAAAAGACTCAATTCAGAAACAAGAGCCAACCCCGATGCAGTGCTCTACACTGAAACAATACCCAACCCAGAAACTAGACTCAACCAAAAAAGAAGACTCCACTCAAAAGCAAGACCCAGTCCAGAAACCAGATTCTGATCAGAAGCTGGGCACAACTGAGAAACAAGACCAGGCCCAAAAATTAGACTCCACTCCTAAACAGGACACCACTCAGAAGCAAGACCAGACCACCCAGAAACAAGACCAGACCCAGAAACAAGACCAGACCCAGAAACAAGACTCAACCCAGAAACAAGACTCAACCCAGAAAGACTCCACTCATAAACAAGACACCACTCAGAAGCAAGACCAGACCACCCAGAAACAAGACCAGACCCAGAAAGACTCCACTCATAAACAAGACACCACTCAGAAGCAAGAGCAGACCACCCAGAAACAAGACCAGACCCAGAAACAAGACTCAACCCAGAAACAAGACCAGACCCAGAAACAAGACTCAACCCAGAAACAAGACTCAACCCAGAAAGACTCCACTCATAAACAAGACACCACTCAGAAGCAAGAACAGATCACCCACAAACAAGACCAGACCAAGAAACAAGACTCTGCTCAAAAACAGGACACCACTCAGAAGGAAGACCAGACCACTCATAAACAAGACCAGACCCAGAAACAAGACTCCACTCATAAACAGGACACCACTCAGAAGCAAGACCAGACCACCCATAAACAGGACACCACCCAAAAACAAGACCAGACCCAGAAACAAGACTCAACCCAGAAACAAGACCAGACCCAGAAAGACTCCACTCTTAAACAAGACACCACTCAGAAGCAAGACCAGACCACCCATAAACAAGACCAGACCCAGAAACAAGGCACCACCCAAAAACAAGACCAGACCCAGAAAGACTCCACCAAGAAACCAGATCACACCCAGAATCAAGACCGGACCCAGAAACAAGACTCCACTAATAAACAGGACACCACCCAGAAACAAGACCAGACCCAGAAAAAAGACTCCACTCATAAACAGGACACCACTCAGAAGCAAGACCAGGCCACCCATAAACAAGACCAGACCCAGAAACAAGACTCAACCCAGAAACAAGACCAGACCCAGAAACAAGACTCAACCCAGAAACAAGACCATACCAAGAAAGAAGACCAGACCCAGAAACAAGACTCCACTCAAAAACAGGATACTACTCAGAAGCAAGACCAGACCCAGAAACTAGACACCACCCAAAAACAAGACCAGACCCAGAAACAAGACTCAACCCAGAAACAAGACCAGACCCAGAAAGACTCCACTCATAAGCAAGACACCACTCAGAAGCAAGACCAGACCACCCATAAACAGGACACCACCCAAAAACAAGACCAGACCCAGAAACAAGACTCAACCCAGAAACAAGTCCAGACCCAGAAAGACTCCACTCATAAACAAGACACCACTCAGAAGCAAGACCAGACCCAGAAACAAGACTCTGCGCATAAACAGGACACCACTCAGAAGCAAGACCAGACCATCCATAAACAAGATCAGACCCAGAAACAAGACACCACCCAAAAACAAGACCAGACCCAGAAAGACTTCACCAAGAAACAGGATCAGACCCAGAATCAAGACAAGACCCAGAAACAAGACTCCACTAATAAACAGGACACCACACAGAAACAAGACCAGACCCAGAAAAAAGACTCCACTCATAAACAGGACACCACTCAGAAGCAAGACCAGACCACCCATAAACAAGACCAGACCCAGAAACAAAACTCAACCCAGAAACAAGACCAGACCCAGAAACAAGACCAGACCCAGAAACAAGACTCAAACCAGAAACAAGACCAGACCCAGAAAAAAGACTCCACTCATAAACAGGACACCACTCAGAAGCAAGACCAGGCCACCCATAAACAAGACCAGACCCAGAAACAAGACTCAAGCCAGAAACAAGACCAGACCCAGAAACAAGACTCAACCCAGAAACAAGACCATACCAAGAAAGAAGACCAGACCCAGAAACAAGACTCCACTCAAAAACAGGATACTACTCAGAAGCAAGACCAGACCCAGAAACTAGACACCACCCAAAAACAAGACCAGACCCAGAAACAAGACTCAACCCAGAAACCAGACCAGACCCAGAAAGACTCCACTCATAAACAAGACACCACTCAGAAGCAAGACCAGACCACCCATAAACAGGACACCACCCAAAAACAAGACCAGACCCAGAAAAAAGACTCCACTCATAAACAGGACACCACTCAGAAGCAAGACCAGGCCACCCATAAACAAGACCAGACCCAGAAACAAGACTCAAGCCAGAAACAAGACCAGACCCAGAAACAAGACTCAACCCAGAAACAAGACCATACCAAGAAAGAAGACCAGACCCAGAAACAAGACTCCACTCAAAAACAGGATACTACTCAGAAGCAAGACCAGACCCAGAAACTAGACACCACCCAAAAACAAGACCAGACCCAGAAACAAGACTCAACCCAGAAACAAGTCCAGACCCAGAAAGACTCCACTCATAAACAAGACACCACTCAGAAGCAAGACCAGATCACCCATAAACAAGACCAGACCCAGAAACAAGACTCCGCGCATAAACAGGACACCACTCAGAAGCAAGACCAGACCATCCATAAACAAGATCAGACCCAGAAACAAGACACCACCCAAAAACAAGACCAGACCCAGAAAGACTCCACCAAGAAACAGGATCAGACCCAGAATCAAGACAAGACCCAGAAACAAGACTCCACTAATAAACAGGACACCACACAGAAACAAGACCAGACCCAGAAAAAAGACTCCACTCATAAACAGGACACCACTCAGAAGCAAGACCAGACCACCCATAAACAAGACCAGACCCAGAAACAAAACTCAACCCAGAAACAAGACCAGACCCAGAAACAAGACCAGACCCAGAAACAAGACTCAAACCAGAAACAAGACCATACCCAGAAAGAAGACCAGACCCACAAACAAGACTCCACTCAAAAACAGGATACTACTCAGAAGCAAGACCAGACCCAGAAACTAGACACCACCCAAAAACAAGACCCGACCCAGAAACAAGACTCCACTCATAAACAGGACATCACCCAGAAACAAGACCAGACACAGAAAAAAGACTCCACTTATAAACAGGACACCACTCAGAAGCAAGACCAGACCACCCATAAACAAGACCAGACCCAGAAACAAGACTCAGCCCAGAAACAAGACCAGACCCAGAAACAAGACCATGCCAAGAAAGAAGACCAGACCCAGAAACAAGACTCCACTCAAAAACAGGATACTTCTCAGAAGCAAGACCAGACCCAGAAACTAGACACCACCCAAAAACAAGACCAGACCCAGAAACAAGACTCAACCCAGAAACAAGACTCAACCCAGAAACAAGACTCAACCCAGAAACAAGACTCAACCCAGAAAGACTCCACTCATAAACAAGGCACCACTCAGAAGCAAGACCAGACCACCCCTAAACAAGACCAGACCCAGAAACAAGACTCCACTCATAAACAGGACATCACCCAGAAACAAGACCAGACACAGAAAAAAGACTCCACTTATAAACAGGACACCACTCAGAAGCAAGACCAGACCACCCATAAACAAGACCAGACCCAGAAACAAGACTCAACCCAGAAGCAAGACCAGACCCAGAAACTAGACACCACCCAAAAACAAGACCAGACCCAGAAACAAGACTCAACCCAGAAACAAGACTCAACCCAGAAAGACTCCACTCATAAACAAGGCACCACTCAGAAGCAAGACCAGACCACCCCTAAACAAGACCAGCCCCAGAAACAAGACTCCACTTATAAACAGGACACCACTCAGAAGCAAGACCAGACCACCCATAAACAGGACACCACCCAAAAACAAGACCAGACCCAGAAACAAGACCAGACCCAGAAACAAGACCAGACCCAGAAAGACTCCACTCATAAACAAGACACCACTCAGAAGCAAGACCAGATAAAACATAAACTAGACCAGACCCAGAAACAAGACACCACTCAAAAACAAGACCAGACCCAGAAAGACTACACCAAGAAACAGGATCAGACCGAGAATCAAGACCATACCCAAAAACAAGACTCCACTCATAAACAGGACACCACCCAGAAACAAGACCAGGTCCAGAAATACTCCACTCATAAACAGGACACCACTCAGAAGCAAGACCAGACCATCCATAAACAAGACCAGACCCAGAAAGACTCCACCAAGAAACAGGATCAGACCCAGAATCAAGACCAGACCCAGAAACAAGACTCCACTAATAAACAGGACACCACACAGAAACAAGACCAGACCCAGAAAAAAGACTCCACTCATAAACAGGACACCACTCAGAAGCAAGACCAGACCACCCATAAACAAGACCAGACCCAGAAACAAGACTCAACCCAGAAACAAGACCATACCAAGAAAGAAGACCAGACCCACAAACAAGACTCCACTCAAAAACAGGATACTACTCGGAAGCAAGACCAGACTCAGAAACTAGACACCACCCAAAAACAAGACCAGACCCAGAAACAAGACTTAACCCAGAAACAAGACCCGACCCAGAAACAAGACTCCACTCATAAACAGGACATCGCCCAGAAACAAGACCAGACCCAGAAAAAAGACTCCACTCATAACAAGGACACCACTCAGAAGCAAGACCAGACCCAGAAACAAGACCAGACCCAGAAACAAGACCAGACCCAGAAACAAGACTCAACCCAGAAACAAGACCAGACCCAGAAACAAGACTCAACCCAGAAACAAGACCATACCAGGAAAGATGACCAGACCCAGAAGCAAGACTACACTCAAAAACAGGACACTACTAAGAAGCAAGACCAGACCCAGAAACTAGACACCACACAAAAACAAGACCAGACCCAGAAACAAGACTCAACTCAGAAACAAGACCAGACCCAGAAAGACTCCACTCATAAACAAGACACCACTCAGAAGCAAGACCAGACCACCCATAAACAAGACCAGACCCAGAAACAAGACTCCACTCATAAACAGGACACCACTCAGAAGCAAGACCAGACCACCCATAAACAGGACACCACCCAAAAACAAGACCGGACCCAGAAACAAGACTCAACCCAGAAACAAGACCAGACCCAGAAAGACTCCACTCATAAACAAGACACCACTCAGAAGCAAGACCAGATCACCCATAAACTAGACCAGACCCAGAAACAAGACACCACTCAAAAACAAGACCAGACCCAGAAAGACTCCACCAAGAAACAGGATCAGACCCAGAATCAAGACCATACCCAAAAACAAGACTCCACTTATAAACAGGGCACCACCCAGAAACAAGACCAGGTCCAGAAAGACTCCACTCATAAACAAGACACCACTCAGAAGCAAGACCAGACCACCCATAAACAAGACCAGACCCAGAAACAAGACTCCACTCATAAACAGGACACCACTCAGAAGCAAGACCAGACCACCCATAAACAGGACACCACCCAAAAACAAGACCAGACCCAGAAACAAGACTCAACCCAGAAACAAGACCAGACCCAGAAACAAGACTCAACCCAGAAACAAGACCATACACAGAAGGACTCCACTCATAAACAAGACACCACTCAGAAGCAAGACCAGACCACCCATAAACAAGACCAGACCCAGAAACAAGACTCAACCCAAAAACAAGTCCAGACCAAGAAACAAGACTCAACTCAGAAACAAGACCAGACCCACAAACAAGACCAGACCCACAAACAAGACTCCACTCAAAAACAGGATACTACTCAGAAGCAAGACCAGACCCAGAAACTAGACACCACCCAAAAACAAGACCAGACCCAGAAACAAGTCTCCACTCAGAAACAAGACCAAACCCAGAAACAAGACCAGACACAGAAACAAGATCAGGCCCAGAAACAAGACCAGGCCCAGAAACAAGACCAGGCCCAGAAACAAGACCAGACCCAGAAACAAGACCAGACCCAGAAACAAGACCAGACCCAGAAACAAGAGCAGACCCAGAAACAAGACTCCACTCAGAAACAAGACCAGGCCCAGAAACAAGACCAGACCCAGAAACAAGACCAGACCCAGAAACAAGACCAGTTGAAGAAACAAGACCAGATCCAGAAACAAGACCAAACCCAGAAACAAGACCAGACCCAGAAACAAGACCAGACCCAGAATCAAGACCAGACCCAGAATCAAGACTTCACTCAGAAACAAGATCAGGCCCAGAAAAAAGAGCAGACCCAGAAGCAAGACTTCACTCAGAAACAAGACCAAACCCAGAAACAAGACCAAACCCAGAAACTAGGCCAGACACAGAAACAAGACCAAACTGAGAAACAAGATCAGACCCAGAAAGAAGATCAGAACCAGAAACAAGATCAGGTCCAGAAACAAAACCAGACCCAGAAACAAGACCAGACAAAGAAACAAGACTCCACTCAGAAACAGGACACCACCCAGAAACAATACTCCATTCAAAAACAAGACATGACCCACAAACAAGACTCTAGTGAGAAAAAAGACTTTATTCAGAAACAAGACCCAACCCCGTTGCAGTGCTCTTCCATGAAACAATATTTAACACAGGAACTAGACCTGACCAAAAAAGAAGACCCCACTCAGAAACAAGACCCAGTCCAGAAGCCAGATTTTGATCAGAAGTCAGACACAACCCACAAAGAAGATCCACCACAGAAGCAAAGCCTGACCCAAGTTCCAGGCTTTACACAGAAACCAGACCCAGGGCAGACCCAGAAACAAGACCAGAAGAAGGACTCCACCCAGAAACCAGACTCAAAGCAGAAACTGGATCCAACCCAGAAACAAGACCCAGCCCACAGGCAAGATCAATCTAAGAAGGATGACCCAATATTAAAACAAGGCAGCACTGAGTATAAAAGCCTACCTGAGGGACAAGATCCAACACAGAAAGAAGACCCATTAAAGAAACAAGAGTCCACACAAACACCAGGCCAAATTCCTCAAGTCCCAAGGGATGACAAGACAAGACAGGCTGGACGCACTGAAACACATTATTCATATCACACAGAAGGTGATGGACCATCTCATCAGATATGGGGAACCAGTCACTTCCAAAGTCCAGAAAATGTGGTTGATCCATATGCACATTCATTCCTAAATGCCCAGGAACATATTGACCATAGAGAGACAGTACCCTCAAGTTATATCCAATACACCACAGCAGGGCAGACCACCTCACAGCAGATTCCTCAATTCTCTCAAGGGGATGACAAAACTGCCCAACAGACTGGACGTACTGAAACACATTATTCCTATACCTCAGAAGGAAATGTACCATCTCACCAGATATGGGGAACCAGCTTCCACCAGGGAGATAAAGATGATCCATACGCACATTCATTTCTAAAGGCCCAACACTACATTGACCATAGAGAGACAGTACCTTCAAGCTATGTCCAATACACCAGTGGAGGGCAGGACACCACACAGCAAATGACTCAACAAAAGAAGACCACAACTGGGTCAACCTATGAACAACACACCGGTGGAAATCTGGGTTCATCATCCGCACAGAGTCATCATGAAGCTGACCCACAAAAGCAAGACCAAAGCTCTTATCACTATCCTTTGTATGAACTTGCTCGACAATCACCAACACTCACAAGAAGTAACCAACCTTCAACAAAACCAAAAGAGTCTGCTGAAGAGCCTCAAAAATCACCACCCCCATCCTCTGGAGTGAAAACTTCTAGTAATACCAGTTCTCAGAAGGAGGAGAAGCAAAAGTCCACTGGGAAGCCATTCAAATGGCCATGGAACTAAGCAAATGACCAAAGTTTGCAGCCCTGGATGGCGGTTGATCGCATGTCCTTGAAGGGTTGTTGAGTTACTTATTAATTGCTGCCTTTTTTCGCGGATTCTTGTCTTCCAATGAGTGTAATCCAACTACTTCATTAATTTAATTCACAATGAGTGCCATTTTAAGCCAGACCTTCTTGAAACGTGGCTTATCCACCAGCAAACCAACAGTGCTATGACCATGATGACTGAAGGTCTCCAGTCAGTAACCCTGAACTTCCAAACAGTCGTCTTAATTCTCCGAGCTCAACTGCAATTTTTCCATAACAGTTGCTGAAAATAAATTTAACCCAGTGCTGTGGTGGGATTCAGTAACAGATGAAGAATTTTTGCTGAAACTCGACTTTTACTGAAGAACTCTAGGTGGAGTGATCAAACGGGAAGGGGTGGTGATTCCCAAGCTATATAGTATTGTGGTTTCAAACTTGGAGGAGCACATTGGTCGGGCACCCCACATCAATCCAATGAGAGCCTATGGAAGGTGAGCTGGTTTGGACATTTATTGAGTTTCTTCAAACTGTGACCTTTATGTGAACGTACGTACTGAATTATAATCCATTGGGTGTATAATAATGGCTTCATTTAACGTGCAATAATAAAACAATGTATATGTGATATATAATGTATGTAATACTTGGTGTTGGTGTTCTACTTTATTAAAACGTTTATCAGCGTTTTTTGGTCTTTTGGTGTCTTTTGATCCAGGGAAGAGGTCTACTTCAAAGTGTCTGAACTCTCCCATTAAATATCTGTAGGTAAAACTTTTTTTCCTAGTTTTCAATGGAGTATAGGAGGGCTAGAAGAGTTAGGGGGAGGGTTAGAGATCCCCCTCTCTCTTTGTATTGGCTTTACCAGGACAAAAAATAAAGTTCTTACTGGAACAAGAGATGTGGAAATCTTCCAATGGGGACACCAATTTCAATGGTGAACCCATTTCTTTACAGAGATTTCCTCTAACTTCCTGGTTTGTCTTCAGGATGGGAAATTAAAGGAAATCTCCCCATAGCGTAAACCTAGGAATAGAAAACCTTGCAGCCCTCAAACTCTGTAGGTGGGTTCAAATCTAGGTCAGTCCAAATCCCTAGGTCAGTCAGTGACTCACCAGTTGTGTCTCCAGGATGGGAAATGAAGGGAAATCTTTCCAATGGGACACAGACATTAAATACAAAAAACTTACAGTTGTTTAACAATGGGCAACACGCAAAAAAAGGTAATAAGGCGACAAATAAACTTTTAGGAATTGCCTGGAAAAAAAAGGGACCAAACCCACCCTAAGGGAGAACAGGATACATGAAGGTTTCTACACAGAGCTCAGTCTGTGGTCTTCTGCACATTGGTATAAACTTTCCGGGTCCCTTTCACACAAGACCATGCTGGCTGGACACCTAAACCTAGAATGTTGCTCCTTGACAGTCTAGTGGTATCTCAAGCTTGGAAAATGTTCTTCTGTTGACTTTTCTCTCAGTAGGTCACTCACCACTACCATTTTTGGGGGCAGCTGCAGTTTTCTTCTTCTAGGCCCATGTAGAATATTTGTGGAAGCCAGGGCCTTCAAGGAGTCTAAATCCCTAGGTTGGTCCAAAATCCCCAGGGAAGTCACTCACAACCTCCATTGTGAGGGATAACTGAAGTTTGGATCCTCTAGCCCCAACTAGAACATTTGTGACAGCCAGGACCTTCAAGGGTTCCTTCCAGGAGGGGAGAGCCTTGCAGCACTCCAAATCCCTAGGTTGGTCCATATCCCTGGGTCAGTCAGTCACTCACCACCTCCATTTTGAAGAACAACTGCAGTTTGCATACTCTAGGCCCAAGTAGAACATCCATGGCAGCCAGTATCCTCAAGGGTTTCTCTTAGGAGGAAAGATCACTTCAGCCCTCCAATTCCCTAGGTGGGTCCAAATCTAGGTTAGTTTAAATCCCTAGGTCAGCAGTCACTCAATCACCCCCTCCATTAAGTAGAACATCCATGACAGCCAGGACCTTCAAAGGTACCTCATAGGAGGGAAGACCATTGCACCAGTTCAAGCCTGACGATTGGCTAGGACATCCAGTCCCTATAATACGGAATATCACCTCTAGCACACCTCGCTGAAGCACGCTCAAACAGCCTTGACTGAGATAAATCCCTCCATACTTAGAGAACGCCAAAAGACACATACAAGCAAGCCGACCTCTCTGCTTTCTACAGAAAAGCAAAAATACAAAAATAGAATTTGGAAAAATACAATATCCCTACGCTTGGTTGGATCAGAACTATCTGTAAAGCTGCAGGGTAAGATGCTTTGGAGGCCACAGATCCATACTGATTGAAGGCCACATCAGCCAGGCCTATGGTGGTGAGTTTTAAGACGGAGGATTGGCACATCAACCCAGCTTTGATTATCTTATCTCTTTTTTTTACATCTTTAGGAGAGAATAAAGAATATCCGATAAAGATGTTTTCCTGGAATACGTTGAACCTTTTCCAGTTTACAGCTCATTCACTTACACAAGTTCAATGGTCCCCGAACTTTCTAAACAAAAGGCCCCCCTAAAGTCTGAAGGCCAGTGGGAGTAGAATATGTCCTGGTGTCAGTGGGAGTTAGTGAGAGGAATAGTGCCCCATCATTGGTGTAAGTGGGAGGAATAGTGCCCCATCATTGGTGTAAGTGGGAGGAATAGTGCCCCATCATTGGTGCAAGTGGGAAGAATAGTGCCCCATCATTGGTGTCAGTGGGAGGAATAGTGCCCCATCATTGGTGTCAGTGAATGTAATAGTGCCCCATCATTGGTATCAGTGGGAGGAATAGTTCCCTAGTATTGGTATCAGTGGGAGGAATAGTGTTTCATCATTGGTGTCAGTGGGAGGAATAGTGCCCCATCATTGGTTTCAGTGAATAGAAGGGTTCCCAACCACCCATCATTGGTATCAGTGGAATAGTGCTCCATTGTTAGTGTCAGTGGCAAGAATGGTGTCCCTATTGTTGGTGTCTGTAGAAGGAAAGGTTCCTTAAGGGCCAGATAAAGGCAAGCAAGGGGTGAATCCAGCCCCCGGGCCGCAGTCTGGAGACCACTGAACTAGATAGCTGAAGGGCTTTGTGCACTTTGAGTCCTTCTTAGATATCAGCCCTGCTGGGCTAGACTGGTTATTAGGTGGGAATACGTGACCTCAACACTTGGCAGCTGTAGCAGAAGCTCCTCAAACAGTCCACCTCAGCCTATAGCAGCCTTTCTCAACCTATTTACCCAAAAGGAACCCTTGCAATAATTTTGAGGCCTCAGGGAACCCTTGCTATGTCCTATCCATTGGTGGTCAGTGGGAAAATGGCCCTTCCATTGGTGGTGGTCAGTGGAAAGAATGCTTCTTACATTAGTGGCCAGAATGCCACCCTTATGGTCATGGCTCTGGCTCTGCCAAGTGCTGTTGGACCTAGACCTATGCAGGCACCATCACATGGAAGTTCAGTTAGCCAGAGCTTAACCACTTCCCGCCCAGCCTATTGTCAATATATGACGGCTGGGTGGGGGACCTTTGTCATTCCTGGTGGAAGTCACACCGATGTGGCACCATCTGTCTCACCTGTTGTGTCCACCAAACAAAGCCAATGACTGATCAGTGTACTGGCCCACTGCCGGTACCATGTCATTGCTGTGGCCAATCGCACCAGATTACAAGACAACTGTAAACACTTTCACGCCATCAATTGTATATAATTGTGTTGCTAGCTGTGATTGGTCCCAGTGACCACATGGTACAGACAGGGCCAATCCCGGGCCATCTGTGCCATATGATTAGATGCGGCCAATCACAGCTAATCACAACAATACGCCCTGAATAAATTAATTTCATTTCAGTAAAAATGCTTGCTCATACCAGTGAAATTCATTGGTATAAGCAATCATAATATGTAAAAAAAAAAAAACCATAGTACAATGTTACTATAGTAACACTGTATTGCTCTGGTCACAGTGTGTTAAAAAAAATCATAAAAAAGTAACAAAAAAGAAAAAAAATTACAAAATTTTTTTTAAAAAATTATTGTTATTATTTTTTGTTTACATACTTTTACCAGTCAGTGTCCCTGACCACAGCCACACCTGTTATATGATGACGCTGTACTGCACTGGTGACAGTATGTTTTTTTAATTTCTTTATTTTTCCAAAAAATTGTGACAAAAAAAAATTACAACTTCAAAAAACCAGCCGGGCCTCTTACTAAATACCCTGGACTGTCTACTTTCCAAAAAGAGGTGATTTTGGGGGGTATTTGTACTGTCCTGGCGTTTTTCGGCCCTCAAGAAATGAGATTGGCCGTCTGTATATCAGGATTGATCGATTTTCATATATATATATCCCATAGTGTGTGGACTCTATGACTTTCCTACAGACTGAATAATATTCACTGATTTGGGGGATGTTCACCAAAGAAATGGAGCAGAAAACATTTTGGACGAAATTTATGTATAAAGATTATTTATTTGCAAAATTTTATAACAGAAACAAAGAAAAACTTGATTTATTTATTTATTTTTAATTTTAGGTCTTTTTTAGTTTATTTAGCAAAAAAATAAAAAATAAAAACCCAGCGGAGATTAAATACCACCAAAAGAAAGCTCTACAGTGCCTTGAAAAAGTATTCATACCCCTTGAAATTCCCCACATTCTGTCATGTTACAACCAAAAATGTAAATGTGTTTTATTGGGATTTTATGTGATAGACCAACACAAAGTGTCACATACCCTGTTTCCCCTAAAATAAGACCTAGCGTGATTGTCGGTGATTGCTTCAATATAAGCCCTACCCCCCAAATAAGCCCTAGTTAAAGTACTTGTAGGTCTTATTTTCAGGGTAGGGCTTATTTTCGGGGGAAACAGGGAAGGGCTTATTTGGAGTATAGGGCTTATATTGCAGCCATCACCGACAATCACGCTAGGTCTTATTTTAGGGGAAACAGGGTAATTGTGAAGTGGAAGGAAAATGATAAATGATACAAATAAATATGTGAAAAGTGGGGGGGGGGCATTTGTTTGGCGCCCCCCGGAGTCAATACTTTGTAGAACCCCCTTTCTCTACAAGTCTTTTTGGGGGTGTCTCTACCAGCTTTGCACATCTAGAGAGGGACATTTCTGCCCATTCTTCTTCTTTGTAAAATATCTCAAGCTCTGTCAGATTGGATGGAGAGCGTCTGTGAACAGAAATTTTCAAGTCTTGCCACAGATTCTCAATGTGATTTAGGTCTGGACTGTGACTGGGCCATTCTAACACATGAATATGCTTTGATCTAAACCATTCCATTGTAGCTCTGGCTGGATGTTTCGGGTCGTTGTCCTGCTGGAAGGTGAACCTCCGCCCCGGTCTCAAGTCTTTTGTAGACTCTAACAGGTTTTCTTCTAAGATTGTCCTGTATTTGTCTCCATCCATCTTCCCTTCAACTCTGACCAGCTTCCCTGTCCCTGCTGAAGAAAAGCATCCCCACCACATGATGCTGCCACCACCATGTTTCACGGTGGGGATGGTGTGTTCAGGGTGATGGGCAGTGTTTAGTGTTCCGGCACACATAGTGTTTAGCTTTTAGTCCAAAAAGTTGAATTTTGGTCTTATGTGACCAGATCACCTTCTTCCACATGTTTGCTGTGTCCTCCACATGGCTTCTCACAAACTGCAAACAGGACTTCTTATGACTTTCTTTCTCCAATGTCTTTCTTCTTGTCACTCTTCCATGAAGGGCAGATTTGTGGAGAACACGACTAATAGTTGTCCTGTGGACAGATTCTCCCCCCTGAGCTGTGGATCTCTGCAGCTCCTCCAGAGTTACCATGGACCTCTTGGCTCTTCTCTGATGAATGCTCTCCTTGCCCGGCCGGTCAGTTTAGGTGGACGGCCATGTCTTGGTAGGTTTGCGGTTGTGCCATACTCTTTCCATTTTCCGATGATGGATTGAACAGAGCTCCGTGAGATGTTCAAAGCTTGGGAGATTTTCTTATAACCTAACCCTGCTTTATACTTCTCCACAACTTTATCCCTGACCTGTCTGGTGTGTTCCTTGGCCTTCATGATGCTGTTTGTTCACTAAGGTTCTCTAACAAACCTCTGAGGTCTTCACCGAACAGCTGTATTTATACTGAGATTAAATGACACACAGGTGGACTCTATTTACTAATTAGGTGACTTCTGATTGGTTCCACTAGATTTTATTTAGGGGTATCAGAGTAAAGGGGGCTGAATACAAATGCCCCCCCCCCCCCACACACACACACACACACACACACTTTTCACATATTTATTTGTATAGTTTATCATTTTCCTTCCACTTCACAATTATGTGCCACTTTGTGTTGGTCTATCACATAAAATCCCAATAAAATACATTTACGTTTTTTGGTTGTAACATGAGAAAATGTGGGAAATGTCAAGGGGTATGAATACTTTTTCCAGGCACTGTATTTATGTGGGGGGAAAAATGACAAAAATGTCATTTGATTACAGTGTTGCATGACCACGCAATTGTCCTTCAAAGTGTCCTGGGCTGGTCTAAAGCGGGTGAGAGTGCCCAGTATTTGAAGGGGTCGAAGATCCCCCAGCCAATGGTGAAGGAAGGCTGGTTGAGAATGATCGGCCCAGAAGATCTCAGGGAAGGTCCCTGGACCTCACGTAGTCCTCAACATTCGTGTATAAATGAAGGAGCTGAGGACTGTAAATCACAGAGCTGCCACCTTCCTGAGTGAGTTTCTTGGAGAACCTGTTTCAAGTTCCCATCTTGTGAAATGTCCGAGTTTATATGACGTCTGCAGAACGGGAGGCATCAAAAGGTGGCATCATACATGGGAAAATCAGATAAAGGATTTTCTATGTTGGTTGTATTGGATCAGGGGTGTAGGCAGCCTTGGGGGACCCTCCAGCTGCTGTGGAACTAATTTCCCATGAGGCATTGCAAGGCTGGCAGTTACAATTACTCCCAGAGGCATGGTGGGACTTGTAGTTCTTCAACAGCTGGAGGTCCACCAGGTTGCGATTTGCGTCTTTTTTTTTTTTTTAACCAGATGAACTATGTAACTAAATGCAACTATGTAGCTCTGCCATGAAATACACCAACGTCTTGCCTGGCACCGTATCAAGGAGTGAAGATGATACGATAATTGGGAGGCCAAATCTTAACCTACGCCCGTCAGCTAAACAGGCCGGGCACGGCGCCCACGTGCCGCAAGTCCTTAAAGGGGAAAGTGCAGAAAGCTGGAATTGGGCTTTAACTATTACCACTTAACCACCCCTCCGCATCACCTACCTTCCATTGCAGGAACGTCAGGACTATTCCTGCAAACTGAATGGAATTTCACCATATATTGTGCTTGAGGTGATTGTAGCCGTATATTAGCACAAGCGTTTCCGGGGGAGGATGTCCCCTTCTTCAGCAGAACTGATTCACAAAAGATTTATCAGAATGTTAATGTTATGTGTGTTTGTTTTTCTTTTTTCTTTTTTTTCCCCTTTTTCACTCAGAGAGTGTGTTTTTTTGTTTTTTTTAACACTCTGCTAAAACTTTTGTGAATCAGTACTGCTGGGACCTTGAAGAAGGGGACCTCCCCCCCCAAAAAAGCTTGTCCTGAAAAATTGGATGATAGTGCAAATAAAAAAAGTATCACGGGCAGAACTCAATTGTCTCTACCGTATATCTTCAACTAGATAAACTCCTGTATCCTCAGCGCCATCTAGTGGCCAAAACGCAAAATGTTTCCGAATGGATTCATTCCTGTATTGTCGGCACCATCTAGTGGCCAAAATGCTGCATGTTTCTGAAAATGGATTAAAGCAGTGGTCTCCAAACTGTGGCCCAGGGGCCGGGTGCAGCCCTTTGCTTGCCTTTATCCGGCCCCTGGGGCATATTCCTCCCACTGATATGAGACACCATCCTGCCAACTGATATCAACAATGGGGCACCAATTCTCCCACTAACACCAACATAGGGGCACCATTTCTCCCACTAACACCAACATAGGGGCACCATTTCTACCACTAACACCAACAATGGGGCACCATTTCTCCCACTAGCACCAACAATGGGGCACCATTTTTCCCACTAACACCAACAATGGGGCACCATTTCTCCCACTAACACCAACAATGGGGCACCATTTCTCCCACTAACACCAACAATGGGGCACCATTTCTCCCACTAGCACCAACAATGGGGCACCATTTCTCCCACTAACAGCAACAATGGGGCACCATTTCTCCCACTAAGACCAACAATGGGGCACCATTTCTCCCACTAGCACCAACAATGGGGCACTATTCCTCCTAATGATGCCAACAAAAGGGCTCTGTAACGGATCCCCCGTCGCACTCCGTTTAAGTGCTTTCGCCAGTACACTGCTTCCTCCAATCTGGACCTTCAGATATCAGATATTACAGCCGAATATTGTAACCGAGATCCAGACAAGACTAGCTCAGTTACACAGCTTTAACATGGACTGTTTATTTAGACACAGGGTGACTTAGACATAGGAGGTGCACAGGGGGGCTGAAACAAAGGGTTTCCCAACCTCCCCAAAGGGATTCTGGGTTCCACCCCCCCCCCCCCCATCACAGGCTCTATTTACCCCTTAATATCAAATGTGGTGATGTTTACTCCCACTTATGCCAAAAAAAATTCCCACTCCTGCTGGCCACAGTCCACCCCCCCCCCAAAAGTCTGAAGGACAATACACCCCTGGAGACCCCTGGATTAAAGTAAACTAAGGGCAAAACTAAGGGGCGAGGGATTAGAACTCTTATCAGTTTTTATTGCTGCTTGTTGCCCCCATTAGGGAGATCCCCCCCTCTCTATTTGTCCTGTTTACCATTATAATCGACAGTGAAAGTCAAAGAAAATCACCAATTTTGGGATTGTCCCCAGAAAAGCTATAGTGGGGACATCTTCCAATGGGAACACTAGTTCTGGTGACCTGGGGGGGTGGGGGGTTCCCAAGAAATTCCCTTCATTTGCAGGGATTTCCTCTCATTTCCTGTTTGCCTATGGGACAGGAAGTGAAGTGAAATCTTCATAATGGGACAAAGATTTGCTTACTTTAACTCCTGTACTGTCAGCGCCATCTAGTGGCCAAAATAATGCAGAATGTTTCAGAATAGATTATTTCCTGTATCCTCAGCGCCATCTAGTGGCCAAAATAATGCAGAATGTTTCAGAATAGATTATTTCCTGTATCCTCAGCGCCATCTAGTGGCCAAAATGCTGTATGTTTCCAAATAGATTGATTTCTGTATCCTCAGCGCCATCTAGTGGCCAAAATGTAGAATGTTTCCAAATAGATTAATTCCTGTATCCTCAGCGCCATCTAGCGGCCAAAATACAGAATGTTTCCAAATTTATTAATTCCTGTATCCTCAGTGCCATCTAATGGCCAAAATGCAGAATGTTTCCGAATAGATTAATTCCTGTATCCTCAGCACCATCTAGTGGCCAAAATACAGAATGTTTCCAAATTTATTAATTCCTGTATCCTCAGCGCCATCTAGCGGCCAAAATGCAGAATGTTTCCAAATGTATTAATTCCTGTATCCTCAGCGCCATCTAGCGGCCAAAATACAGAATGTTTCCAAATGTATTAATTCCTGTATCCTCAGCGCCATCTAGCGGCCAAAATGCAGAATGTTTCCAAATTTATTAATTCCTGTATCCTCAGCGCTATCTAGCGGCCAAAATGCCGACTGTTTCCGAATAGATTCATTCCTGTATACTCAGCTCCATCTAGTGGCCAAAATGCAGAATGTTCCCAATTAGATTAATTCCTGTATCCTTAGTGCTATCTAGTGGCCAAAATGCAGAATGTTTCCGAATAGATTCATTCCTGTATACTCAGCTCCATCTAGTGGCCAAAATGCAGAATGTTTCCAAATTAATTTATTCCTGTATCCTTAGTGCCATCTAGTGGCCAAAATGCAGAATGTTTCCAAATAGATTAATTCTTGTATCCTCAGCGCCATCTAGTGGCCAAAATGCAAAATGTTTCCAAATTGATTAATTTCTGCATCCTCAGCTCCATCTAGTGGCCAAATTGCAGAATGTTCCTAAATAGATTAATTTCTGTATCCTCAGCTCCATCTAGTGGCCAAAATGCAGAATGTTTCCAAATAGATTAATTCCTGTATACTCAGCGCCATCTAGCGGCCAAAATACAGAATGTTTCCAAATAGATTAATTCCTGTATCCTCAGCGCCATCTAGCGGCCAAAATGCAGAATGTTTCCAAATGTATTAATTCCTGTATCCTCAGCGCCATCTAGCGGCCAAAATACAGAATGTTTCCAAATGTATTAATTCCTGTATCCTCAGCGCCATCTAGCGGCCAAAATACAGAATGTTTCCAAATTTATTAATTCCTGTATCCTCAGCGCTATCTAGCGGCCAAAATGCCGAATGTTTCCGAATAGATTCATTCCTGTATACTCAGCTCCATCTAGTGGCCAAAATGCAGAATGTTCCCAAATAGATTAATTCCTGTATCCTTAGTGCCATCTAGTGGCCAAAATGCAGAATGTTTCCAAATTGATTAATTTCTGTATCCTCAGCTCCATCTAGTGGCCAAATTACAGAATGTTCCTAAATAGATTAATTTCTGTATCCTCAGCTCCATCTAGTGGCCAAAATTCAGAATGTTTCCAAATTGATTAATTCCTGAATCCTCAGCTCCATCTAGTGGCCAAAATGCAGAATGTTTCCAAATAGATTAATTCCTAAATCCTCAGCGCCATCTAGCGGCCAAAATGCAGAATGTTTCCGAATAGATAAATTCCTGTATCCTTAGTGCCATCTAGTGGCCAAAATGCAGAATGTTTCCGAATAGATTAATTCCTGTATCCTCAGCTCCATCTAGCGGCCAAAATGCCGAATGTTTCCGAATAGATTCATTCCTGTATACTCAGCTCCATCTAGTGGCCAAAATGCAGAATGTTCCCAAATAGATTAATTCCTGTATCCTTAGCGCCATCTAGTGGCCAAAATGCAAAATGTTTCCAAATTGATTAATTTCTGTATCCTCAGCTCCATCTAGTGGCCAAATTACAGAATGTTCCTAAATAGATTAATTTCTGTATCCTCAGCTCCATCTAGTGGCCAAAATTCAGAATGTTTCCAAATTGATTAATTCCTGAATCCTCAGCTCCATCTAGTGGCCAAAATGCAGAATGTTTCCAAATAGATTAATTCCTAAATCCTCAGCGCCATCTAGCGGCCAAAATGCAGAATGTTTCCGAATAGATAAATTCCTGTATCCTTAGTGCCATCTAGTGGCCAAAATGCAGAATGTTTCCGAATAGATTAATTCCTGTATCCTCAGCTCCATCTAGCGGCCAAAATGCCGAATGTTTCCGAATAGATTCATTCCTGTATACTCAGCTCCATCTAGTGGCCAAAATGCAGAATGTTCCCAAATAGATTAATTCCTGTATCCTTAGCGCCATCTAGTGGCCAAAATGCAAAATGTTTCCAAATTAATTAATTTCTGTATCCTCAGCTCCATCTAGTGGCCAAATTACAGAATGTTCCTAAATAGATTAATTTCTGTATCCTCAGCTCCATCTAGTGGCCAAAATTCAGAATGTTTCCAAATTGATTAATTCCTGAATCCTCAGCTCCATCTAGTGGCCAAAATGCAGAATGTTTCCAAATAGATTAATTCCTAAATCCTCAGCGCCATCTAGCGGCCAAAATGCAGAATGTTTCCGAATAGATAAATTCCTGTATGCTTAGTGCCATCTAGTGGCCAAAATGCAGAATGTTTCCGAATAGATTAATTCCTGTATCCTTAGTGCCATCTAGTGGCCAAAATGCAGAATGTTTCCAAATAGATTAATTCCTGAATCCTCAGCGCCATCTAATGGCCAAAATGCAGAATGTTTCCAAATAGAATAATTCCTGAATCCTCAGCGCCATATAATGGCCAAAATGCGGTATGTTTCAAAATGGATTAAAGCAGAGTTCCACCAAAAATAAATAATTAAAAGTCAGCTGCTACAAAAAAAGTGTAGCTGCTGACTTTTAATAATCAGACACTCATCTGTCCCACAGTCCAGCGATGCGGGCGCATGAAGCCCCGCTCCTCTCCCCCTCCTCTCCGGACGACGCCAGCATTCTTACTGTGGGCGCCCGGCTGTGGCTTCACAGCCGGGCACTCACTGCGCATGTGCGAGCCGTGCTGTGAATGGCCGGGCAATCTTCTGGGACCTGTGACGTGTCCCAGAAGATTGCAGGGAGGGAGGGGGGAGAGGGGAACTTCCTTACGGTGCCGCGGCAGAAAGTGGAAGCTGGGTGTCCACTCCCCCCCTCAAAAAAATGACATGCCAAATGTGGCATATCAGGGGGTCACATCTCTTAAAGCGGAAGTTCCATTTTTGGGTCGAACTCCGCTTTATCTACTGTATCCTCAGCTCCATCTAGTGGCCAAAATGCAGAATGTTTCCGAATAAAAGAGAAGTATGGGAATCAGGGTTATTGCAGATTTATACTTGCCTAGGTGGATGCTGCATCTTTCCCCTGCCGCCTCTACACTGAGAACCGAGCGATCGCCAGGTGTCGGTCCAGGGATCTAGGCGGATCCCGACTCCGTGGTCGTGATGACGTGGGGCCTGGACCGACTCTGTGACGTCAGCAGAGTATGGACTTCAGCTCGCTCTCTGCTGAAAACGGAGATCCACAGAAGTACAACCAAACGAGCTTCGGCTGTATCTTCAGCGCCATCTAGTGGCCAAAATGCAGTATGTTTCTGAATGGATTCAATCCTGTATCATCAGCACCATCTAGTGGGCAAAATGCAGAATGTTTCCGAATAGATCAACTACTGAATCTTCATCTAGAATAGATTAAAGCATTTGTTAACCCCCCCCCAAAAAAATTGATCCTGGCCCACTGTATCACCTGACATACCTGGCTATATCCTCCACCCTGTAAACTGACCACGATAATCAGGGCTGCTGAGCCCTGACACCGTGGTCAGAGTGCGTGCATCCATCAGCCGCCTGTCCTGCTATGTGCTCCTCCCCCCTCCCCTCTCTGCCTGTCAGTTCCCCACTCCCCCCCCCTTCCTGCAATAAAAATAACAGCGTTTTCCTTCTATAGTCCCCTCTTATATATAGAAGTAAGCCCCCCCCAGTGCATGTCATTTCTAAAAATATGCGGTATAATAGCTTACTTTAGAGCGCCGTTTGGCGCCCACGTGACTGCCCCCCAGTCTCCTCCTCTCCTCATCACAGGTGAGGTCAGCGGGGGTTTCCCAGCACCTCCCCCTGCAGCTATGGCATCGGGAGGAGAGACCAGCGGGCAGTCAGCTGAGTGCCAAAGTAGGCTATTATACTGCATATTTTTTAGAAATGACATGCAATGGGGGGCTTACTTCTATATATCAGAGGGGAACCATAGATAAAAAAAAATATTAGCTTCACAAACACTTTAACTCCTGTATCCTCAGCGCCATCTAGTGGCCAAAATGCAGAATGTTTCCGAATGGATTAATTCTTGTATCCTCAGCACCATCTAGTGGCCAAAATGCAGAATGTTCTGAATTAATTAATTCCTGTATCCTCAGCGCCATCTAGTGGCCAAAATGCAGAATGTTCTGAATTAATTAATTCCTGTATCCTCAGCGCCATCTAGTGGCCAAAAGGCAGAATGTTTCCGAATGGATTAATTCCTGTATCCTCAGCGCCGCCTAGTGGCCAAAATGCAGAATGTTTCCGTATAGATTAATTCCTGTATCCTCAGCGCCATCTAGTGGCCAAAATGCAGAATGTTTCCGTATAGATTATTTCCTGTATACTCAGCGCCATCTAGTGGCCAAAATGCAGAATGTTTCCGGATAGATTAATTCCTGTATCCTCAGCGCCATCTAGTGGTCAGAATGCAGCACATTTTTTTCACTGAGGTTTTCAGAAGACTATACTGCATTTTTGCCACTAGACGGCGCTGATGACAAAAGGAGTTAATCTGTTTGAAAAGATACAGTGAAATTGAGTTCAGCTTTCGTGAATGTTTCTGACATTCCTGTAATGTATTATTTATAAATAAACCCTGTAATGTGGACCGGTTTCCGCCGACATTTTTTCATGCTTAGTAATCCGTGTAACACTTTCAGGCATTTTTGTTGCCTCTCACAGAGATCACAATGTTCTCCCTGACAACGCCTTCATCTGCTTTCCCCTCCAGAAGGACAGCGCTATACATGTTCAGGCATCATCCAGGGTCACCAGCTACTTTCTGGACTGAGATGCCGGAGATTACATAGACATGTAAATCCTGGTCACAAATGTCTGACACAGATCAGCCCCTGCTGCCGCCTCTCACCTTGTAATTTGCTATAAAAGTTACAATGAACAGTCTGATCACTGGGGGAGGGGAGGCTGAGGAAGTGACTCCTCCTCCTTCTACAAAGTTACAATGTACAGTCTGATCACTGGGGGGAGGGGAGACTGAGGAAATGCCTCCTACTCCTTCTACAAAGTTACAATGTACAGTCTGATCACTGGGGGAGGGGAGACTGAGGAAATGACTCCTCCTCCTTCTACAAAGTTACAATGTACAGTCTGATCACTGGGGGGGGGGAGACTGAGGAAATGACTCCTCCTCCTTCTACAAAGTTACAATGAACAGCCTGATCACTGGGGAGGGGAGACTGAGGAAGTGACTCCTCCTCCTTCTACACATTTACAATGTACAGTCTGATCACTGGGGGAGGGGAGACTGAGGAAATGCTTCCTCCTCCTTCTAAAAAGTTACAATGTACAGTCTGATCACTGGAGGAGGGGAGACTGAGGAATTGACTCCTCCGCCTTCTACAAAGTTACAATGTACAGTCTGATCACAGGGGGAGGGGAGACTGAGGAAATGACTCCTCCTCCTTCTACAAAGTTACAATGTACAGTCTGATCACTGGGGGAGGGGAGACTGAGGAAATGCTTCCTCCTGCCTGCAGCAGACTGATGACATCATCTCAGACTAGACACAGTCACTGACTGGAGCTGAAGGACGGCTTTTTAATAATTAGGTGGAGCTTTTCTGAAAATGGATGCTGTTGCTGTACATTGTTATGTGTCGGAAATTGTTACTAAGAAGTGAATTTTTACCTCCAAACGACGACCATAACCATATTATTCCAAGATCCTCCTAACACCGAACGATTTGACTTTTAGTGTGCAGATGAAGAACGATTTTCTAATGGAGAGATTCTTCCATTTGCAGAGATGCCATCTAGTGGACAAAATGTATATTGCGATATTTCTTCTTTTTTTAACCAGAAGCTCAAATGTTCTTTAGTTACTACTTGTATTCCGCAGGGGGCCATAGATATTTTTTTTTAAATGGCTGACAAAATGGAAAAGGCTGCTGTTGAATGCCCCATGGACTGGACAGGCATTATTGGGAATGATATTAATACACAATAAAGATTAACCGCTGGCAATGCTGGGTCTGTCCACAGGGTGGCAGCAGCTCCCCCATGTAGCGTGTGCAGCATGGATTGTAGGAAGGCATCCATTGGGCGTTGTCAGCTCTGGGGGCGATTATTAACCTGATTCTATAATAAAATGTGACTGGACTGGACTGGTCTGACAGGACCTGTTTTCTGATCTCTTCATCCTTGGGATTACAGCGAAGTTACATCAGTTATCCCCGAGTGGTGTCATCATCATTACAGAATCGCCCATCGCTGTATTCACTATTTGTCCTACACAATGGGGGTACATATCAGGGGAGGACTAATTGTCCTACACAATGGGAGTACATATAGGGGGGACTAATTGTCCTACACAATGGGGGTACATATTGGGGGGGACTAATTGTCCGACACAATGGGTGAACATATTGGGGGGACTAATTGTCCTACACAATGGGAGTACATATAGGGGGGACTATCTGGGTTCTATTTGTCCTACACAATGGGTGAACATATCAGGGGGGACTAATTGTCCTACACAATGGGAGTACATATCGGGGGGACTAATTGTCCTACACAATGGGGGTACATATCGGGGGGGACTAATTGTCCGACACAATGGGTGAACATATCGGGGGGACCAATTGTCTTACACAATGGGGGTACATATCGGGGAGGGGACTAGTTGTCCTACACAATGGATGAACATATCAGGGTTCTAATTGTCCTACACAATGGGTGAACATATCAGGGGGGACTAATTGTTCTACACAATGGAGGAACATATCGGGGGACTAATTGTCCTACACAATGGGTGAACATATTGGGGGGGCTATTTGTCCTACACAATGCGTGAACATATCAGGGATCCTAATTGTCCTACACAATGGATGAACATATCGAGGGTACTCATTGTCCTACACAATGGAGGAACATATTGGGGGGGACTAATTATCCTACACAATGGATGAACATATCGGGGGGACTCATTGTCCTACACAATGGGTGAACATATCGGGGGGGACTAATTGTCCTACACAATGGATGAACATATCGGGGGGACTCATTGACCTACACAATGGATGAACATATCGGGGGGACTCATTGTCCTACACAATAGGTGAACATATCGGGGGTCTAATCGTCCTACACAATCGGGGTACATATCGGGGGGGACTAATTGTCCTACACAATGGGTAAACATATCAGGGGGTCTCATTGTCCTACACAATGGGTCTGTTACAGTGTCTGTTTGATTTTAAATGCTTTCTAGGACGAAAGTCCACAAAATACAGGAGTGTACCTAAGGCTGCGTGGAGACATGGGTGTCACAGAGGTTCTCAGGGGCACTGGTAACACGGCATCACTGGGGTCACTGGGTGACACAGGGTGCTATGAAATGTCTGGAAGTTGCAGAATGCTGGGGGGGGGGGGGTCACCGGGTGATGCCGGATGCTGTGGGGTCACTGGGTGATGCCGGATGCTGTGGGGTCACTGGGTGATGCCGGATGCTGTGGGGTCACTGGGTGATGACGGAAGCACAAGGTTTACTGGATGACACATGAGGACAGGGGTCGCTGGAGACACAGAATTCAATGGAGACACAGGAGAGGAGGGGACACTGGAGGCACAGGGGAGCAGGGGGCACTAGAGACACAGGCGTGCAGGGGGCACTGGAGACACAGGGGAGCAGGGGGGACTGGAGACACAGGAGTTACTGGGAACACAGTTGTCACTGAAGACTCAGGGGTCACTGGGAACACAGGGTTTACTGGAGACTCAGGGATCACTGGGAACAAAGGGGTCACTGGGAACACAGGGGTCACTGTAGACACCGGGATCACTGGGAACACAGGGGTCACTGAAGTCTTAGGGGTCACTGGGAATACAGGGGTCACTGAAGACACAGGTGTCACTGGGAACACGGAGGCCACTGGGAACACAGGTGTCACTGGGAACACAGGGGTCAGTGAAGACTCAGGGATCACTGGGAACACAGGGGTCACTGAAGACACAGGGGTCACTGGGAACACAGAGGTTACTGAATATTCAGGGGTCACTGAAGTCTCAGGGGTCACTTGGAACACATAGGTCACTGAAGTCTCAGGGGTCACCTGGAACATAGGGGTCACTGAAGTCTCAGGGGTCACTTGGAACACAGGGGTCACTGAAGTCTCAGTGGTTACTTGGAACACAGGGGTCACTGAAGTCTCAGTGGTTACTGGGAACACAGGGGTCACTGAAGTCTCAGTGGTCACTGGGAACACAGGGGTCACTGAAGTCTCAGGGGTCACTGGGAAGACAGGGGTCACTTAGGACTCAGGGGTCACTGGGAACACAGGGGTCACTGGGAACACTGAGAAGAAAATATTACAGCGCACACATGCAAAAAAGCCATTTACCTCCAGCAAGGCTAGTTTAAAAACACCTAAATATTTTCAATAAACATTATTTAAAAATATGCTGATTTGGTCACACCATATTGCTATATGGTGCTAAGCCCACTTACTGCGACAAAGTACCCCATGATTAGTGGTTCCTACACTATCCATAGATTGGGAGATCCTGCATCTCTGAACCAAATGCTTTCTAGGAAGAAAGTCCACAAAATACAGGAGTGTACCTAAGGCTGCGTGGAGACATGGGTGTCACAATGGTTCTCAGGGGCACTGGTAACACAGCATCACTGGGGTCACTGGATGACACAGGGTGATATGAAATGTCTGGAAGTTGCAGAATGCTAGGGGGGTAACTGGGTGATGCCGGATGCTGTGGGGTCACTGGGTGATGCCGGATGCTGTGGGGTCACTGGGTGATGACGGAAGCACAAGGTTTACTGGATGACACATGAGGACAGGGGTCGCTGGAGACACAGAAGTCAATGGAGACACAGGAGAGGAGGGGACACTGGAGGCACAGGGGAGCAGGGGGCACTAGAGACACAGGCGTGCAGGGGGCACTGGAGACACAGGGGAGCAGGGGGGACTGGAGACACAGGGGAGCAGGGGTCACTGAAGACACAGGAGTCACTGGGAACACAGGCGTCACTGAAGACTCAGGGGTCACTGGGAACACAGGGTTTACTGGAGACTTAGGGATCATTGGGAACAAAGGGGTCACTGGGAACACAGGGATCACTGAAGTCTTAGGGGTCACTGGGAATACAGGGGTCACTGAAGTCTTAGGGGTCACTGGGAATACAGGGGTCACTGAAGACACAGGTGTCACTGGGAACACAGAGGTCACTGGGAACACAGGTGTCACTGAAGTCTTAGGGGTCACTGGGAATACAGGGGTCACTGAAGTCTTAGGGGTCACTGGGAATACAGGGGTCACTGAAGACACAGGTGTCACTGGGAACAAAGGGGTCACTGGGAACACAGGGATCACTGAAGTCTTAGGGGTCACTGGGAATACAGGGGTCACTGAAGTCTTAGGGGTCACTGGGAATACAGGGGTCACTGAAGACACAGGTGTCACTGGGAACACAGAGGTCACTGGGAACACAGGTGTCACTGGGAACACAGATGTCACTGGGAACACAGGGGTCACTGAAGACTCAGGGGTCACTGGGAACACAGGGGTCACTGAAGACACAGGGGTCACTGGGAACACTGAGGTCACTGAAGACACAGGTGTCACTGGGAACACAGAGGTCACTGGGAACACAGGTGTCACTGGGAACACAGGGGTCACTGAAGACTCAGGGGTCACTGGGAACATAGGGGTTACTGAAGATTCAGGGGTCACTGAAGACTCAGGGGTCACTGGGAACACATAGGTCACTGAAGTCTCAGAGGTCACTTGGAATATAGGGGTCACTCAAGTCTCAGGGGTCACTTGGAACACAGGGGTCACTGAAGTCTCAGGGGTCACTGGAACACAGGGGTCACTGAAGTCTCAGGGGTGACTGGGAACACAGGGGTCACTGAAGACTCAGGGGTCACTGGGAACACAGGGGTCACTGGGAACACTGAGGTCACTGAAAATACAAGTGTCACTGGGACCACAGTGGTTACTGGAGACTCAGGGGTCACTGGGAACAAAGGGGTCACTGTGAACACAGCTGTTACTGTAGACACAGCTATTACTGAAGACTCAGGGGTCACTGAAGACACAGGGGTCACTGGGAACACAGGGGTCACTGGTAACACAGGGGTCACTGCAGACTCAGGGGTCACTGGGAACACAGGGGTCACTGGGAACACAGGGGTCACTGAAGACTGAGGGGTCACTGGGAACACTGGGGTTACTGGGAAAACAGGAGTCTGTGAAGTCTCAGAGATCACTGGGAACACAGGGGCCACTGAAGACTCAGGTGTCACTGGGAACACAGGGGTCACTGGGAACACAGGGGTCACTGGGAACACAGAGGTCACTGGGAACACAGGGGCCACTGAAGACTCAGGTGTCACTGTGAGCACAGGGGCCACTGAAGACTCAGGTGTCACTGGGAACACAGGGGTCACTGGGAACACAGGGGCCACTGAAGACTCAGGTGTCACTGGGAACGCAGGGGCCACTGAAGACTCAGGGGTCACTGGGAACACAGGGGTCACTGAAGATAAAGGAATGGAGGAGTTAATGGAGATGGGGTTATTGTGTTGCAATGGTGCAGAAGACTGTTGACATTATCTCAGGACGGAGCTAAGCCACTGATTGGAGCTTACTTTAATGATTGAAGGTGGAGATTTTCTGAATAATGGTATTGTCGCACATTGTGATGAGTCAGGAATGTATTTGTGGAGAATTGTGAAGTTATTTTCTATCCTTCTGATGGACGGGGAACTATTTCATTGAAGTGAGCAGGAAGGGTGGAACCTGCAGCAATGGAGCAGCACATTCCCCCCTGGTGGCAGTGCGAGGAACCTTCCTATTCTTTTTATTCTCTTCAATACGTAAAGTCAGACCAGCCATTATGAATGAGGCTGATGAGAGTAATGAGATCATTTAACTGCGGCGTTGCTCCTTTTCATCGTTCATCTTCCAAATAGTTAATTGCGGTGACTTTGCCACATTTGGGTCCTCCAACATTGGAGCCCTGAAGAAGGAGGAGATCTTTTGAGCCCCCAAAAGCGCGTTACCCGTTCTATGTTTCCTTGTTATAAATGGACACGTTATTAAAAGATTTTAGACTCTTCTTTCTTTGGTCAGGTGCTCTTATTAGGCTTTTTATATCTGGATTTTGGGTCTTCTGGTTAAGGGGCAGCCTCACCAGAACTACTGCACGCCCTATTGACTGTGATTGACCTTCTTCAGCCAGGAATAATTGATGGTTTGAATCCAGCACTGTAGTCATACATGTTCCAGTTTTCCAAAACTCTATCTGGACACAATCACACCCAACTGCTTAGCATTTATGTTGTTCAAGTTTCTTTGGCAACCCAAGCAAGTTTCTTAAGCCCCTCCCTTCGGATCGTACAATAAATCATCCGCTGGCATATGTTCTAGTGAATCTGGCACGTGCCATCTCAAGACAGCGAGGCATTATTATATGTCAAAAGATTGATGATACCTCATATCTGGCATCTGTGCACCATTATGGGGTCACACAACTCAAAGGTCATATTTCATTGCTTGGAAGAAGCTGAAGAGCTGATAAATCACTTGGAAGCCTCTTTAGCTTCATGGGGACGTCCAATGATAAGATGCCTGTGCTGAGTTCCCGGGTCTGTACACCCACTGTGCCCATTATCAGGGGTTCCCACCATCCCTGTGCTGAGTTCCCAGGTCTGTACACCCGCTGTGCCCATTATGAGGAGTTCCCACCATCTCTGTGCTGAGTTCCCGGGTCTGTACACCCACTGTGCCCATTATAAGGGGTTCCCACCATCCCTGTGCTGAGTTCCCGGGCCTGTACACCCGCTGTGCCCATTATGAGGGGTTCCCACCATCCCTGTGCTGAGTTCCCGGGTCTGTACACCCGCTGTGCCCATTATGAGGGGTTCCCACCATCCCTGTGCTGAGTTCCCGGGCCTGTACACCCGCTGTGCCCATTATGAGGGGTTCCCACCATCCCTGTGCTGAGTTCCCGGGTCTGTACACCCGCTGTGCCCATTATGAGGGGTTCCCACCATCCCTGTGCTGAGTTCCCAGGTCTGTACACCCACTGTGCCCATTATGAGGGGTTCCCACCATCCCTGTGCTGAGTTTCCGGGTCTGTACACCCGCTCTGCCCATTATGAGGGGTTCCCACCATCCCTGTGCTGAGTTCCCGGGCCTGTACACCCACTGTGCCCATTATGAGGGGTTCCCACCATCCCTGTGCTGAGTTCCCGGGTCTGTACACCCGCTTTGCCCATTATGAGGGGTTCCCACCATCCCTGTGCTGAGTTCTCGGGTCTATACACCCGCTGTGCCCATTATGAGGGGTTCCCACCATCCCTGTGCTGAGTTCCTGGGTCTGTACACCCGCTGTGCCCATTATGAGGGGTTCCCACCATCCCTGTGATGAGTTCCCGGGTCTGTACACCCGCTGTGCCCATTATGAGAGGTTCCCACCATCCCTGTGCTGAGTTCCCGGGTCTGTAAACCCGCTGTGCCCATTATGAGGGGTTCTCACCATCCCTGTGCTGAGTTCTCGGGTCTGTACACCCGCTGTGCCCATTATGAGGGGTTCCCACCATCCCTGTGCTAAGTTCCCGGGTCTGTACACCCGCTGTGCCCATTATGAGGGGTTCCCTCCATCCCTGTGCTGAGTTCCCGGGTCTGTACACCCGCTGTACCCATTATGAGGGGTTCCCACCATCCCTGTGCTGAGTTCTCGGGTCTGTACACCCGCTGTGCCCATTATGAGGGGTTCCCACCATCTCTGTGCCCCTTATATGATTTGGAATTAATATAACCTATCACTTTATGTTATCAGCCATTTTGGGCTAAAGGAGGCTCCCGGATGCCACGTGTTGACATCAATGGACATCTTCAAATCATAATCTATCCTATAATTAATTTGAGATAATTATAGTAATTAATACTCTGCATGATGTTCTAATCCTTTCCTCTTCGTAATCATTCTGTCGGGCCTCCGCCCTTATTTTGCCCTTGGAATACATCCAAGCTCCACCCACAATACCTGAGAACTTTTACAGATCTGTAATCAGATTCTTGCTGCCTGAATCTTGGGATTAACGTTTTTTCATTTAATCCCTTTTATTTATAAAGTGTGATAGGCTGTACAGGAAGAAGGAAATAACGGTGAAAGGAGGATTTACTAATGAATATTTGTCAGGAACCGATGGTTATAAATATTATTGTCCTAAATAGTGACAGAATACTAGTGCCGTATACTGAGACAACGAAATCACCATAAAATATACTAAAGAAGCAATAGCTGCATAGTAAAGGCTGGATCAAGCAGTCATGCTGCTATAGCTGCATAGTAAAGGCTGGATCAAGCAGTCATGCTGCTATAGCTGCATAGTAAAGGCTGGATCAAGCAGTCATGCTGCAATAGCTGCATAGTAAAGGCTGGATCAAGCAGTCATGCTGCTATAGCTGCATAGTAAATGCTGGATCAAGCAGTCATGCTGCTATAGCTGCATAGTAAAGGCTGGATAAAGCAGTAATGCTGCAATAGCTGCATAGTAAAGGCTTGATCAAGCATTAATGCTGCAATAGCTGCATAGTAAAGGCTGGATCAAGCAGTCATGCTGCAATAGCTGCATAGTAAAGGCTGGATCAAGTGGTCATGCTGCAATAGCTGCATAGTAAAGGCTGGATCAAGTGGTCATGCTGCAATAGCTGCATAGTAAAGGCTGGATCAAGCAGTCATGCTGCAATAGCTGCATAGTAAAGGCTGGATCAAGCAGTCATGCTGCAATAGCTGTATAGTAAAGGCTGGATTAAACAGTCATGCTGCAATAGCTGCATAGTAAAGGCTGGATCAAGCAGTCATGCTGCAATAGCTGCATAGTAAAGGCTTGATCAAGCAGTCATGCTGCAATAGCTGCATAGTAAAGGCTGGATCAAGCGGTCATGCTGCAATAGCTGCATAGTAAAGGCTGGATCAAGTGGTCATCCTGCAATAGCTGCATAGTAAAGGCTGGATCAACCAGTCATACTGAAATAGCTGCATAGTAAAGGCTGGATCAAGCAGTAATGCTGCAATAGCTGCATAGTAAAGGCTTGATCAAGCAGTCATGCTGCAATAGCTGCATAGTAAAGGCTGGATCAAGCAGTAATGCTGCAATAGCGGCATAGTAAAGGCTGGATCAAGCGGTCATGCTGCAATAGCTGCATAGTAAAGGCTGGATCAAGCGGTCATGCTGCAATAGCTGCATAGTAAAGGCTGGATCAAGCAGTAACGCTGCAATAGCTGCATAGTAAAAGCTGGATCAAGCAGTAATGCTGCAATAGCTGCATAGTAAAGGCTGGATCAAGCGGTCATGCTGCAATAGCTGCATAGTAAAGGCTGGATCAAGCGGTCATGCTGCAATAGCTGCATAGTAAAGGCTGGATCAAGCGGTCATGCTGCAATAGCTGCATAGTAAAGGCTGGATCAAGCAGTCATGCTGCAATAGCTGCATAGTAAAAGGCTGGATCGAGCAGTAATGCTGCAATA
This sequence comes from Lithobates septentrionalis, assembly GCA_037952835.1. Taxonomy (NCBI): domain Eukaryota; kingdom Metazoa; phylum Chordata; class Amphibia; order Anura; family Ranidae; genus Lithobates; species Lithobates septentrionalis. The sequence continues at coordinate 322,168 of JBBDGP010003833.1, forward strand.
GCTGCATAGTACGTCTTAGCAGTAGTGTCAGTGGCGGCTGGTGCGCAAACTTTTTGGGGGGCGCAACCAAACTGAAAAATTCTGAAAATAAAAACCCCATCGATTGCAGCCACTGTGCCCATAAAATGCAGCCACTGTGCCCATCATATGCAGCCTCTGTGCCCACCATATGCAGATTCTGTGCTCACCATATGTAGCCTCTGTGCCCATCATATGCAACCATTGTGCCCATCATTTGCAGCCTCTGTGCTCATCATATGCAGCCTCTGTGCTCATCATATGCAGCCTCTGTGCTAGGGTTGCCACCTTTTCTTCAAGTCAAACCCGAACACTTTAGCGGCGCAAGGCATTTTTTTTGTATAGTATAATAATAACTATACATATATTTTGCAATTAAATAACATTTCTAATCATATGAAGTTAATAACAAGAGTCCCCCTTTACATCAGAGTCCACAGAGTTCCCCTTTTACATTTGAACTCGCAGAGTTCCCTTTCACTGTAAGGGGGGGGGGCTCTGCAGATTCTGATGTAAGGAAGAACTCTGGGGCCTCTAACATAAGGGATGCTCTGGAAACCCTGATTTAAGGGGGGACACTGAGAACTCTGATGTACGGAGAGGACTCTGATGTAAGAGGGAACACTGTGGCCTCTAGTGTAAAGGGGAACCCTGATGTAAGGGGTGCTCTGAGAACCCTGATTTGCCTTAGTGTACTCACTCTGAGGCAGGGGAGGGAAGAGGGGAGACTTCAGTCACAGAAAGGGATTGATGGTGAGCTCACTCACCCCTTGACAGTCAGCACCTCTCATCCAGAATGAGGCTGCTGGACTTCAATCCCCGGCGCTATGCCTCAGAAAAGGAAAGTTGGGGCTGGAAATTTGGAGTGTGGGCAGACACAGAGGAGTAGGGGTGGGGGGAAGAGGTGCAGATTGAGCTCTCTCTCCTCTCCCGTCTGTGTGTGTGTGTTTGGGGGGGGGGGGGGCAGGGTTTGTTAATGCTGGCTTTAGGTGCTGTGAAAGACAGACACTCTCAGCTTAGACAACTGCAGTCAGCAACCCTGCTGGGAAACCATAGTCCAGTCTAAATAATGTGTCCGGGTTTCAGGCAGTCTGAAACCCGGACGCATAATTCCAAATCCGAACTGTTCGGGTGAATCCTGGACAGGTGGCAACCCTACTCTGTGCCCACCATATGCAGCCTCTGTGCCCACCATATGCAGCTTCTGTGCCCGTCATATGCAGCTTCTGTGCCCACCATATGCAGACTCTGTGCCCATCGTATGGAGCCACTGTGCCCATCATATGCAACCTCTGTGCCCATCATATGCCACCTCTGTGCCCATCATATGCAGCCACTGTGCCCATCATATGCAACCACTGTGCCCATCATATGCAGCCTCTGTTCCCATATGCAGCCTCTGTGCCCACCATATTCAGCTTCTGTGCCCATCATATGCAGCCATTGTGCCCATCATATGCAGCCTCTGTGCTCATCATATGCAGCCTCTGTGCCCATCATATGCAGCCACTGTGCCCATCACATGCAACCTCTGTGCACACCATATGCAGCTTCTGTACCCATCATATAGAGCCTGTGCGCCCATCCTATGCACCCTCTGTGCCCATCATATGCAGCCTCTTTGCCCACCATATGCAGCTTCTGTGCCCACCATATGTAGCCTCTGTGCCCATCATATGCAGCCATTGTGCCCATAATATGCACTGCAGCCTCTGTGCTCATCATATGCAGCCTTTGTGCCCACCATATGCAGCCTCTGTGCCCATCATATGCAGCCACTGTGCCCATCATATGCAACCTCTGTGCACATCATATGCAGCTTCTGTACCCATCATATAGAGCCTGTGCGCCTATCATATGCACCCTCTGTGCCCATCATATGCAGCCTCTGTGCCCACCATATGCAGCTTCTGTGCCCATCATATGCAACCTCTGTGCCCGTCATATGCAGCCATTGTGCTCATCATATGAATTCTCTGTGCCCATCATATGCAGCCACTGTGCCCATCATATGCAACCTCTGTGCCCATCATATGGAGCCTCTGTTCCCACCATATGCAGCCTCTGTGCCCACCATATGCAGCTTCTGTGCCCATCATATGCAGCCTCTGTGCTCGTCATATGCAGCCTCTGTGCCCCATCATATGCAGCTTCTATGCCCACCATATGCAGCTTCTGTGCCCATCATATGCAGCTTCTGTGCCCACCATATGCAGCTTCTGTGCCCATCATATGCAACCTCTGTGCCCATCATATGCAGCCATTGTGCCCACAATATGCAACCTCTGTGCCCATCATATTCAGCCACTGTGCCCGTCATATGCAACCTCTGTGCACATCATATGAAGCCTCTGTTCCCACCATATGCAGCCTCTGTGCCCACCATATGCAGCTTCTGTGCCCATCATATGCAGCCATTGTGCCCATCATATGCAGCCTTTGTGCTCGTCATATGCAGCCTCTGTGCCCCATCATATGCAGATTCTGTGCCCACCATATGCAGCTTCTGTGCCCACCATATGTAGCCTCTGTGCCCATCATATGCAGCCATTGTGCCCATCATATGCACTGCAGCCTCTGTGCTCATCATATGCAGCCTTTGTGCCCACCATATGCAGCCTCTGTGCCCATCATATGCAGCCACTGTGCCCATCATATGCAACCTCTGTGCACACCATATGCAGCTTCTGTACCCATCATATAGAGCCTGTGCGCCTATCATATGCACCCTCTGTGCCCATCATATGCAGCCTCTGTGCCCACCATATGCAGCTTCTGTGCCCATCATATGCAACCTCTGTGCCCATCATATGCAGCCATTGTGCCCATCATATGAATTCTCTGTGCCCATCATATGCAGCCACTGTGCCCATCATATGCAACCTCTGTGCCCGTCATATGCAGCCTCTGTTCCCACCATATGCAGCCTCTGTGCCCACCATATGCAGCTTCTGTGCCCATCATATGCAGCCTCTGTGCTCATCATATGCAGCCTCTGTGCCCCATCATATGAAGCTTCTATGCCCACCATATGCAGCTTCTGTGCCCATCATATGCAGCTTCTGTGCCCACCATATGCAGCTTCTGTGCCCATAATATGCAACCTCTGTGCCCATCATATGCAGCCATTGTGCCCATCATATGCAACCTCTGTGCCCATCATATGCAGCCACTGTGCCCATCATATGCAACCTCTGTGCCCATCATATGCAGCCTCTGTTCCCACCATATGCAGCCTCTGTGCCCACCATATGCAGCTTCTGTGCCCATCATATGCAGCCATTGTGCCCATCATATGCAGCCTTTGTGCTCATCATATGCAGCCTCTGTGCCCCATCATATGCAGCTTCTGTTCCCACCACATGCAGCTTCTGTGCCCACCATATGCAGCTTCTGTGCCCATCATATGCAACCTCTGTGCCCATCATATGCAGCCATTGTGCCAATCATATGCAACCTCTGTGCCCATCATATGCAACTTCTGTGCCCATCATATGCAGCTTCTGTGCCCACCATATGCAGCTTCTGTGCCCATCATATGCAGCCTCCGTGCAAGTGCTTTTTTTGTCTGCCTACAAGGTGCAGTCTGCCCATGATTAAAGAATTAACCAGTGGCAGCTGACAACAACCCCCCCCCCCCTGCGCGGTCCATGGCGCAGGACAGGGAAAGTCGCCCCTCTGCCCATCCAGCAGTAAGGCATCTACCTGATCCAGGGCTGAGGCTGGGGCTGTGGTCTCCTCTCCTCCTCTCATCGGGTGCAGGCAGTGGCACCAGTGTCCACTCCTCTCCAATATTCGAATAATATAGGATAGTCTGGCGCTTTGGCCAATCGGAAAACAGGTCTCACAGACCTCCTGATTGGCAGGGAGGAACATTAATGTGAAAATAGTGAAAATAGCGAAAATTCATTCGCTATCGTCACACAACAGGGTGGGGTCGGGATGCAGTGTTGTGCTTTCAGTTTTGCCTATCCCCGCCATAGTAATTCATGTGTCTGGTGTCCTGAAAGGGGCCGGGCACATGAATAGGGAGGGCGGCGGAGGAGTTGGGGGGGCGGCGCCCGTGCGCGCACAATGCACGGGCCGCCACTGAGTAGTGTGGTGCTTACATTTTTGTTACATTACACAACAAACCAAGGAGACCGTGGAGATCCTCTGCTGGGGAATCAGATCATTTACATCATCAACAATACTTTAAGATAGCATTATCGAGGAGGGATAACCCCATAGAACCAGCGCCATATGTTTCCACTTTCCTCAACCATGAGCAGAACGGGTGGCACCAAGACAGGAAATGAACAGCATGGGAGTCACTGAAACCAAAAATGAGGTGAATGGGGGTAAACAGGTAAGGACATGAGGAGAATCGATGTCACCAAGACAGGAAATGAACAGCATTGGTGTCACTGAGACCGGAAATGAGGAGAATGGGTGTCACCAGGTAAGGACATGAGGAGAACGGGTGTCACCAAGACAGGAAATGAACAGCATGGGAGTCACTGAAACCAAAAATGAGGTGAATGGGTGTCACCAGGTAAGGACATGAGGGGAATGAGTGTCACCAGGTAAGGATATGAGAACGGGTGTCACCAAGACAGGAAATGAACAGCGTGGGTGTTACAGAGACCTGAAATTAGGAGAAAGGGTGTCACCAGGTAAGGACATGAGGGGACTGGGTGTCACCAGACATGGACATGAGGGGAATGGGTATCACCAGATAAGGACATGAGGAGAATGGGTGTCACCAGGTAAGGACATGAGGGGAACGGGTGTCATCAGGTAAAGACATGAGGGGAATGGGTGTCACCAGGTAAGGACATGAGGGGATTGGGTGTCACCAGGTAAGGACATGAGGGGAATGGGTGTCACCAGGTAAGGACATGAGGGGAATGGGTGTCACCAGGTAAGGACATGAGGGGTATGGGTGTCACCAGGTAAGGACATGATAAGAATGGGTGTCACCAAGTAAGGACATGATAAGAATGGGTGTCACCAAGTAAGGACATGAGGGGAATGGGTGTCACCAGGTAAGGACATGAGGAGAATCGATGTCACCAAGACAGGAAATGAACAGCATTGGTGTCACTGAGACCGGAATTTAGGAGAATGGGTGTCACCAGGTAAGGACATGAGGAGAACGGGTGTCACCAAGACAGGAAATGAACAGCATGGGAGTCACTGAAACCAAAAATGAGGTGAATGGGTGTCACCAGGTAAGGACATGAGGGGAATGAGTGTCACCAGGTAAGGACATGAGGGGAATGAGTGTCACCAGGTAAGGACATGAGGGGAATGAGTGTCGCCAGGTAAGGATATGAGAACGGGTGTCACCAAGACAGGAAATGAACAGCGTGGGTGTTACAGAGACCTGAAATTAGGAGAAAGGGTGTCACCAGGTAAGGACATGAGGGGACTGGGTGTCACCAGACATGGACATGAGGGGAATGGGTATCACCAGATAAGGACATGAGGAGAATGGGTGTCAACAGGTAAGGACATGAGGTGAATGGGGGTCACCAGGTAAGGACATGAGGGGAATGGGTGTCATCAGGTAAAGACATGAGGAGAATGGGTGTCACCAGGTAAGGACACGAGGGGATTGGGTGTCACCAGGTAAGGACATGAGGGGAATGGGTGTCACCAGGTAAGGACATGAGGGGTATGGGTGTCACCAGGTAAGGACATGATAAGAATGGGTGTCACCAAGTAAGGACATGATAAGAATGGGTTTCACCAAGTAAGGACATGAGGGGAATGGGTGTCACCAGGTAAGGACATGATAAGAATGGGTGTCACCAGGTAAGGACATGAGGGAATGGGTGTCACCAGGTAAGGACATGATAAGAATGGGTGTCACCAGGTAAGGACATGAGGGAATGGGTATCACCAGGTAAGGACATGATAAGAATGGGTGTCACCAGGTAAGGACATGAGGGGAATGGGTGTCACCAGGTAAGGACATGAGGGGAATGGGTGTCACCAGGTAAGGACATGATAAGAATAAGTGTCACCAGGTAAGAACATGAGGAGAATGGGTGTCACCAGGTAAGGACATGAGGGGAATGGGTATCACCAGGTAAAGACATGAGGGAAATGAGAGTCACCTGGTAAGGACATGATAAGAATGGGTGTCACCAGGTAAGGACATGAGGGGAATGGGTATCACCAGATAAGGACATGAGGAGAATGGGTGTCACCAGGTAAGGACATGAGGAGAATGGGTGTCACCAGGTAAGGACATGAGGGGAATGGGTGTCATCAGGTAAAGACATGAGGGGAATGGGTGTCACCAGGTAAGGACACGAGGGGATTGGGTGTCACCAGGTAAGGACATGAGGGGAATGGGTGTCACCAGGTAAGGACATGAGGGGAATGGGTGTCACCAGGTAAGGACATGAGGGGTATGGGTGTCACCAGGTAAGGACATGATAAGAATGGGTGTCACCAAGTAAGGACATGATAAGAATGGGTTTCACCAAGTAAGGACATGAGGGAATGGGTGTCACCAGGTAAGGACATGATAAGAATGGGTGTCACCAGGTAAGGACATGAGGGAATGGGTGTCACCAGGTAAGGACATGATAAGAATGGGTGTCACCAGGTAAGGACATGAGGGAATGGGTATCACCAGGTAAGGACATGATAAGAATGGGTGTCACCAGGTAAGGACATGAGGAGAATGGGTGTCACCAGGTAAGGACATGAGGGGAATGGGTGTCACCAGGTAAGGACATGAGGGGAATGGGTATCACCCATGGGCTCTTTCCATCTATCCACGGATGAGGTGGCACTAATATGTGGCACTGATGAGCACTGATAGGCAGCATTGATAGGTGGCACTGATGGGCACTGATAGGTGGCACTGGTGGGCACTGATAGAAGGCACTTATTATCAATGATAGGCAGCACAGACAGGTGGCACTGATGGGCAGCAACTGATGAGCAGGCACTGATTGGCATCACTGATGGGCACAGATTGGCATCACTGATGGGCACTGACTGGTATCACTGATGGGCACAGTTGGTATACCTGATGGGCACTGACTGGCATCACTGATGGGCACAGATTGGCATCACTGATGGGCACTGACTGGTATCACTGATGGGCACAGTTGGTGTAACTGATGGGCACTGACTGGCATTACTGATGGACACTGACTGGTGTCACTGATGGACACAGATTGGCATCACTGATGGGCACAGACTGGTGTCACTGATGGGCACAGATTAGCTGATCACATGGGTAAAGAGCCACGGCATTGGCTTTTTACCAAGATCAGGGTCACACCATGTCCCAGGGAAACAGAGACTGCAATCTCTACGCTGCTCACCCCCACGGGCATTGCGAGAGCGGTGACACTGGGGGGACGTCATATGACAAGAGGTGGTTAAAGTTCATGTACCTGTAAAGGCAGGCGTTCCAGTACTTTAGACAATATAGTGTATATAAATAGTGCTGCGAATATTCACGAATTAGCCTTAAAGCAAAAAAAAGTTCACATGTATAACATACATTTAGATTACCAAAAGTATTGTGACACCTGCCTTTACACGCACATGAACTTTAATGACATCCCAGTCTTAGTCCGTAGGGTTCAATATTGAGTTGGCCCACCCTTTGCAGCTTCAACTCTTTTGCGAAGGCCGTCCACAAGGTTTAGGAGGGTGTCTATGGGAATGTTTGACCATTCTTCCAGAAGCGCATTTGTGAGGTCAGGCACTGATGTTGGACGAAAAGGCCTGGCTCACAGTCTCTATCTCATCTCAAAGGTGTTTTATTGGGTTGAGGTCAGGCCTCTGCGCAGGCCAGTCAAGTTCCTTCACCCCAAACTCGCTCATCCATGTCTTCATGGACCTTGCTTTGTGCACTGGTGGGCAGTCATGTTGGAACAGGAAGGGGCCATCCCCAAACTGTTCCCACAAAGTTGGGAGCATGAAATTGTCCAAAATGTCTTGGTGTGCTGATGCCTTCCCTTCACTGGAACTAAGGGGCTAAGCCCAACCCCTGAAAAACAACCCCACACCATAATCCCCCCTCCACCAAATGATTTGGACCAGTGCACAAAGCAAGGTCCATAAAGACATGAATGAGCGAGTTTGGGGTGGAGAAACTTGACTGGCCTGACGCCAAGGACCAGTCGCAAGTGCAACCATGGTAGTTCCGCCACTGATTTACACCAACATCATTACATTTCCATTGGGTAGCAACACTGGTTGGACAACCTAGTGGGTTCTTTCCACTTTCTCAAGAAAAAAACATCAGGCTAAGGGTTCTAATAGTTCTACGCTCGGAAAATAAAAAAAGATATACAATACAGACCCAAGCATTATTCATGTGGACTCAAAAAGACCTTGGGGAAAGGGCTAATTCATTGTGGATGTGATGTCTTTGGTGCTTTGTTGTCTTGGATGCACTCTTCTAAAAGAAATAAATGGCCCAGATGAACGTCTTCCATTATCCCTTAAACCATTTGTATTTCTCCCATGTCGATTTATGTTGAAAAGAAGGGGGTCTAGGCACTGCTTGTTTTTGTAAAATTCGTATTAAGAAAACAAGAGAAAATCATTTACAACAATCAATTGCAAACCAATTAAATCAAATTGTACTTTTCTGTGATTGGTTGACCAACAACAGATGATTCAAGCATGACTACCGCCAAGACTTGTTGGACTAATCATGGAACGATTGAAAGATGTATAAAGATTACAATTGGGGTGAATAAAAGTGTTAGTTAGAGAGGAAGAACTGTAGAAAATTGGGCAAAGTGTTTGGTCAGTCTCAGTCTCACCTTCTTGACGAAACGTGTTTATCTGTTCCATTGTCCACCGTGATATTGAATCCCACAATCCATAGAAGGGATGCTTCAGCACGTCCAGATCCTTAACCACATCGGCAATATATGCAATCCAATTGGTATGGTAATCAACAGAGCCAAACACTCTGGACCTCATCCCAGCGAGCAGGTCACATCAAACTGATCCAAGCATGATTCCAGCCAAGACTTGATGGACTAATCATTGAACCATAGAAATATGTATAAAAATTACAATGTCTTGGGATGAGTCATGTTGGAACAGCCAATAGCGTTAGAAAGGAAGTGATCAGTGAAAGCTCGATCCCAGTCTCACCTTCTTGACGAAACATGTTACCGTATATACTCGAGTATAAGTCGAATTTTTCAGCACATTTTTTTGTGCTGAAAGTGCCCCCCTCGACTTATACTCGAGTCAAGCACTTTTCTGCAGCAAAAAATTTCATTTTCCGAACCGATTTTGGGGCCCCGTATCTCAGGGCCACTTGGTTCTAGGAACCCCAAATTTAGTGTGCATACCCAGTGGAACTTGTACCACAACATATCCAAAGCTGAAGTTCCTAGCACTAAGTGGCCCCGAGATACAGGGCCCCAAAATCGGTTCGGAAAATGTCATTCTCTGCTGCAGAAAAGTGCTTGACATTTTCTGAACTGATTTTTGGGGCCCTGTATCTCGGGGCCACTTAGTGCTAGAAACCCCAGCTTTTGGAAATTTTATGGAGCTAGTTCCACTGGGTTTGCACACCAAATTTGGGGTTCCTAGCACTAAGTGGCCCTGAGATACGGGGCCCCAAATTTGGTCAACTGTGTCTACCTGCAGCAATGTCATTTCGGGACCCTTTGGGTTCAGAGACCCCAAATTTTGGCTGCAGCTAGGGGGCATCTAGGAACCCTTAACTACCGAGTTTGAAGTTCAGGGGACCTATGGCTGCAAATGGGCACAGTGAGGCATGCAAATGGGCACAGTGATGCTGCAAATGGGCATTGTTGACCCTCTTTTCCACTTACAGTAGCTGTGCATTTCTCACCCTCGTCTTATACTCGGGTCAATAAGTTTTTCCCATTTTTTTGTGGTAAATTAGGGCCTCGACTTATACTCGGAACGACTTATACTCGAGTATATACGGTAATTAGATCCAATGTCCACCGTGATATTGAATCCCACCATCCATAGAAGGGATGTACCAGCACGCCCAGATCCTTAACCACAACAGCAATCTATGCACATTCAATTGGTCTAGTAATCAACAGATCCAAACACTCCAGACCTCATCCACCAAGAAGGTCCCATCAAACTTACCCAAGCATGACCCTGGCCAGGACTTGATAATCATGGAATAATAGAAAGATGTATAAAGATTACAATGTCTTTGGATGAGTAAAAAGTCAATGGAGTTAGAGAGGAAGGACTCTAGATAATTAGGCAAAGTGATTGGTGAAAGTCCAGTCCCAGCCTCACCTTCTTGATGGAACGCGTTTATTAGTTCCAATGTCCACCGTGATGTTGGTGTAAAGAGGTAGACGCTCCTTGGACAGCAGTTTATACCGGAGGGAGTTTAGGCCGTCTTGTCTCCAAGTCCTTAATGTCCTTCTCAGTAGGAAGAACCGTCGTGGGTTTGCCTTGTTCCCTTGGTCTGGAGTATGCTGTATCATTTTATACCTTCCAACAAGTGCCGAGGGACGAGATATGTTCATGCCTCTGAACCGAATTCGAGATGAGAAGTCATCGTCCTCACCACCCCAGCCCCAGTAGCTGTTGGATAATCCGTTAGTTTTTTGATACTGCTCAGGAGTCAATGCAGAGACACCCCCAAAGCAGGACTCGTAGGGCAGAGTGTAATTATACTTGTCTATGGCAACAGAAACATGTTTGGGGAACCTGTCACAGGTGTACAGGTTGCGGTCGTCTTCGGGGATGAGGTCCACATCATGGAAGAACAAGCAGTCCCAGGCCTCGTCCTTCATGGCTTCTTTAAAGCCCACGTTCATGAGTTTAGCACGGTTAAAAAGGAAGTTGCCCGCCTGTTGGATAACGTAGATGCCGTAGTTCAGCTGTTGGCGTTGCAGGAACAGATGCAAATTGTACAAGAGGTATTTAAGGTGGTCCTCTCTGTTCCGGTGAGGGATAATGATGGCGGTCGTCTTTTTGGAGATACAGTCGGGGGGCTCATAGCGACCTCCTTGGGTCACTTCAGGGTTCTTCTGTATAACATCTTCCAGTCTGAGGGACTTTGGTAGGTGGACCTGGATTCGACCTTTTATATATGGCGAGATCACCGGGCAAGACTGGGATCGATTAATTGTTGGAATCACGTGGACTTTGGTCATCCTGGGGTGTACCTTGCAGAACAGGAAGGCTAAAACCCCCAGCTGGACCCAGATAAGGAACAGCAGGCATTGTATCTTTCTGGAGGTCATTTCGCTGTTCTCTCCAACCCAGGTGCCAAAATCCGACAGATAAATACGGAGAAGCAGATATCTATCATCCAGCAAGCAGCAAGTGTTTGTGTGTTCCTCCGCATTTACAAAGTTTATTATTGCCTGCCTATGTGGTATGCAGCATAATATCTCTGACATAGAAAGAGGTGAGATGTCCCCAGGCATAACCTTTAATGAAGAAAAAAATTGGGTTTGAAGAATCTAAGTCACCAAGGGGTGAGGCAGACATTTTAGGAATTTCCCAGGTGACCCTCCACCCCCCACCCCCCCCCAGTAATTTCTCACGTATTATTGTAAGGTTCTTTTTTTTAGGGCAGATGTTGAAAACAACAAATGGCGGGGGCAACAGGGACACAGCACCATTCTAAGGAGGGTCAGTTTGTTACCACCGGAATTGGCCCATCTGTGGCAAAGTCTACACTACAGCACAGTACGACGCCCAATCACTTTCAATGATCCTGTGATTGCCTGTTGAGGTGTTGAGGCCCAGTGAAAATTGGGGTGCAACCCCAATTCCAAAAAAGTTGTGGCGCTGTGTAAAATTGACATAAAAACAGAGAGCATTGATCTGCAAATCTCATAAACCCAGATTATATTCACCATAGAAAATAAAAAACACATCAAATGTTTAAACTGAGAAAATTGACCATTTACAGAAAAAAAAATAGGTCATTGTGAAACTGATGGCAGCAACATGTCTCAAAAAAGTTGTGGGCAGGGCCATGTTTAGCACGGTGTAGCATCCCCTCTCTATTAACCAATACTCTGTAAAGGTATGGGAACTGAGGAGACCAGTTGCTGGAGTTCAGGGATAGTAATGTTGTCCCATTCTTGCCTGATATTTGGCTCTAACTGCTCATCACTTCTGGGCCTTCTTTGTCCTGTTTTGCATTTCAACATGTGCCAAATTTTATATTGGTAAAAGGTCTGGACTGCAGGTAGGCAGTCCAGAAGTGGAAAAAAAAAACAAGGTAGTATGTGTAGCGCTACCCCTGCAGGAGCCGCTGGTGAATAGGTTCCCCTACCCTGCACAGGCAGGCACATTTCAAAAAAGTTATAAATTGATTTGCATTTTAATGAGTGAAATAAGTATTTGCAAAACACGACTTAGTACTTGGGTGCAAAACCCTTGTTGGAAATCACAGAGGTCAGACGTTTCTTAGAGTTGGCCACCAGGTTTGCGTACATCTCAGGAGGGATTTTGTCCCACTCCTCTTTGCAGATCCTCTCCATTCCAAGTCATTAAGGTTTCCAGGCCGGCGTTTGGTAATTCGAACCTTCAGCTCCCTCCACATATTTTCTATGGGATTGGCTAGGCCACTCCAGGACCTTAATGTGCTTCTGCTTGAGCCACTCGTTTGTTGCCTTGGCTGTGTGTTTTGGGTCATTGTCATGCTGGAATACCCATCCACAACCCATTTTCAATGCCCTGGCTGAGGGAAGGAGGTTCTCACCCAAGATTTGACAGTACATGGCCCCGTCCATCGTCCCTTTGATGCGGTGAAGTTGTCCTGTCCCCTTAGCAAAAAACACCCCCAAAGCATAATGTTTCCACCTCCATGTTTGACGGTGGGGATGGTGTTCTTGGGGTCATAGGCAGCATTCCCCCTCCTCCAAACACGGCAAGCTGAGTTGATGCCAAAGAGCTTGATTTTGGTCTCCTCTGACCACAACACTTTCACCCAGTTCTACTCTGAATCATTCAGATGTTCAGACTTCAGACGGACCTGTACATGTGCTTTCTTGAGCAGGAGGACCTTGCGGGGGCTGCAGGATTTCAGTCCTTCAGGGTGTAGTGTGTTACCAATTGTTTTCTTGGTGACTATGGTCCCAGCTGAGATCATTGACAAGATTCTCCCGTGTAGTTCTGGGCTGATTCCTCACCGTTCTCATGATCATTTAACCTCCACGAGGTGAGATCTCGTATGGAGCCACAAACCGAGGGAGATTGACAGTTATTTTGTGTTTCTTCCATTTGTGAATAATCGCACCAACTGTTGTCACCCTCTCACCAAGCTGCTTGGCGATGGTCTTGTAGCCCATTCCAGCCTTGTGCAGGTCTACAATCTTCTCCCCGACATCCATGGACAGCTCTTTGGTCTTGGCCATGGTGGAGAGATTGGAATCTGATTGATTGCTTCTGTGGACAGGTGTCTTTTATACAGGTAACAAGCTGAGATTAGGAGCACTCCCTTTAAGAGAGAGATCCTAATCTGAGCTTGTTACCTGTATAGAAGACACCTGGGAGCCAGAAATCTTGCTGATTGATCGGGGATCAAATACTTATTTCACTCATTAAAATGCAAATCAATTTATAACTTTTCTGAAATGCATTTTTTTGGATATTTTTGTTGTTATTCTCTCACTGTTATAATAAACTGCTAATTAAAATGATACTTTTTTCCCTCACTGTACATACATCCAGTATATACACTCCGTCTCCTCCAGCACAACTCTTGCTCATGGAACTACAACACCCAGGACCAGCTGGCACTGTTTGGATAGTCTAACACAAGGCTCAGTTAGGCTAGAAGCAAATGCCCTTTACAGGCAGGGACCACGGGCCCCTTTGGTGTAGCAGAGAAAGTCCTAGTGCACAGCTGTCCTATCTGTGGCTACTGCTCCCAGTACCACCTCTTCAGGCACTGTCACCCCACCTGGCTGCAGCTGCCCCTTTCTCCTGCCTGTGCCACCACAGTCCTCCTGACTGGCTCTGCACCCATCTCAGACTGCTCCATCCCAGTCCTCTGAGGTGTGCCTCCCTGTCCTCCCGAGTGTGTGTCACTCACAAGCTCACCTGGCTGTCTTCCTCCCTGGGGATTGGCTCTGCGGTGTCCTCCTGCTGTCCTCTCCTTGCTCTCATGCCTCCTAGTCAGGATCCCTCCATGTGTCATGAAGGGTCCCTTCCGCACCCGAAGATCTGGGGTCTATAATGAATGTAAACATCCCATGTGACAGTAATAGGAGGTGACAGGTCCTCTTAATGGAGAGATCTGGGGTCTATAATGAATGTAAACATCCCATGTGACAGTAATAGGAGGTGACAGGTCCTCTTTATGGAGAGATCTGGGGTCTATAATGAATGTAAGCATCCCATGTGACAGTAATAGGTGGTGACGGGTCCTCTTTATGGAGAGATCTGGGGTCTATAATGAATGTAAACATCCCATGTGACAGTAATAGGAGGTGACAGGTCCTCTTTATGGAGAGATCTGGGGTCTATAATGAATGTAAACATCCCATGTGACAGTAATAGGAGGTGACAGGTCCTCTTTATGGAGAGATCTGGGGTCTATAATGAATGTAAACATCCCATGTGACAGTAATAGACGGTGACAGGTCCTCTTTATGGAGAGATCTGGGGTCTATAATGAATGTAAACATCCCACGTGACAGTAATAGGTGGTGACAGGTCCTCTTTATGGAGAGATCTGGGGTCTATAATGAATGTAAACATCCCACGTGACAGTAATAGGAGGTGACAGGTCCTCTTTATGGAGAGATCTGGGGTCTATAATGAATGTAAACATCCCATGTGATAGTAATAGGAGGTGACAGGTCCTCTTTATGGAGGGATCTAAAAGACCCCAAATCCCTCCTTTGCACTTCAAAGTATTCAGATCGCCGATCAATGAATTCGACCCATTCTTGAAATCACACATACAGGTACAGTCAGGTCCATAAATATTGGGACATGGACACAATTCTAATCTTTTTGGCTCTATACACCACCACAATGGATTTGAAATGTCACATCATCAATAAATACAAGAGAACCAGTTCCATTGGCAGCCATACATGCCCACGCCATGACACTACCACCACCATGCTTCACTGATGAGGTGGTATGCTTTGGATCATGAGCAGTTCCTTTCCTTCTCCATACTCTTCTCTTCCCATCACTCTGGTACAAGTTGATCTTGGTCTCATCTGTACATAGGATGTTGTTCCAGAACTGTGAAGGCTTTTTTAGATGTTGTTTGGCAAACTCTAATCTGGCCTTCCTGTTTTTGAGGCTCGCCAATGGTTTACATCTTGTGGTGAACCCTCTGTATTCACTCTGGTGAAGTCTTCTCTTGATTGTTGACTTTGACACACATACACCTACCTCAGTAACACCAAAAGACCACAGTTCTTTTCCGTGGTCTTTTGGTGTTACTGAGCTCACCGGTGCGTTCTTTCTTTTTAAGGATGTTCCAAACAGTTGATTCAGCCACACCTAATGTTTTTGCTATTTCTCTGATGGGTTTGTTTTGTTTTTTCAGCCTAATGATGGCTTGCTTCACTGATAGTGACAGCTCTTTGGATCTCATATTGAGAGTTGACAGCAACGGATTTCAAATGCAAATAGCACACTTGAAATGAACCCTGGACCTTTTATCTGCTCCTTGTAAATGGGATAATGAGGGAATAACACACACCTGGCCAAGGAAGAGCTGAGCAGCCAATTGTCCCATTACTTTTGGTCCCTTAAAAAGTGGGAGGCACATATACAAACTGTTTGTAATTCCTACACCGTTCACTTGATTTGGATGTAAATACCCTCAAATTAAAGCTGGAAGTCTGCAGTTAAAGCACATCTTGTTCATTTCATTTCAAATCCATTGTGGTGATGTATAGAGCCAAAAAGATTAGAATTGTGTCCATGTCCCAACATTTATGGACCTGACTGTATATGGCAACGCTGGTTTAGGAACCCCCTCATATCTTTCATCAAAAACATGGGACGAATTTATCGAGCTAACGAGCAGTAGAGTGCTTTCTGAAATCATTGCTGAAGTGAAAGTGACAAAGTACTTTTCCATTGGCATTGATTCAAGTCCCGACATGACGCACATAGATCAGCTTACATTTATCGTAAGGTATGTTTCACCGGAGGGCCTTGTAGAAGAGCGATTCTCAAAATTTCTCCCTATATCCAGCCAGACAGTGAGGGCACTCACATTTTGACATGAGATGGACGTAGATATCAGTAACTGCCGTGGACAGTGCTATGATAATGCCGCAAACATGTCAGGAGTGTTCAGACCTTGTTCAACTTCTGCTTCGAAATCCACAGCTAGATGGCAGGTGGTACCTGCACCGCACTGAGACGCTAAAATCTCTCTCTGACACCAGGTGGGCTGCGCATGTACAGGCCACCAAGGCACTGTGCAGGAATTATGCCAGTATTCAAGAATAGTAGTGGAGGTGACAGCGGTAGCGATATCCGCTGATAATTCTCTGATGGCAGTAACAGCGCCATCTCCCTCAGGAGTAGGGATGAGCCGAACACCCCCCTGTTCGGTTCGCACCAGAACACGTGAACAGGAAAAAAGTTTGTTCGAACAAGCGAACACCGTTAAAGTCTATGGGACACGAACATGAATAATCAAAAGTGCTAATTTTAAAGGCTTATATGTAGGTTATTGTCATAAAAAGTGTTTGGGGACCCGGGTCCTGCCCCAGGGGACATGGATCAATGCAAAAAAAAGTTTTAAAAACGGCCGTTTTTTCGGGAGCAGTGATTTTAATAATGCTTAAAGTCAAACAATAAAAGTGTAATATCCCTTTAAAATTCATAGCTGGGGGGTGTCTATAGTATGCCTGTAAATGGGCGCAAGTTTCCCGTGTTTAGAACAGTCTGACAGCAAAATTACATTTCAAAGGAAAAAAAGTCATTTAAAACTACTCGCGGCTATTAATGAATTGTCGGTCCGACAATACACATAAAAGTTCATTAATAAAGACGGCATGGGAATTCCCCACAGGGGAACCCCGAACCAAAATTTAAAAAAAAAATGACGTGGGGGGTCCCCCTAAATTCCATACCAGGCCCTTCAGGTCTGGTATGGATATTAAGGGGAACCCCACACCAAAATAAAAAAAAATGACGTGGGGGTCCCCCTAAATTCCATACCAGACCCTTCTTGTCTGGTATGGATTTTAAGGGGAACCCCGCGCCAAAATTAAAAAAAAAACGGCGTGGGGTCCCCCCAAAAATCCATACCAGACCCTTATCCGAGCACGCAACCTGGCAGGCCGCAGGAAAAGAGGGGGGACGAGAGAGCGCCCCCCCTCCTGAACCATACCAGGCCACATGCCCTCAACATTGGGAGGGTGCTTTGGGGTAGCCCCCCAAAACACCTTGTCCCCATGTTGATGAGGACAAGGGCCTCATCCCCACAACCCTGGCCGGTGGTTGTGAGGGTCTGCGGGCGGGAGGCTTATCGGAATCTGGAAGCCCCCTTTAACAAGGGGACCCCCAGATCCCGGCCCCCCCCTGTGTGAAATGGTAAGGGGGTACAAGAGTAAAATGTTAAAAATGACAAGAGACAGTTTTTGACAATTCCTTTATTTAAATGCTTCTTCTTTCTTCTATCTTCCTTCATCTTCTTCTTCTGGCTCTTCTGGTTCTTCCTCCGGTGTTCTCGTCCAGCATCTCCTCCGCGGCGTCTTCTATCTTCTTCTCCTCGGGCCGCTCGGCACCCATGGCATGAGGGGAGGCTCCCAATCTTCTCTTCATCTTCTTCTCTTCTTCATCTTCTTCTTCATCTTCTTCTCTTCTTCATCTTCTTCTCTTCTTCATCTTCTTCTCTTCTTCATCTTCTTCTCCGGGCCGCTCCACATCCATGCTGGCATGGTGGGAGGCTCCCGCTGTGTGACGGGTCTCCTCTTTTGACGTTTCTTAAATAACGGGGATGTGGGGCCACCCGGTGACCCCGCCCCCCTCTGACACACAGTGACTTGACGGGACTTCCCTGTGATGTCACGGGGAATGCCACAGGGAAGTCCTGTCATGTCCTGTGCGTCAGAGGGGGGCGTGGTCACCGGGTGGCCCCACCCCCCATTATTTAAGAACTGTCAGAAGAGACGCGTCACACAGCGGGAGCCTCCCTCCATGCCAGCATGGATGCGGAGCGGCCCGGAGAAGAAGATGAAGAAGAGAAGAAGATGAAGGAGAGAAGAAGACGAAGAGAAGAGCGGGAGCCTCCCCCCATGCCATGGGTGCGGAGCGGCCCGAGGAGAAGAAGATAGAAGACGCCGCGGAGGAGATGCTGGACGAGAACACCGGAGGAAGAACCAGAAGAGCCAGAAGAACCAGAAGAAGAAGAAGATGAAGGAAGATAGAAGAAAGAAGAAGCATTTAAATAAAGGAATTGTCAAAAACTGTCTCTTGTCATTTTTAACATTTTTGACAGTTTTTTAGTGAAATGGTAGGGTACCCCCTTACCATTTCACACAGGGGGGGCGGGATCTGGGGGCCCCCTTGTTAAAGGCCCTTGTCCTCATTAACATGGGGACAAGGTGTTTTGGGGGGCTACCCCAAAGCACCCTCCCAATGTTGAGGGCATGTGGCCTGGTACGGTTCAGGAGGGGGGGCGCTCTCTCGTCCCGCCCTCTTTTCCTGCGGCCTGCCAGGTTGTGTGCTCGGATAAGGGTCTCGTATGGATTTTTGGGGGGACCCCACGCCGTTTTTTCTTTTTAATTTTGGCGCAGGGTTCCCCTTAAAATCCATACCAGACCTGAAGGGTCTGGTATTGAATTTAGGGGGACCCCAGGTCATTTTTTTTATTTTGGCCGGGGTTCCCCTTAATAACCATACCAGACCTGAAGGGTCTGGTATGAAATTTAGGGGGACCCCCACGTCATTTTTTTTTTAATTTTGGTTCGGGGTTCTCCTGTGGGGAATTCCCATGCCGTTTTTATCAATGAACTTCTATGTGTATTGTCGGACCGGCAATGCAATAGCCGCGAGTAGTTTTAAATTCCTTTTTTTCCTTTGAAATGTCATTTTGCTGTCAGACTGTTCTAAACACGGGAAACATGCGCCCCTTTACAGGCATACTATAGACACCCCCCAGCTATGAAATTTAAAGATATTACACTTTTATTGTTTGACTTTAAGCATTATTAAAATCACTGCTCCTGAAAAAACGGCCATTTTAAAACTTTTTTTTGCAGTGATCCTAGTCCCCTGGGGCAGGACCCAGGTCCCCAAACATTTTTTATGACAATAACTTGCATATAAGCCTTTAAAATTAGCACTTTTGATTTCTCCTATAGACTTTTAAAGGGTGTTCCGCGGCATTGGAATTTGCCACGAACACCCCAAATTGTTCGCTGTTCGGCGAACTTGCGAACAGCCGATATTCAAGTCGAACATGAGTTTGACTTGAACTCGAAGCTCATCCCTACTCAGGAGCACTCAGTGTAGCAGATGTGGAAGGCGTAGATCCAGGGCTTTTTTTCAGCGGGAACGCAGTTCCGGCACCTCCAGCACTGAATGTATGTAATAGCATGGGTCGTGGGGTGTGCTGGAGGGTTTATCGATGCTGGCTGCTGGAAGATCTATTGTCACTTGTGGGGATCTGTTTTAGTATGTGGGTCTGTTGTTGCTGGTGGGGGATCTATTGTTGCTGGGGGTCTTGTGTTGCTGGTAGTGATCTACTGTTGAGAGAGCGAGGTCTATTGTTGTTGGCTGCTGGAATGTCTATTGATGCAGGCTGCTGGGAGATCTTTTGTTGCTGGGGAGTCTAATGTTGCTGGGGTGGATCTTTTGTTGCTAGGGGTGGTATTTTGTTGTGGGGGGTCTATTGTTGAGTGGGGGAACTATTGTTGCTGGGATGGAGTTTATTTTTGCTGGGGTGGGGTCTATTGTTGCTGTGGGGAAATCTATCGTTGCTGGGGGACCTTTTGTTGCTAGGGTGGGGCCCATTGTTGCTGGGGGGGTCTATTGTTGTGTGGGGGGGAATCTTTTGTTGCTGGGGTGGGGTCCATTGTTGCCTTGGGAGTCTATTGTTGTGTGGGGGGGGGATCTTGTTTTGCTGTGGTGGGGTCTATTGTTGCTGTGGGGAATCTATCGTTGCTGGGGGACCTTTTGTTGCTAGGGTGGGGTCCATTGTTGCTGGGGGAGTCTGTTGTTGTGTGGGGGGGAGAATCTTTTGTTGCTGGGGTGGGGTCCATTGTTGCCTTGGGAGTCTATTGTTGTGTGTGGGGGGGGGGGGGGAGAATCTTGTGTTGCTGGGGTGGGGTCTATTGTTGCTGGCTGCAGAGGATCAATTTTACTACTTTTCTTGTGATCATTAACAAATTCCATACAAACTATGATACTTGGTTCTGTATTCTGTGAAAGGGGCTGTACTGGGAGGTGGGTAGGTGGTGGAACCAAGAGATGGTGCTCAGAGGTGGGTAGGGGGCAGAGGCAAGGGGGACTCAGAAGGGGGGGAGATCCTGTACCTATTCTTTGAGAAAAAAAGTCCTGCGTAGATCTAACCATAGGAGCAAACGTAGAGGTCTCCTCAGTAGCGATGCCCGTGGCCCAGTCTATCCGGTAAGTACGAGGTGGCATGGTGGGTTGTTCTACGGCAAACAGGTACTCCCTGCAATGTAAGCACTGGACAAATGGATGGGGGTTTACGACCAGTCCCTCGCACCTGTTGCACAGCATACCCAAGGCCTCGACATCTCCTGTCGTGTATAGCATAAAACGCCCATGCGGTTTCAGGCGAATATCACTGTCCATCAGCAAAGTTCCAGGCAGCCTGGCATTTGTAGTGGTACCCGTAGGGAACATCCTGGGCCCCATGGCAGACTGCATTCCTGGCATTCGGAACATATCTGTAAAGTCAGATCCTTCCCTCTGAATGTTTGGACACACACATGCGGTGTCTCGCGCAGCAAGCAGACAGAAGAACTCCTCTCACTGGTTTCCTTTAGTCACGTAGCTCCCAGGCTTTCTTGGCTCCGCACCCACAGCTCACGTGGCTGGGTCGTGACCCGCAATTTAACCCCTTTTTAGAAAAATGGCACAGTCCAGAACCCTCTTTAGCATAAGTTCCCGGTGAACAATTTCCCTAGGCTTGCAAGAGGTGACGGCAAATCCCGGACTCGAGCCCCCACATTAAGCACTTACCCCCAAAGGAGCTGCTGGTTTAAATTGGGCTTACCGTTACCTCACCGTTTCCGTCCTAGGGGTCCCATTAGAAAAAAATGTTCAATGATGTCTACACCAAACACTCAGTTCTTGTAGTTCCAATTCTTTTATTTAACAGAGTAATTTAGAGGGATGGAGGGTTAAGGGAGATTCAGGTAACTGGTATTTGCGGATCAGGGTATTTCTTCTATCCAGAGAACAAACGGTTTCCTCAGCTGAGTATAGCAATCGCTGGATAGGCCTCTCTCACTGACCTAGCAGCCGGTGCAATGTTCAGACTTAGTCTCTGCCACAGACTTGATAAATCACGTTACGATCGTTACACAATCCTCTGCCACAGGAATGGTGTAAACAGCTCATGCAAGATTAAAGCATAACTGCACAGTACCAGTATCTTTCAGCCGATCCGGCAAAACTGTGAGATAGGTGACCCGGGTTGCATCCTTCAATTGAGTTTCCAGGCTTCTCCTGAGGTACCAGCATACTTTGCTCGGTCACCTCCAGAAAAGTCCTCCCCTGGTTTCCTTCAATCGATCCCTACAGGCAAGGCAGCACAGGACCAACCTCTGGATCAGCAGGCCCCAGAACCCCTGGGCCTACTTTTGTAGTAACAAGGCCTCAGGCCAGCCGGCCCCGAGACAGCAGAGCTGTCACGGCACACCTTGGACCAGGAGGGCATTCAAGTCGGGAACCCCGACAAATCGGCGCCGTACCCTTACCCAGAATGCACGGCGAGTGAACCACTCCCAACGGGCTGTTTCTGAGTAAAAGGGGTACCCAATGCATCCAGCTTGTTGCATTTCCAACACTTACCGGTGGCTACAGCGAAACCGACGACCAAGGGGAAACTGACACAACCCAGCTGAACTGGTACAGAAACCAGCGAATTTACCATAATTGGTCTGAGCTAAACTACAGCTTCAGAAAAACAAAAAATAGCACCTGCCCATCAGGAACAGGGCGCTACACAAAGAAAACGCAAGACTCATGTGGGTGAGTCTGCAACACCTGAGGTTCACTTATCAGAAAGAGAACGGTTCTCATCTGGTGTGTTTCTAGTTGTGATTAGGGATGAGCTTCATGTTCGAGTCGAACCCATGTTCGACTCGAACATCGGCTGTTCGACCGTCCGTCGAATTGCGAACGTTATGGGCCGTTCGCGCCAAATTCGTGTGGCGCGTCACGGCCCATAATTCACTGCGGCATCGCAGTGCATTGCTGGCTGATGATTGGCCAAGCATGCACTATGACCCGCATGCTTGGCCAATCACAGCGCCGTCAGTAGAGAGAGCTGTAATTGGCCAAAGCCAGGGTGGCTTTGGCCAATTATGGCTCAGGGGATTTAGTACACGCCCCACACTATATAAGGCCGCCTGCACGGCGGCCCTGTGTAGTGTGTTCCGGTGTGCTGATAGAGAGAGAGACAGACAGTGTCATTTGATTTGAGAGCTAGATTAGGCTAGATCTGTTCCTGCTATTTACATTTAGTGCAGTGCGTCCTGCTCACAGTGTTCAGCTAGATCTGTTCCTGCTCTTTACATTTAGTGCAGTGCGTCCTGCTCACAGTGTTCAGCTAGATCTGTTCCTGCTCTTTACATTTAGTGCAGTGCGTCCTGCTCACAGTGTTCAGCTAGATCCGTTCCTGCTATTTACATTTAGTGCAGTGCGTCCTGCTCACAGTGTTCAGCTAGATCTGTTCCTGCTATTTACATTTAGTGCAGTGCGTCCTGCTCACAGTGTTCAGCTAGATCCGTTCCTGCTATTTACATTTAGTGCAGTCAGTGCGTCCTGCTCACAGTGTTCAGCTAGATCCGTTCCTGCTATTTACATTTAGTGCAGTCAGTGCGTCCTGCTCACAGTGTTCAGCTAGATCCGTTCCTGCTATTTACATTTAGTGCAGTGCGTCCTGCTCACAGTGTTCAGCTAGATCCGTTCCTGCTATTTACATTTAGTGCAGTGCGTCCTGCTCACAGTGTTCAGCTAGATCCGTTCCTGCTATTTACATTTAGTGCAGTGCGTCCTGCTCACAGTGTTCAGCTAGATCCGTTCCTGCTATTTACATTTAGTGCAGTCAGTGCGTCCTGCTCACAGTGTTCAGCTAGATCCGTTCCTGCTATTTACATTTAGTGCAGTGCGTCCTGCTCACAGTGTTCAGCTAGATCTGTTCCTGCTATTTACATTTAGTGCAGTCAGTGCGTCCTGCTCACAGTGTTCAGCTAGATCCGTTCCTGCTATTTACATTTAGTGCAGTGCGTCCTGCTCACAGTGTTCAGCTAGATCTGTTCCTGCTATTTACATTTAGTGCAGTGCGTCCTGCTCACAGTGTTCAGCTAGATCCGTTCCTGCTATTTACATTTAGTGCAGTCAGTGCGTCCTGCTCACAGTGTTCAGCTAGATCCGTTCCTGCTATTTACATTTAGTGCAGTGCGTCCTGCTCACAGTGTTCAGCTAGATCCGTTCCTGTTATCTTCCTACTGACAGGCAGGCTTGTCTGGTTACAGTATATAAAGCTACCTGAAGAAAATTACAGGTGTTCTATCCCAGCTTAGTGCAGCTACAGGCCATTAGTATGTCTGGAAGGCCAAGAAGGAGAGGCAGACAGTCACAAGCCAATAAGAGAGGGCAAGCAGGCTCTGTGTCTAGTGCTGGTCGTGGAGACGGTGCATCCTCATCAGCACGTGGCCATGGGACACGCTTGGCCTTTTTTTCGGCAGCTGGCCGTGTTGAGCCGCAACATGCAGAAAACTTGGTCGAGTGGATGACCAAGCCGTCCTCATCCTCCTCATCCTCTCTCACCCATGCCCAGGGTGCTTTGTCTGGCAAAGCAGCGGCCTCTTCCCTCAGCTCAATGTCATCAGTGACTCCTTCCCTAGCTCCACCATGTCCTCATGAGGATTCCCTCGAACTGTTTGACCACAGTGTTGGGTACATGCTCCAGGAGGATGCCCAGCGTTTGGAAGGCTCTGATGATGATACTGAGCTCGATGAAGGCAGTAACATGAGCACGGACAGAGGGGGTGCCCAAGAAGGACAGCAATCTGGCAGTCATGCTCCCCCTGCTGCAGCATACTGCCAGGTTTGCTCCAGTGATGAGGAGGGAGGGGATGATGAGGTCACTGACTCAACGTGGGTGCCTGATAGGAGAGAGGAGGAGGAGGAGGAGGAGGAGGCGGCACATCACCAACGAGGCAGGATGCCCTCCAGGGGCCAGCCTAAGGGCAGCACATTGACTGCATCACACCCCAAAGCTCCACATGTGCAGGGCGCTGCAGTCTCTGCGCGTTATTCAAAAAGTTCTTTGGTGTGGGCCTTTTTTGAGACGAGTGCATCAGATCGCACCGCTGCTATTTGCAACATATGTCTCAAGCGTATCTCGCGTGGCCAAAACATCTCCCGCTTGGGTACCACATGCTTGACCAGACATATGTTGACCTGCCATGCAGTTCGTTGGCAAGCATATCTAAAAGACCCACACCAAAGAACAAAGAGGATCTCTCCTTGCTCCTCATCAGCTGAGATTTCCAACCCCACTAGACCTTCAGTCCTCTCTGAGACCTGCAGTGAGAGGAATGAAGGTGTAGAATTAGGTGTGTCACAGCCAAGTACTTGTGGGCAATCTGCTTTTGGTACACCGACGCCAGATTGTACCAGGCAAATTTCCCTGCCCCAGCTGCTGCACCGCCGAAAGAAGTTTGCTCCCAGCCATCCACATGCCCAGCGGTTGAATGCTAGCTTGGCAAAATTGCTAGCACTTCAACTGCTGCCTTTTCAGTTGGTAGACTCTGCCCCCTTCCGTGAGTTTGTGGAATGTGCGGTTCCTCAGTGGCAGGTACCCAAACGCCACTTTTTCTCACGGAAGGCGATTCCAGCTCTCTACCGGCATGTGGAAGGCAATGTCCATGCCTCGCTGGACAGGGCGGTCAGCGGTAAGGTGCATATTACCGCTGACTCATGGTCCAGCAGGCATGGACAGGGACGTTACTTAAGTTTCACGGCGCATTGGGTGACTCTGCTGGCAGCTGGGAAGGATGCAGGACAAGGTGCAGTAGTGTTGGAGGTTGTTCCGCCACCACGCCTCCAAAATGCTGATTGTGACACACCTCTCTCCTCCACCCCCTCCTCTTCTTCTTCCTCCATGGCCTCTTCCTCAGAACCAGCGGTGCTCCGTAGGCGTTCAAGGGGCTACGCAAGTACGCAGGCCAAAAGATGCCATGCGGTGCTTGAGCTGGTGTGCTTGGGGGACAGGAGCCACACTGGGGCAGAGGTTCTGTCAGCTCTGCAGGGGCAGGTTCAGAGGTGGTTGACGCCACGCCAACTTAAGGCAGGAATGGTGGTTTGCGACAATGGCACCAACCTCCTCTCTGCCCTCCGACAGGGACAACTGACCCATGTGCCCTGTTTGGCTCACGTCCTTAACTTGGTGGTGCAGCGGTTCTTGGGCAGGTACCCGGGCTTACAGGATGTCCTGAGGCAGGCCAGGAAAGTCTGTGTGCATTTCCGCCGGTCATATAATGCCAGTGCTCGGCTGACGGACCTCCAAAAGGAGTTTAACCTGCCCAAGAACCGCCTAATCTGTGACATGCCCACCAGGTGGAACTCGACATTGGCCATGCTGCAGCGGCTGCACACGCAGCAGAGGGCCATAAATGAGTACCTGTGCGACTATGGCACCAGGACAGGGTCAGGGGACCTTGGTTTTTTTTCCCCACGCCAGTGGGCCATGATCAGGGATGCATGCACTGTCCTGTCACCATTCGAGGAGGCCACGAGGATGGTGAGCACTGACAGTGCATGCATCAGTGACACTGTCCCCCTTGTCCACCTGTTGGAGCACACGCTGCGTGGAATAATGGACAGGGCACTTGAGGCAGAACAGAGGCAGGAAGAGGAGGACTTCCTTAGCTCTCAAGGCCCCCTTTATCCAGACAGTGTTCCTGCGTGCCCGCCGATCACACAGGAAGAGGACGAGGAGGAGGAGGAGGAGGAGGAGGAAGATTGTGTCAGTATGGAGGTGGAGCCTGGCACTCAGCATCAGCAGTCTTTAAGGGATCAGTCCCAAGGAACACATGGACTTGTACGTGGCTGGGAGGAGGTGGCTGCGGACGTTGTTGTCCTTAGTGACCCAGAGGACTCCGGACCGAATGCCTCAGCAAACCTACGCTGCATGGCCTCCCTGATCCTGCAAAGCCTGCGTAAGGATCCTCGTATTCGTGGTATCAAGGAGAAGGACCAATACTGGCTGGCAACCCTCCTTGATCCACGTTACAAGGGTAAGGTTGCGGACCTTATCTTGCCATCGCAGAGGGAGCAGAGGATGAAACATCTTCGGGAGGCCTTGCAGAAAGGTCTGTGCAACGCGTTCCCAGAGACTGGGAGGTTACAAACTCCTGTTTCTGGACAACGTGTTGCTGAGGCTTCGGTCAGTCAAAGAAGGAGCGGTGGAGAAGGTGGCCGTCTGACCGATGCGTTCAGACAATTTTTTGGTCCGCAGCCCCAAGGTATGATCGGTTCCAGCAACCATCGCCAGCGTCTGTTTTACATGGTGCAGGAATACCTAGGGGCAAGATCAGACTTGGACACCTTTCCCACCGAAAATCCTCTGGGTTACTGGGTCTTGAGGATGGATCACTGGCCAGAGCTTGCACAGTATGCAATTGAGCTACTGGCCTGTCCTGCATCCAGCGTTCTTTCGGAACGCACATTCAGTGCTGCTGGAGGCGTGGTAACCGATCACAGGGTGCGTCTGTCCACTGACTCGGTCGATCGGCTGACCTTCATAAAAATGAATCAGTCTTGGATCACCACCAGCTACCAAGCACCTGATGCTGATGTAACTGAATAATTTTTTTCAGATCCCTTCAAAGACTGCCTATGCTGATGCTGAGTGACTATCCCTGAGTAATTATCCTCTTCCTCCTCAATCATCACGCTGATAGCTTGTAAGAACATTTTTGGTTCTGGGCGCCACCACCAGTGCCTAAGGCACAATTTTTCAGCCCCTGTATAACAGGGGCGTGTAATTACAATTTTTGATGTAATACTTTGCAGCAGGGCTCGTTCCTGCATTCCAACTAGAGTGTCTGTGAGGGGTTGCAGTGTTGTGGCACCAGCACCAGTGCCTAAGGCCCAATTTTTCTGCCCCTGTCTAACAGGGGCGTGTAATTACAATTTTTGATGCAATACTTTGCAGCAGGGCTCGTTCCTGCGTTCCAACTAGAGTGTCTGTGAGGGGTTGCAGTGTTGTGGCACCAGCACCAGTGCCTAAGGCCCAATTTTTCTGCCCCTGTCTAACAGGGGCGTGTAATTACAATTTTTGATGCAATACTTTGCAGCAGGGTTCGTTCCTGCATTCCAACTAGAGTGTCTGTGAGGGGTTGCAGTGTTGTGGCACCAGCACCAGTGCCTAAGGCCCAATTTTTCTGCCCCTGTCTAACAGGGGCGTGTAATTACAATTTTTGATGCAATACTTTGCAGCAGGGCTCGTTCCTGCGTTCCAACTAGAGTGTCTGTGAGGGGTTGCAGTGTTGTGGCACCAGCACCAGTGCCTAAGGCCCAATTTTTCTGCCCCTGTCTAACAGGGGCGTGTAATTACAATTTTTGATGCAATACTTTGCAGCAGGGCTCGTTCCTGCGTTCCAACTAGAGTGTCTGTGAGGGGTTGCAGTGTTGTGGCACCAGCACCTGTGCCTAAGGCCCAATTTTTCTGCCCCTGTCTAACAGGGGCGTGTAATTACAATTTTTGATGCAATACTTTGCAGCAGGGCTCGTTCCTGCGTTCCAACTAGAGTGTCTGTGAGGGGTTGCAGTGTTGTGGCACCAGCACCAGTGCCTAAGGCCTAATTTTTCAGCTCCTGTTCAACAGGGGCATGTAATTACAATTCTTGATCTAATATTTCACAGCAGGGCCCTGTGAGGGCTTACAGTGTTTTGGCCACAGCAACACCTAAGGCCCAAATTTCTGCTGAGTATATAGGGCAGGACCCTACTTTCAAACATCTAACTTACAAACGACTCCTACTTGCAAACGGAAGGAGACAACAGGAAGTGAGATGAAATCTACCCCTAGGAAGGGAAATTCTCTCATGTAAGAGTTAATATGGGAAAACAATTTCTCCTTTCCACTGATGCTTTCCAATCCTTGTTCCACAAAAAAACCCAAATTTTCAAAAAACATTTTTCATTGGGACAAAAAAGTGAGGTGAAATCTTCTGAAGAGGAGGAAAGACGCAAAACAAATGTCACAGGGGTGATAACCCTTCCCTATGTTTTCCAAAAAGCTTAGAAAAGATTTTTTGGCTGGAGCTAAACACGTTAAAAATGTTCAAAATTACAAACAGATTCTACTTAACAACAAACCTACAGTCCCTGTCTTGTTTGCACCGCTTGTATACTGCTGTTCAGAGTATATAGGGACCTTTCCTTATTTTAATTTGGGTGCGGGGTTCCCCTTAATATCCATACAAGACCCAAAGGGCCTGGTAATGGACTGGCGGGTACCCATGCCGTTTGTCTCACTGATTTTCATCCATATTGCCAGGACCCAACATGACATTAAACCCGCAAGCAGTTTTAAATGAGATTTTTTCCTTTAAAAATGACATTTGGTGCAGGGACTGTTCTAAACATGGGAAACACGCGTCACTTTACAGGCATACTATAGACACCCCCCAGGTACGATATTTAAAGGAATATTTCACTTTTTTTTTTTTACTTTAAGCATCATTAAAATCACTGCTCCCGAAAAAACGGCCGTTTTTAAAAGTTTTTTTGGCATTGATACATGTCCCCTGGGGTAGGACCCGGGTCCCCACACCCTTTTTAGGACAATACCATGCAAATTAGCCTTTAAAATGAGCACTTTTGATTTCGAACGTTCGAGTCCCATAGACGTCAATGGGGTTCTAACGTTCGTGCGAACTTGCGGTCCGTTCGCGGGTTCTGGTGCGAACCGAACCGGGGGGTGTTCGGCTCATCCCTAGTTGTGATGGATAGGCCGCTGGCTGAACTCCATCGCCATTTTCAGTCCTATAATGACCTCAACAGCACTTTTGGTTTCCTGAACAACATATCTACCCTCTCTGCAGAACATCTTCATATAAAAAAGCAGCAGATCTACAGAAGAGATACCACACTGGCCTGGAAAATTAATTTTGTGAAGAAATCATCCAGTTCAAAGAATTCATCTGCCACGATGAGCCATCATCTGCTAGGGAACTTCTTCTGTGCATTAAAAAAAGAAAACTACAGACCGTCCACTGAGAATCCTGGGATGGTGGTCTGAGATACCAATACGCTGGCAAACTGATGCCAAAAGAAACACGAAAGCCGGTGCAAGGTTTCTATTGTTGCAATAACCTCCATTACACTCCCTATTTTTGGAACCTATTTTCTGGAACCCATTCACTTTTAGAATGATTTAAGGAAAGTCAAGGGTGCCGCTGCCTTCCCTCCTCCCCCCTGACCAAACCCCCTATGTCTCTCCCTGGTCCCTCCAAGGGGTGACTCCTTGCAAGTAGTGTGGAGGTGGGGTTTGCTGCCTCTTTTGACGGCGGAGGAATATTGCGGGGGCCTCTCGGGATCGCTGTGATTGGTGGTGTTTTTAGAAGAATGGCAATGTATCCAACTGTGGCATGAAAATTTTTCTTGTCAAAGAGTGTCAATCCCCCTGAAGAAGACCTTTACCTACACAGGTCGAAACGCGCAGGGATATCAAGTTTACGGCATTCATAATATGTATTGAGTTTACATGTCATTTTCTCACATTGACGAGATGTTCTTCTATATGTAGGGATCCTAATTGCTTTTTGCAACTCCCATGTGAATCATGCCCCTACCCCTTTGTTTTGTTACTCTAATATGAATAAAGAATTCTAATTCTTGAAACTGAAACTAGTAAAAAAATAGACTAAGATCCACAATTGTACAGCAGAAATTAAATCATCTCACTCGGATGTCAATTGAGAGTGACCTTCTACAAAAACTGGATTTTACTGATTCGATCAAAGACTTTGCTGCAAAGAAATCCAGAAGATGGCACTTCTAAATAGTACTATGTTAATATCTTTAATTAACCACTTCAATACCGGGCCTATTATGGCACTTCTCTCCTTCATGTAAAAATCATAATTTTTTTGCTAGAATATTACTTAGAACCCTCAAATATTATATATGTTTTTTGTTTTTTTGCAGACACCCTAGGGAATAAAATGGCGGTTATTGCAACTTTTTATCTCGCACAGTATTTGCGCAATAATTTTTCAAACGCCTTTTTTTTTTTTTTTTTTTAAACGGTTTCATGAATTAAAAAGATAACAAAACAGTAAAGTTGGTCCAATTTTTTTTTTGTATAATGTGAAAGATGATGTTACGCTGAGTAAATAGATACCTAACATATCACGCTTTGAAATTGCGCACAATCATGGAATGGCGCCAAACTTCATTACATAAAAATCTCCATAGGTGACGCTTTAAAATTTTTTTACAGGTTGCATGTTTAAAGTTACAGAGGAGGTCTAGTGCTAGAATTGTTGCACACGCTCTAACGCACGCGGCGATACCTCACATGTGTGGTTTGAGCGGCGTTTATATATGTGGGCGGGACTTACGCGTGCGTTCGCTTCTGAGCGCGAGCTACCGGGGACAGGGGCGTTTTAACCACTTAAGGACCAGCCTTGGTTTGGATTTTAGGTGTTTACATGTTTAAAACAGTTTTTTTTGCTAGAAAATTACTTAGAACCCCCAAACATTATATATGGTTTTTCTTCTAACACCCTAGAGAATAAAATGGCGGTCGTTGCAATACTTTTTTTTTGCACCGTATTTGCGCAGTGGTCTTAAAAGCGCACTTTTTTTGGAAAAAATTCCCTTTTTTGAATAAAACAATAAGACAACAGTAAAGTTAGCCCAATTTTTTTTTATATTGTGAAATATAATATTACTCCGAGTAAATTGATACCCAACATGTCATGCTTCAAAATCGCGCCCCGCTCGTGGAATGGCGTCAAACTTTTACCCTTAAAAATCTCCATAGGCGACATTTTAAAAATTCTACAGGTTGCATGTTTTGCGGTACAGAGGAGGTCTAGGGCTAGAATTATTGCTCTCGCTCTACCGGTCGCGGCGATACCTCACATGTGGTAGTTTGACCAGTGTTTTCATATGCGGGCGCTACTCGCGCATGCGTTCGCTTCTGCGCGCGAGCGCGTCGGGACGGGTTTTTTATTTTTTATTTTACATTATTTAATTTATTTTTATGCTGTTTTAAAAAAAGAAAATTGTGCCACTTTTATTCCTATTACAAGGAATGTAAACATCCCTTGTAATTGGAATCTATGTGACATGTCCTCTTTATGGAGAGATGAGGGGTCAATAAGACCCCCGCATCTCTCCTCCAGGCTGGAAAGCAAAAAAATTCACCGATCTTCATGCTGACAGCCGCGATCGCGGCTTTGTTTATTTCCGGGTACCCGGGCGTGACGTCATGACGTCGCGCCCGGGCCTCCGACGGTCGTAGAGATGACTTGGTGACCGTCCGGTCACCGGAAATCTCTATCATCCTCATCCACCGCCGGCCAATTCTTTCTCCCCCCCCCCCCCCCCCGATGGCGCGGGAGAGCCCGGAGAAGCAGCGGATGGCGGTGGGAGGGGGGGGAGACATCCCCTCCTGTCGCCTATAAGAACGATCAAGCAGCGGAAGTGCCGCTATGATCGCTCTTATTGTGCACAGAATCGCCGGCTGCAAAGAATGATACCTGAATGATGCCTCTATTACGTTTTTTTTTTTTTTATATAACATGTAACACTGTCTACGGTACCAGTCACCTTTTAGTAGCTTGGCACTTTAAATAATGACGGGATCGATTATATTGTTACGCCACCAGATGGCAACAAATGATTAAAAAAAAAAAAACATTTGTCATTGAATCGTTTGTTCAGGAGATTCGTTCAAAAATGCTGATTCATCTATGAAACAAGTGTGTTTGATTGAGGGATTGAATCATTCATTCAAACCCAATTATTATTTTTTTTTTAAATAATTCAGATTAATTAAACATTTTTAATAGACTTCGGCAATTAACATAAATGATGTAATTTTGTTTAGTTGTTTGTTCAGAATCGTGATCTCTATTTTTATTCTCAGTTTATCCAGAATTGTGTAGCTCTAACACGTAGCTTGTGTATGTATCATTTTGTTCTATTTAAAGTAATGTATAGAAGGGTAGGGCCCCCGAAAGTGAGTCAAGCCCAGGGCCCCCCCCCCCCACCACCCTAAGTCCTGCCCTGCCCCCGTGTATTAGATGTTTCATATAAGACAACCCGCCATGATTAACTTTGACATCTTGCTGAAAAAATACGTTTGGAGTACATAAGTAGCGGGCCTACTGGGGTAGTTGTGAAAAAAGGACATTCCCCCAGAGATTCTCCGAAACGTCAAGCCATGGTTGCCAGATTTTAGTGAATTTCTTAGGGCCTGCCCTACTCTTGTATATCAATTTGATTTTGGGAAGGACCCCATGAACAAGGCGGAAGAAGGAGTGGGCTGAGAAAAGGGCCCACATCTTTCCAGTGCAGTAGGATGGTTTTACGTGCATAAAATAATAGTGTACGTAGCAATGTCCTGGCGTGAGTACGGTGAACGTGGTCGTTGAGTATTCCCAACAGTCCCACCTCCGGGATGCGAGGTATCGGTAGATGAAGTTTGTGGTCGAAGAAAGCAAACAATTCCAGAAGGTTGAGAGTCCGGGACAGGTCCAGAACTAGGGACGAGCTTTATGTTTGGGTCGAACATGAGTTCGACTCGAATATTGGGTGTTTGCCCGTTCATCGAAAAACGAATATTATGGGTCGTTGGTGCAAAATCAAAGCGCGGCGTAACGCCCCCATAATGCACTGCGAGAGCGCAGTGCATTGCTGTATGGTGATTGGCCAAAGCATGCACCATTGCCTGCATGCTTTGGCCAATCCCAGCGCCCTCAGCTAAGAGATCCATAATTGGCCAAAGGCAGGGGCAGCCAATCATGGCTCAGGGAGACTAAGTCCACGCCCCACACGGAGACGGAGAGAGAGTGTCATTTAGATTGGGCAGGCAGGTTATTCAGTTAGCTGCAGTGTATTTAATATACATATACAGTCAGTCTCGTATATATATATATATACATTGCATCCAGTGTAGCCAAGCCTATATCTGACTGCAGGCCATTCCTGGTGTACTTTTTCCAATATACTTCAGGCGGTGTACACAGTACACAGTACCATGCACCCATAGAGCAGTTGCTACTACTTTTCTGGTGGTGTATGCAGTACAAAATACATACAGTGCACCCACAGTTGTTATTACACTTCTGTTGGTGTACACAGTCCCGTGCACCCATAGTGCAGTTGCTACTACTTTTCTGGTGGTGTACACAATACATACAGTGCACCCATAGTTGCTACTAGACTTCTGGTGGTGTGCACAATACCGTGCACCCATAGTGCAGTTGCTACTACTTTTTTGGTGGTGTACACAGTACACAATACATACAGTGCACCCATAGTTGCTATTAGACTTCTGGAGGTGTACACAATACCGTGCACCCCTAGTGCAGTTTCTACTACTTTTTTTGGTGGTGTACACAGTACACAATACATACAGTGCACCCATAGTTGCTATTAGTCTTCTGGTGGTGTACACAATACCGTGCACCCATAGTGCAGTTGCTACTACTTTTCTGGTGGTGTACACAATACATACAGTGCACCCATAGTTGCTATTAGACTTCTGGTGGTGTACACAATAACGTGCACCCCTAGTGCAGTTGCTACTACTTTTTTGGTGGTGTACACAATACACAATACAGTGCACCCATAGTTGTTATTACACTTCTGTTGGTGTACACAATATCGTGCACCCCTAGTGCAGTTGCTACTACTTTTATGGTGGTGTACACAGTACACAATACATACAGTGCACCCATAGTTGTTATTAGACTTCTGGTGGTGTACACAATACCGTGCACCCCTAGTGCAGTTGCTACTACTTTTTTGGTGGTGTACACAATACATACAGTGCACCCATAGTTGCTATTAGACTTCTGGTGGTGCACACAATACCGTGCACCCCTAGTGCAGTTGCTACTACTTTTCTGGTGATGTACACAGTACACAATACAGTGTAGTGCTGTTTTGCTAAACAAAATTTACAGCATGTCCGGGAGGCCACCAAGGAGAGGCAGATGCTCACAGGCCACTAAAAGAGGGCAAGCAGGCTCTGTGTCTGCAGCCAACAGTGCTGGTCATGGACACCGTGCATCCTCAGCACATGGCCGTGGGGCACGCTTGTCCTTTTTTTCTGCTGCTGGCCCTGTTATTGAGCCACAACATGCAGAAGAGTTGGTGGAATGGGTAACAAAGCCGTCCTCATCCTCCTCATCCTCTGTCACTGTCACGTACCTGGTGGTGGAGCCCAGAATGCAAGGAGTAGCCTCTCGTGTGCCTCTGGTTCGAGAGCCCCTGATAGAGAAGACAGGGACTCAAGAGCGCAGGGGGCCACAAGTGCTTGGTGAGTGGCAGGCGTAGGGTTGATCCGGACCTCTGGTGCAGCAGCAGGAGAACTATCAGGAACACTGGATCCACTGGCAGGAACTCAGGAACAACAGGCAACTGGGAGGTGTTCTGTAGTACCACTGGAAGCACTTTACAAAGTCAGACAGGCCGGGTCAAAACACAGGTAAGCAGAGCAGGTATAAAACGGAACCAGGAGAGTAGTCAGGGCACGGACCGGGTCGGCAACAGACAGGCAGGTAGTAACTGAAGGATGAGGCAGGAGAATCGTCAGACAAGCCGAGGTCAGGGACTGGCAGCAAACAGGAGAAGTCAGGAACAAGCCGGGTAACAGGAATCAGGTAAACAGGTATACAGGAAGCTTAGGGTCATAGGGAACGCTGTAGACCGGACAGCAAGGAAGCATGCTGACAGGCACCTTTAAATAGGCCTAATGGCGCCAAAAGCTGTCACACCGCACGTCTGCGCGCCGCCGCGTGCACACGTGCACGCCCGAGTACCGATCGTACGTGCCCGTTCGTTTCATTGTGTACCCGCGTACACCCGCTCGTATTAGCGTGCACCCGCATGCGTCCGTTCGTGTCAACGCGTCTCCGAACGCGTCCTCTGGTTCTACTGACAATAGTTCTGTTAACCGATCTTCCGCCGACGGCTGAACTAACAGGACGTCTTTCATAACAGTCACCCAGGCTCAGAGTAGTTTGCCTGCCAATGCATCTGCCAAAGCGGCCTATTCCATCGGCTCCTTGTCCACATTCACTCCTTCCATAGCCCCACCATCATGCACGGAGGAGTCCCCCAAACTATTCGACCACAGTGTCGGGTACATGCTGATAGAGGATGCGCAGCGATTTGAAGGTTCTGATGATGGTACTGAGGTTGAGGAAGGGAGTAACATGAGCCTAGAGAGAGGAGGTGCCCAAGAAGGACAAGAAACTGGCAGTCATGTTCCCCCAGCTGCAGCATACTGCCAAGTTTGCTCCAGTGACGAGGAAGGAGGGGATGATGAGGTCACTGACTCTGCTTGGGTGCCTGATAGAAGAGAGGAGGAGGAGGCACAACTCCAACGAGGCAGGATGCCCTCCAGGTGGCAGCTTAAGGGCAGACACCCTATTGCATCACACCACAGAGCTAAGCAGGTGCAGGGTGCTGCTGACTCCCCACAAATTTTGAAAAGTTCTTTGGTGTGAGCCTTTTTTGAGACATGTGCAGCAGATTGCACCGTTGCTGTTTGCAACATATGTCTGAAGCATATCAAGCGTGGCCAAAACAGCAGCCGCTTGGGCACCACATGCTTGACCAGACATATGACGACCTCCCATGCAGTCCGTTGGCAACAGCACTTAAAAGACCCACATCAAAGGCGGACCTCTCCTTGCTCCTCATCAGCTGGGATCTCCAACTCCACTATCCCTCCAGTCCTCTCAGAAACCTGCACTGAGAGGAATGAAGGTATAGAAATAGGTGTCCCAAGTACTTGCGGCCAATCTGCTAGCGGTACACCAACATTTTAGCAGGCAGATTTCCCTACCCCAGTTGCTAAACCATCAAAAGAAATTTGGTCCCAGCCATCCACATGCTCAGCGCCTGAATGCTAGCTTGGCCAAATTGCTAGCACTGCAACTAATGCCTTTTCAGCTAGTAGACTCTGCTCCCTTTCATGAATTTGTGGAATGTGCGCTACCTCAGTGGCAGGTTCCCAAACGCCATTTCTTTTCACGGAAGGCCATTCCGGCTCTCTACCAGCATGTGGAAGGCAATGTCTTGACCTCGTTGGACAGGGCGGTCAGCAGTAAGGTGCATATTACCGCTGACTCATGGTCCAGCAGGCATGGACAGGGATGTTACCTTTCTTTCATGGCGCACTGGGTAACTCTGCTGGCAGCTGGGAAGGATGCAGGACAGGTTTCAGTATTGTTGGAGCTTGTTCCGCCACCACGCCTCCAAAATGCTAGTGGTGATTCTGCCACAGCTCTCTCCTCCACCCCCTACTCTTCTTCTTCCTCTATGGCCTCTTCCTCTGCAGATTTGTCCTCTGAACCAGCGGTGCTCCGTAGGCGTTCAAGGGGCTATACAAGCACTCAGGCAAAAGATGCCATGTGGTGCTTGAGTTGGTCTGCTTAGGGGACAGGAGCCACACTGGGGCAGAGATTCTGCCAGCTCTGCAGGGGCAGGTTCAGAGGTAGTTGACGCCATGCCAGCTTCAGCCAGGAATGGTTGTATGTGACAATGGCACCAACCTCCTCTCCGCCCTCCAACAGGGATAACTGACCCGTGTTCCCTGTTTGGCTCACGTCCTGAATTTGGGAGTGCAGCGGTTCTTGAACAGGTACCCGGGTTTACAGGATCTCCTGAGGCAGGCCAGGAAAGTCTGTGGTCATTTCCGCCAGTCATATAGTTTCAGTGCTCGGCTGGCTGACATTCAAAGAGAATGCAACCTGCCCAAGAACCGCCTCATTTGTGACATGCCCACCAGGTGGAACTTAACATTGGAAATGCTGCAGCGGCTGCACACGCAGCAGAGGGCCATCAATTAGTACCTGTGTGAGTATGGCACCAGGACATTGTCAGGGGATCTTGGTTTTTTTCCCCACACCAGTGGGCCATGATCAGGGATGCATGCACTGTCCTGTCACCATTTGAGGAGGCCACGAGGATGGTGAGCAGTGACACTGCTCAGTGATACATCAGTGATACTGCATCAGTGATACTGTCCCTCTTGTCTTCCTGTTGGAGTACATGCTTCATGCAATAATGGACAGGGCACTTGAGGCAGAACAGCGGGAGGAAGAGGAGGACCTCCTTACCTCTCAAGGCCCCCTTTATCCAGATAGTGTTCCTGCGGGCCCGCCGATCACACAGGAAGAAGAAGAGGAGGAGGAGAGGATTGTGTCAGCATGGAGGTGGAGGATAACACTCAGCATCAGCAGCAGTCTTTAAGGGATCGTTTCCAGTCCTCAGAAACCCATGGAGTTGTGCATGGCTGGGAGGAGGTGGTTGAGGATCATGTGATCCTTAGTGACCCAGAGGACTCTTGATCTAATGCCTCTTCAAACTTACGCTGCATGGCCTCCCTGATCCTGCAAAGCCTGTGAAAGGACACTAGGATTCCTGGTATCAAGGAGAGGGATCATTACTGGCTGGCAACTCTTCTTGATCCACGTTGCAAGGGTAAGGTTGCAGAACTTATCCAGCTTTCACAGAGGGAGCAGAGGATGAAACATCTTCGGGAGGCCTTGCAGAAAGGTTTGTGCAATACGTTTCCAGAACCTGGGAGGTAACAACTTCCTGGTGCTGGACAACGTGTTGCTGAGGCTTTGTTCAGTCACAGAAAGAGCGGTGGAGAAGGTGGCCGGCTGACCGATGCCTTCAGACAATTCTTCAGTTCTCAGCGCCAAGGTCTGATCGGTTCCAGCAACCATCGCCAGCGTCTGAATTACATGGTGCAGGAATATCTGCAATATCAGGGGCAATATCAGACTTGGAGACCTTTCCAACAGAACATCCACTGGGTTACTGGGTCTTGAGGATGGACCACTGGCCAGAGCTTGCTCAATATGCAATTGAGCTACTGGCCTGTCCTGCATCCAGCGTTCTTTCTGAACGCACATTCAGTGCTGCTGGAGGCTTTGTAACCGATCACAGAGTGCGTCTGTCCACAGACTCTGTTAATCGGCTCACATTCATAAAAATGAATCAGCCATGGATCACCAGCTACCAAGCACCTGATGCTGATGTAACCGATTGATTTTTCTATGGATGTGGGATGCCTTGAAGACTGCATATGCTGAGTAGCTATCCTATTATGCTGAGTGGCTATCCTATTCCTCCTCAATCTTCATGATGATAGCTTCTAAGAATAATTTTGGTTCAGGGCACCACCACCACTGCCTAAGGCCCAATTTTTCTGACCCTATTTAACAGGGGTGCATAAATAAAATTTTTGATCTAATATTTCACAGCAGGGCTCATGTCACGTACCAGGTGGTTGAGCCCAGTGTGCAGGGAGTGGCTTCTCGTATTCCTCTGGCTCGAGAACCCTTGATAGAGCAGACAGGCTCGGGAGTGCAAAGGGGCACAAGTGCCTGACAGGTAAGCTGATGCAGGGGCTCATCTGGACCTCTGATGTGTAGTGAAGAGATCAATAGCAGACCAGGCAGGAACAGACTGGAAGCTGGAGACAACATGCAGCAGGGAGGTGTTCTGTAGATCAGGAAGAGCCGACTGGTAGCTGAAGACCGTAGACAGCAGGGAGGTGTTCTGCAGCTCAGGAGGATCAGACTGGTAGCCAAGATCAGCAAACAGCAGGGAGGTGTTCTGTAGTTCAGGACACAAGCAGGTGCAGGCAGGCTGGGTCATACACAGGCGGGCAGATCAGGTACAGGAGCAGTAGCCAAAGCGGAGTCAGGGAGCAAGCCGGGTCGGTATCAGGCGGACAGCAGAGGGACCAAGGGAGAGGCAGAAGAGACGTCAGGATAAGCCGGGATCAGAGACTGGCAACAAGCAGGAGTGGTCAAGAACAAGCCGGGTAACAGGAATCAGGTAAGTAATATAACAAGCAGCAAAGGTCTCAGGAAACGCTGTATACCGAACAGCAATGTAGCAAAGTGACAGCCCAATTGAACCATCTTACTAGGGTGAGACTTTTTAAAGGCCAGGATCAGTCTACTTGCATGGATGTTGGGCTCCGGCTCCCAAGAGTTCTCCTTAGGAACATACCCTTTCCACTTCACCAGGTACTGGATTTGGTTATGTCTCCTCCTGCAATCCAGGATGGATTCCACTTTGAATTTAACCTCCCCATTGACGAGTACTGGTTCAGGAGGACCGGTGTTTCGGTTGGAGAAGGGGTCTGGAACTGTGGGTTTGAGTAGGGCTACATGGAAAACTTGGTGAATGATTCCGGTAGTTTTAATTCGTAGCCCACATTGTTGATTTTCCTTTTCACTGGGAAGGGACCCACAAATTTAGGGCCCAATTTTTTAGAAGGACATGCCAGTTTCAGATTCAGGGTGGACAGCCAAACTTGATCTCCGGGTTCTAAATTAAGCTCCCCCCTTCTTCTTTTTTTCAAACAACTCCTTATTATATTCCTGGGTCCTTGTCATTGTTTCCTGAAGTAGTTTATTGTTAGTGTTGAAGAAATTCAGTCTCTTGGGCGGCTGGTACTTAGCATTCCGGAATGTTGTTGGACAGAAACAAGGGGTGAAAACCGTAATTCGCAAAAAATGGAAATTGCTTTGTGGCAAGAGTGGACAGAGTTGTTATATGCGAATTCAGCAAGAGGTAAGAGGGGTGCCCAATCATTCTGGGAAAATGAGGAAAAACAACGCAAGTATTGCTCCAGCGTTTGATTTGTTCTTTCAGTCTGGCCATTAGTCTGAGGATGATAGGCAGAGGAGAAGGAAAGGTCGATTTTCAGGGATCCACATGGTGCCCTCCAGAACTTAGAAGTGAACTGTACCCCTCGGTCCGAAATATTTGCAGGGATACCGTGGAGCCTCACAATCTCTTTGATGAAGATCTTTGCAGTTTCGGTAGCAGAGGGAGTACTCCTCATTGGCAGGAAGTGAGCCATTTTGGAAAGTCTATCCACTACAACAAAGATGGTAGTGTGGTTTTCTGAAGGTGGCAGCTCAACAATAAAATCCATGGAGATCATTCTCCATGGTCTCTCTGGGACAGGTTTTGGCTTCAACAGACCCCATGCCTTAGACTTGCTGCCCTTGTTCTGGATACAGATGGTACAAGATTCCACGTAACTCCTGCAGTCCTTCAATAACTGTGGCCACCAAAACATGCGCTGGAGAAGCTCAGAAGTCTTGTGTACCCCAAAGTGTCCGGCCAACTCATGGTCATGGCAGGACCTAAGAACAGCAACTCGTACCTCTTTAGGTACGAAAATTTAGTCTCTGTACCACAATGAATCATCTCTTGTCTGTAGAGTGACATCAGGCGGGGAGGGGACCCCTATGGAAGCTTGTTTGATCTGGGATAGCAAATCCCCTTGGAGCAAGAGAAAGTTTCCTGAGGATAGGATGGTGTCTGGAGGTGAGGGGACTTTAGATTCCCTGAACATCCAGGAAAGAGCATCAGGCTTAGTATTTTTTGACCCGGGCCTGTAGATGATGTGGAGCGTGAATCGGGTAAAGAAGAGTGCTCACCTGGCCTGACGTGGTCTCAACCTCTTGGCCGCTTTCAAGTACTCAAGGTTCTTGTGGTCTGTATAGACAAGAATTTGGATGTGCGGCTCCCTCCAAAAGGTATCGCCACTCTTCAAGTGCGGCCTTGATTTCTAATAGCTCTTGGTCACCTACATCATAATTCAGCTCGGCTTCGGATAGTGTGCAGGAAAAGAATGCAACAGGGTGCAAAAGAGCCTTGGGTCCCTGTCTCTGGGAGAGTACTGCCCTGGCTGCTATCTCCGAAGCATCTGTTGTAATATGTTCCCTGATTTATGTGGGATATTATATTATTATATATATATGTACACATACAGTACAATATTGACCTAGCAGAAACTCCCTCCCCGGGTACTAATATATCAAAGGGGACTTGTTGGTGTTAATACGCAAGAATAGAGATTAGGAATGTAGGTATTGCAGGACTCAAAAGGGTGTTCAGGTGGTATCTGTTAATCTAATCTAATTACACATATCAAAGGGGACTTGTTGATGTTGATATGCGGGAGTGCAGATTGGGGTGGTTTATGACTGCAGCTGTTCACGGTTGGGGGTTGTTGTCTGTCTGAAAGACTAAAAGCATATCAAAGGCCTAAATGGAAACGGCCAATCAAATTGCTCAGCCATTCAGTGTCTAGTGAATATAACATGGCGTTCAGTCTATAGTTTAATATAGTCTTGTCTGTGTGTGACAATAAAGGTGTAGACCTAGGAAAAATGGGACTCTAAGTTATATTTACTTTGTTGGATTTTTGTCATCTGTGGACTTTGGACTTTGTTCTGTGTTGGAAGTCAATAAAGTGCATCTCTCTGGAAGAATTGGGTTGCTGCGGAAGAGTACTTACATCATCATTATAATAACTACTAATTAATTATCTACCCACGATACCACTATAAAATATTTTACTACATTGGTGCCGTGACCCGGATCACGGCACCAATGTAGTGATATAGTATATAGTGATATATGATGTAGTGGGTATGATAATTAATTCGTATTTATTATAATGATGATGTAAGTACTCTTCTGCAGAAACCCAATTCTTCCAGAGAGATGCACTTTATTGACTTCCAACACAGAACAAAGTCCAAAGTCCACAGATGACAAAAACCTAACAAAGTAAATATAACTTAGAGTCCCATTTTTCCTAGATCTACACCTTCATAGTCACACACAGACAAGACTATATGTGTTAGACATGCTACTAAATTATAGCATGATAGAACAACTGCATCTAAATAAACGCATGTGGATGTGGGAAACACAATACCTCTACAAGGTAAGCGGACCTAATAACAGATAAATACTCTGAATACAAATGTGAAAATTGACAAATGGATATAAACGCATCAAAGTATAAATGACAGAAGAATACCTGTGTGCAGGGTTCCCATTAACCCTTTCATGACTAAGCCTATTTTTGAAAGTTGGTGTTTACAAGTTAAAATCCGTATAAATCCGTGTTCAAAACACACATGTTACAAATGGAGGGACCAACAGGAAGTGAGATGAAATCTACCCCTAGGAAGGGAAATTCTCTCCTGTAAGAGTTAATATGGGAAAAACGTTTCTCCTCTCCACTGATGCTTTATCACCAATCCTTGTTTCACAAAAAAAACCAAATTTTCAAAATCCAATTGTCATTGGGACAGAAAGTAAGGTGAAATCTTCTGAAGAGGAGCACAGACAGCAAAACAAATGTCACAGGGGTGATAAACCTTCCCTATGTTTTCCAAAAAGCTTATAATAGATTTTTTGGCTGGAGCTAAACACTTTAAAAATGTACCAGTTCAAAATTACAAACAGATTCTACTTAACAACAAACCTACAGTCCCTGTCTTGTTTGCACCGCCTGTATACTGCTGTTCAGAGTATATAGGGCCTAGGTGTAGGGTGCCCACACCTTTCCTTTTTTAATTTGGGTGCGGGGTTCCCCCTAATATCCATACAGGCCCCAAAGGGCCTGGTAATGGACTGAGGGGTACCCATGCCGTTTGTCTCACTGATTTTCATCCATATTGCCGGGACCCGACATTACATTAAAGCCGCAAGCAGTTTTAAATGACTTTTTTTCCTTTAAAAATGTCATTTTGTGCAGGGACTGTTCTAAGCACGGGAAACACGTGTCACTTTACAGGCATAGTATAGACACCCCCCCAGGTACGATATTTAAAGGAATATTACACTTTTATTGTTTCACTTTAAGCATCATTAAAATCACTGCTCCCGAAAAAACGACCATTTTTAAAAACTTTTTTTTTGCATTGATACATGTCCCCTGGGGCAGGACCCAGGTCCCCAAACACTTTTTTATGACAATAACTTGCATATTAGCCTTTAAAATTAGCACTTTTGATTTTTCACATTTGTGTCCCATAGACTTTAACGGTGTTCGCACAAATTTTTTGCCTGTTCGCATGTTCTGCCGCGAACCGAACTGAGGGGGGTGTTCGGCTCATCCCTATCCAGAACATGGAAAAAGTCAGCAGCAATCATATCACATCTAGCACATGCAATATCTTCTTCCCAAACCCATCCGGACCAGCTTAGCTGGAGTATAGTGCAGGTGGTGTATAAACTTAAATTGTATCAGTAGGTCAGCAGTGCTAATTATGTTGCCTGAAAACATACCTCAGTTGCTTCTTCCCAGTCCTCTTCAGAAAGCTCAAGCATAGACAATAGCCATTTGAAATGAGAGTTCTGAAAAGGATAAGCTCCCACCAGCAGGAGGCGCCCATAAAAGGTGATCACCAGTTTGGCAATTTCCAGAAGCAACAGGAGATCTTCAATAGACGATTCCGTGAGCTCAATGGTCAAAGACCCAAACTGTGCCCGGATGGCATGTCTGAGCAAGAGATATTTGAAGGAAAATGTAGTGTCTAGGTCATATTTAAGCCTGAGTACATCAAAGGGTAGTAAGGTATTCTCTTTGATTATGTGGGTTAGATGTGTAATACCAAATTGACTCCACCATGCCGAGTCCGCGTGATGGAAGAGCTCAGGGAGGTTGGGGTTCCTCCACAGAGCCGTCTGTGGCGAACTACCCTTAGAAGAGTGTGTCAGAGTTTTCCCGCGTCCCTCCAGGCCATAAAACTAACCTCGACACAGGAGAATCTAGAACCACCCAATTGCTTTGCTTTATGAAGTTCATCCCGTAGAGAGTTAGGAGGTTCAAATAAGGTCAATAAAAGTGCTGTGGCAGGAGTCAGTGGGTCAGAATGTAACCAAGCGTGGACATAGGTAAGTTGGGAGGCAAGGAAGTAGTTTCTTAAGTTTGGGCAAGCCAGGCCGCCCGCGGTATTTGCCGCCTGTAAAGAGGACCTGGCTATACGAGGATGGCGGCCATTCCAAAAAAAGGAGGAAAGAGCGGAGTCAATTTTTGCAAAAAAAATTTTGGTGAAAAAGACTGGGGCAGCTCAAAAACA
This sequence comes from Lithobates septentrionalis, assembly GCA_037952835.1. Classification (NCBI taxonomy): domain Eukaryota; kingdom Metazoa; phylum Chordata; class Amphibia; order Anura; family Ranidae; genus Lithobates; species Lithobates septentrionalis. The sequence continues at coordinate 366,504 of JBBDGP010003833.1, forward strand.
GTAGAGAAGTTTTGGTAGAAGAATCATTTTGAATAGGTTTATGCGACCAATTAGGTTAAGGGGCAATGATGACCAGGTATGAAACCTATCTATCATTTGTTTGATTATAGGAGTGATGTTAAGTTCTTCATATTTAGAAATGTCAGCATGTATTTGAATACCTAGCTATTTAAAGGAGGATGTCAATTGAATATGTGACCGTTGCAGATAATCAACAGGAAGGGGGGGGACCCTATAAGGAGGGCCTGAATTTTTCCAAACCCACCTGTAGTCCCGAAGCTACGCCGAACTCCTCCACGACACATAGCAATTGATGAAATGAGTTCTTTCTACTGTCTAAGGGCATCGTCCGCGCAAAGGGAGATCTTCTCCTCCAGTGGACCATAGTGGATGCCCCCTATCTCTGACACCTGTTGCACCACCAGGGCCAACAGGTCAATGGCCAGTGCGAACAGGAGTGGAGAGAGAGGGCACCCTTGCCTGGTACCTCTCTTCAAGGAAAATGGTTCAGAGATGTCCCTGTTGGGGGGTGTGGCCTGACGTTACATGGAGTAGGACGCGTGTCGGGGAGCTCCGTACAGCAATCCTGCAATCCGAAGCATCCTGTTGTTATTTGAAGACATCCACACATCTAATTTACCCGATCGGGTACCCTGGATTCTGACCAGCATGTCCCCGCCGAAAACGCAGAAATCTACCGCTGCGAAACTTGTCCAATACCGTCGGCAGAATGGCGAGGAGGTGGAGGAAGATGGCGGCGAGGCACAGTCTGGAGAGGAGAGAACGGCGGGAGACACAGACAAGCTCCTGGAGGCCATCACATTCTGCCGCACATCCCTCACAGCCCAGATGGAAGAGGTGAAGGTAGATATCTCACTAATAAGGCAAGATTTGCATAAATTACGGGACCGAGTGAAAGCCACTGAGACCCGTATCAGTGAGGTAGAGGACGCTCTCCCACAATTGCAGGCTGACTCAGGCCGCATGAAGCAACAGATACAGCAACTCTTTTCCAAACAGGATGAGATGGAAAACAGACTGAGACGCTGTAACCTGCGACTAATCGGCCTGCCGGAGGGTGCTGAAGGCAGAGACCCCACCACATTTCTAGAACAGCTACTAGTCACTACATATGGAAAAGAGGCCTTCTCCACCTTGCTAGTGGTGGAGAGAGCCCACCGCATGCCAGCCAAACCCCCACCGCAGGGGGCACCTCCCCGCACTTTTACAGCCAAGTTGCTAAATTACAAAGACAGGGATGCAGCACTCAGAATGGCCAGAGAAAAGGGTAATATCCCCTTTGGCAATGTTAAGGTCGCCGGCTTCCTGGACTTCTCGGCGGAGGTGCAACGCCGTCGCCAGGGCTTCATGGAAGCGAAACGCCAGCTCAGAGCCAATCAACTCAAGTATGCCATGCTGTTCCCTGCCAAACTTAGGGTGGAACATGATGGCAGAGCGTCATTCTTTGATGATCCTGGAGAGCTTATTGTCTGGATTGAAAGCCGCAAAACCCCTGCAAAGGCTGACTGACCATGCTGTGAGTACTCTATTTATCAATATATACTATATTATACAAGATGTCCCATGCTTTACTGTAAAGAGAGTCATGACTGGACTTAAACCTATCCTCCTCCTTTCCACTTTTCTTTGGATACATGGACACTGCCAGTCACAGACACTGCCCGAGCTCAAGCCGTTTTTACCATGGAACACTGCAAACATTCTGTACTAACTATGCAAGAGGTAACAGACGGCTACATGGCAGATACTGAAACCTGTTATTTCCTAAGTTACATGAAGTTACATGACTCTCTACAGGATACTATTCTAAGGAGAACACTTTTTTCCCCAATAGTTACTTTCAAAGTTGGAACCCCGAGTTAATAGCAGTCCTACATGTTACATGTAAAGTGCAGCGAGACTTTGCCCCACGCAATTTCAAGAAAACCAGCTATTATGACCGGAGTAGAGCAGCCAGATTATATCTACATATATTTGCTTATGCCAGAGGCCATGCTCAAATAATTTGCATATGCCTATTTGATTTTGGAGCACTTCCTTGTGAGTTAGAGGCCCGAGGGCTTCTCTGGTTGCCTCTCCTTCATGAGCTCATTTTGAATGTTCTTAACTGGAGTTTAAATGCAGTTTTGTTTTGGGATTATGCCCGCACAAGTTGGGGTCAGTGCAGGGCCGGGTGAGTGAGGGGGGGATTACAAGTCAAGATCATTATAAACATGCAAGTCGTAATATGTATTCATGTACTCAATCAATACAGTCTATGGAAAAGGTTGGATCATTTTGAATTGCTATACTATATAACAGCATCATATTTATCTATGGTCTCTTCTAGGAAACAGTTACTAATGAGGTATATATTAGCTGGAAGACGTGATGATGTCACGAAACGCGTAGGGCGGAGCTAGACGACGCGCTGACGTCACCTCCAAGCTGTGCTGTACTCCCGCAGGACGGGTTTGTCCGTGTTCATTTGGCCAGGAACCGGACTTAAGGCTATCTATTCTCTGGATTTTTGTAAGTGTCCATTTTATGTATACGAAATTAAATAAATCCCTATGGTTTTATGCTATGTGAGTTCCCTTTTTCATTTTATGGTGCATCTCTGCTACAAGCTTTGCTGTTATTATTGACGGTGTGATGACCCCTAGCGGATGCTGACAGAAGTTCCCACAGCCAGTTTTAAAATGTACCTGCTAGCTATGATCCTCTGTAGTGGGGGATCGTGGCCATCCGGTAAGAAGTGACCCCTTCTATTCCTGGTGATGGATCTTCTCTGGTTCTCACGGATGAATCATTACTTATCACTTGGACTTTTTTATTTTTAATATCTATGGGTGTTCCGCAGTCACTTTTTTCAGTCACTTTTTTCAGTTGATGTGACAGTCACTTTTTACCTCACCTTTAGTTGATGTGACACCGTTGTGGATTATATGCAGTTGTCACGTGCATTTATCCTCTTTTCACATATATTGTATGTATTCTGCATTTATTTCATGTATGTAAGCTTGCACATTTATTTAGCGCGATTCCCCCTTTTTTCCATGTTTTACCTTTACAATTGATGTCTATTGTTGGAATTGCTGCTTTTTTCACTATTCATTTTTCACATATCTTATAGCGCAGTTTCTTCCCCTATTTTTTCTATATATTAGCTGCCCTCATGCCAAAGTCACTGCTAGATAGTCCATTATGGGGTCTATAAAATTTCTTACATGGAACGTGAGGGTGTCTGCGCGACCGAACTAAACGCTCGGCAGCCTTTACGTTCCTTAAGAAACAGAGAGCTGACGTGGTGACGCTTGTGGAGACTCATGTAGAGGGCAGGTTACGGATGAGTCTTCGTCGCCCTTGGGTGGGATGGTCATTTCATTCGACCTTTACATCACATTCACGAGGAGTATCCATTTTAATAGCGAAATCAGTACATTTTGAACTTGGTGAGGTATGCACCGACCCACAGGGCAGGTATGTCTTCCTATCCTCTAAATTATATGGAGAGCCATTCCTGATTATGGCCTTTTATCTCCCCCCCTTTGTTTTCCATTAATATAATCCTTGAGGGAATTGCGTTTATGGCCAAACATCCGGCAGTACAAGCTGTGTGGATGGGTGATTTTAACTCCACAATGGATGACACGCTGGACAGACTTCGCCCACCCACGCTAGCCGTAGGGAAGTCCGGGAATACTAAACTATATAACACAACTTCATCTATTCATCTCGTTGACACCTGGAGAGACAAATTTCCAAGTACACAAGCCTATTCTTGTTTCTCTTCCACACACAATTCAATGTCACGAATAGACTTCATTCTTGTATCCCAAAAACTGCTACCTAGACTGTCCGGGGTATCCTTTGAGCCTAGATTGCTTTCTGATCATAGCCCTTACTCCATCACTATTAGTCTACATCTTAATAATCCACCACATGCTTGGTGCCTGAACCCATTCTGGCTATCCCTGCTGCCAGAGGATGACTCGCTGGTAATGGAATGGCATCGATTTTTTTCTGAAAATGACCATTCTGCCTCTGTAACAGCGGTATGGGATACGTTCAAGCTCCATGCTCGTGCGACCCTAATCTCACGTATCAATCAGATCAAAACTAAGTCGGTGGAGGCCCTTGATGAAGCGATAATAGAACTCACCTCCCTAGAACAAAAATATGTGGATGAGCCATCCATTCCAAACGCCAATGCACTTAAAATGCAGTCAAAAATTGTAACTCAGATGCAATATGGGAAAGCCAGGCAGAAATTATTTTTTACCAGGCAGAGGTGGTTTGAGCATGGAGAGAGGGCTGGCAAATTGCTCGCGTATCTGGTTCACAGTGAGAACAAACCTCCAATTGTCATAACTCTACATGACCAGGGCGGCCCGTCAATCTCAGATCCTTTTGCTGTGGCCTCCAAATTTAAAGAATTTTTTACTAAACTATACTCATCAACAGACTTGGAGGATACAGCAACAATGGATCAGTTTCTGAGCTGTATTTCACTTCCACAACTCTCGGATTCCCAACGAGAGCTCCTCACGGTGGAGGAGATTGCAATTGCCACAGCAGAATTTGCCAGATCCAAGTCTCCTGGTACGGACGGCCTGCCCATAGAATTCTATTCACACTTCTCTGAGGTACTTACTCCCAAATTGCTTGCTCTGTATATAAATATGTTTGAAAATTTCACATTACCGCCATCTATGAGAGAAGCTACAATAGTACTTATTCCTAAACCGGGGAAAGATCCAGGCCACCCCGAGTCCTACCGCCCCATCTCCTTGCTTCAAGTAGACGTAAAGATCTTAGCCAAAGTACTTTCCAAATGCCTAAATCAAGTAATACTTTCCCTGATACACACAGACCAAGCGGGGTTTATGCCTGTCCGCAATACTTCCTTCAACCTTTGGAAACTTTTTATCAATCTTCAGGCCACACACGACAATGTAGGCTCAAGGGTAGTAGTTACGCTAGATACGGCCAAGGCGTTCGATTCGGTGGAGTGGAGATATCTCTGGAGATGCATGGAGGAATACGGATTTGGGCCTAAATTTATTAGGTGGGTACAGCTGTTGTACCAACACCCCACAGCTAAAGTGGTTGCTAATGGGTACCCGTCTCAAGAGTATGACGTCAGCAGAGGCACGAGACAGGGTTGCCCGCTCTCTCCTTTACTATACGCTCTTGCATCAGAGCCCCTAGCCGTCTCAATCCGTGCTAACCAGGAGATAAAGGGTTTATTCTGTGGCTCCCTCACCGAAAAAATTAGCCTTTACGCGGACTCTGCTTTACCTGGCAGATTCTGGGCCCTCACAAAACACTGCCCTTCACGTGATAGAGCAGTTTGGGACTTTTTCTGGTCTTAAGATCAATTGGGGAAAATCTCAGATACTGCCAGTTGATAGCTTTGCACCTACAGAAGACCAAACCAACTTACCCCTACAATGAGTCGATAAAATAAAATACTTAGGTATCCCTCTATCCAGAACCCCAGCAGACTATATCTCCCTAAATATTGAACCATTATTCTCCTTAATTAGGTCTAAATTAAAAGTCTGGTCGCGACTCCCGTTAGGGATATGGGGTCGTATTAATCTATTAAAGATGGTATTACTGCCCAAAATATTATATATACTTTGGCACACACCTGTTTATTTACCCCTCAAATACTTTACATCTATCGAATCTTTACTTAAGCCATTCATATGGGGGAAGTCTAGACATAACATTTCGTGGCAAACACTTAAGAATCCAACTGATAGGGGCGGAACAGCGTTACCAGACTTTAATCTCTACTATGTTGCTTCACAACTATCCCAACTCTTCCACATAGATAAAACAGATAAGGAACGCTTTCTTACACTTCTAGGCCCTAGCTGGGCTAAACACACTGGAGACCCGATTAGCGCAATAGCAGTGAGTGTGGGAAGCACACAACTGAAGGAATATAGACACTCCCTCTTATATCACTATAGAAGCATATGGGACTTAGCATCTTCTAAATTAAGTATACCTACACACAATGACTACACACCACTTTGGTATAACAACAGACTACAGGAACTCCGCACTATTCAAAACCCGGAAATATGGGCCAACAGAGCCATATATTATCTACATCATCTGATTACTAACGGAACCCTCAAGACATTTGATACCCTCAAAATAGAATTCCAGATCCCAAATCAGATGTTCTTTCGATTTCTCCAGGTCCGTCACGCACTTCAGTCCCAGTTCTCACAAGTTATTCCGCAACCCACTCCCAATCCTATTATTTCCATAATTAAAGACACGGATCCCAAAAAGCTTATATCTTGTTTTTACAATATGCTCTCTAATCCAATCTCTGCAAAACTAGCATATGCTCTGAAACCGAGATGGGAAAGAGACATTGGAGGGTTGGAGGATGAGGAGTGGGAAGAGGCATTAGAAACATGTAAGTTGGTGTCACCCAAGCTCTCAGATAGGTTGTCCCAGATTTATATACTTCACCGTGCTTACCTCACCCCCATCAGAGTTGCCAGATACAGAAGACAACAATCTACCATATGTCCAATGTGCAATACTGAAACAGGCACTTTTTTCCACCTCATATGGTCCTGTAATAAGATACAAGAATATTGGAAACAAATAGTCACTTTCCTACACGATGACATGGGGTCCCCATTAACACTTGACCCTAAACAATGCCTTTTAGGAATTTTTCCTGATGTGCTGGATAAGTTCACGATGATTTTCCTCCAGGAAACTTTATTCTCGGCTAGGAAAGTTATCGCCAGAAAATGGATGAGACCCGAACCTCCTTGTATGATGGATTGGAAAAGGGATATAAATGCAACCCTTCCATATAAAAAATTCATTTATACCAATAGAGGATGTCCAACCAAATATAACAAAATATGGGATAAATGGTTACAAGAATCCACAACATGTTCATAAGCGACGATCATTACAATATTTTGTATGCTTGAACATAGATAGGATATGAGTAATAGAGTGAAATAATCTACCTCCTTGAGTGTCATCCCTGTATATGTACTGTAACCCTACTGTAGGTTATACCTCCTGTATGACAAATAACACGTGTATTAATACTGTATACATAACATGTATGATCTTGCAAATAAAACCTTTGTTGATTCAAAAAAAAAGAGATGTGCCTGTTAGTGTGGACCCTAGCCTTTGGGTCTGTGTATAATAAACGGGCTCATTAAATATGTGGACCAATACTCACTCGTGTCATAGCTTCCCAAAGAAAGGGCCAGCTCACAGTGTCAAAGGCATTTAACACATCCAGGGATAGGACCAATCCCCCGTTTCGTGTGTGCTGCATTATGGACATGAAAATACAATCTACGGATATTGTCGAAAGTGCTTCTGGCAGGCATAAAACCAGATTAATTTGGGGGTATGAGGGACAGAATGACCGTCTGAAGTCTAAGAGCAAGGATCTTAGCTAGAATTTTGGCATCATTATTTAAAAGGGATATGGGACGGTAGGACCCACACTGCAGCTCGTCTTTGCCAGGTTTGGGTATAACCACTATAGGTGCTTCATTCAGGGAGTCCGGAAGTTTCCCCAGTGTAAGAGAGTCTTGGAACGTCTTAAGGAGTTTAGGAGCCAGTTCTTCTATATGTGCCTGGTACCACTCTGAGGGGAGTCCGTCGAGGCCTGGAGTTTTATTAGTCAGCAACAGATGTATGACCGTAGTTACCTCCTCCAGTGTAATAGGTTTATCTAAGGAAAACTGCTGGGGGGTACTAAGTGTTGGGAAGTCAAGTGATTCAAAGAAGCCTAGGAAGGCCAGTTCTGAAGAGATGGATGTATTGTCGTATAAGTTACTGTAGAAATCTGCAAAGGTCTGGTTAATAGTCAGAGCATCAGCAGTAGTTGACCCGTTTGGAAGTTGAATTTCAGCAATTGAATTATCCTGAAGGTCCGTATAGGCAAGATACGCAAGGAGCCTACCATTTTTTAACCCGTGCTCACAAATGCGAGCAGAGAGGTATAGTTGTTGCTTCCTGGTTAAATCCACCATGTGAAGCTGGAGTGCCCGATGAGCTTCTTGTACCTCTCATACCTCTTGTCGCAGAGGAGGGGCTACCCGAATGAAGGGTGCGCGCCTCTTCTAACGACTTTTGGAGAGCTTCCTGGGTGGCCCGCCCAGTAAATCTGTATCATTTAATGCGTAAAATATATGACCCCCTGACTACCGCCTTAAAGGCATCCCAGACAGACCCCCGGGCTGCAGAGTCCATGTTAAAGGGCCAGTAATTGGACATATCGGTCGGGATGTATTCAGAAGATTCTGGCGTGGAAATCCAGAGAGGACTTAGTCTCTAGGTCCGGAACGACGGTCTGTGGCCCACAATCAAACCCACCTGTATTATAGAGTGGTCAGAGACTGTTTGGGATAAGTATTCTATGGACTGGACATAGGTTAAAAAGTCCCCGTGGCCAGAGCATAGTCTATTCTGGAGAGAGTTGCATAAGACCTGGACTGGCAGGAGGACACCTTGGCATTAGGATATTTCCAGCGCCATATATCTACATATCCATAGGCGCTGTACCACACAAGAAATAATTTAGACTCAGACTGTAAAGGTTTCAACCTATCCAAGGCCGGCTGCAACACAGAGTTAAAATTCCCAAGGATGAGGATGGAACAGCTAGGTAAGGAGGCAAAATGCACACTGAGATCAGCAAATACTGCAGCCATGACTGGAGGGGAGAGATAGACCAAGACCAAAATAAGGGGGGTTCCATGTAAGATAATATGTTGTCCCTTAGGGTCGAGGATGACTTGGTGACACAGGAAAGGTAACCCCTTACAGATTAAAACTGCAACCCCACAGGCATAGTTAGAATAAGTAGAGTGGTAGTTATGGGCCACCCAGTGTTTTTTCAGGGCCAGAATTTTAGATTCCATGAGATGAGTTTCCCGGAGACACAGAACATGTGGTTTGCTGTGCCTCAGCCTTCAAAAAAAGAAGCTCTTTTACATTTGGAGTTCATTCCATGGACATTCCATGAACAAACATTTACCTGAGACATGGCACCAGGACAGAAATGACTCGGGCAGGGGAGAAGGGGGGAGTGGGGGGGATTCTGAAGGGCTCCCTGTCCCCGGTCACAGCTGCAGGAGGTCGTGAGGATAGCAGTGCTGCAAAAAAACTAAAACCACACATACAGTCAGGTCAATAAATATTGGGACATCGACACAATTCTAATCTTTTTGGCTCTATACACCACCACAATGGATTTGAAATGAAACAAACAAGATGTCCATTAACTGCAGACTTTCAGCTTTAATTTGAGGGTATTTACATCCAAATCAGGTGAACGGTGTAGGAATTACAACAGTTTGTATATGTGCCTCCCACTTTTTAAGGGACCAAAAGTAATGGGACAGATTAACAATCATCCATCAAACTTTCACTTTTTAATACTTGGTTGCAAATCCTTTGCAGTCAATTACAGCCTGAAGTCTGGAAGGCATAGACATCACCAGACGCTGGGTTTCATCCCTGGTGATGCTCTGCCAGGCCTCTACTGCAACCGTCTTCAGTTCCTGCTTGTTCTTGGGGCATTTTCCCTTCAGTTTTGTCTTCAGCAAGTGAAATGCATGTTCAATCAGATTTAGGTCAGGCGATTGACTTGGCCATTGCATAACATTCCACTTCTTTCCCTTAAAAAACTCTTTGGTTGCTTTCGCAGTATGCTTCGGTCATTGTCCATCTGCACTTTGAAGCGCCGTCCAATGAGTTCTGAAGCATTTTGCTGAATATGAGCAGATAATATTGCCCGAAACACTTCAGAATTCATCCTGCTGCTTTTGTCAGCAGTCACATCATCAATAAATACAAGAGAACCAGTTCCATTGGCAGCCATACATGCCCATGCCATGACACTACCACCACCATGCTTCACTGATGAGGTGGTATGCTTTGGATCATGAGCAGTTCCTTTCCTTCTCCATACTCTTCTCTTCCCATCACTCTGGTACAAGTTGATCTTGGTCTCATCTGTCCATAGGATGTTGTTCCAGAACTGTGAAGCCTTTTTTAGATATTGTTTGGCAAACTCTAATCTGGCCTTCCTATTTTTGAGGCTCACCAATGGTTTACATCTTGTGGTGAACCCTCTGTATTCACTCTCAACCAAAGTTGTTTTTTCTGTGGTCTTCCGGGTCTTTTGATGTTGCTGAGCTCACCGGTGCGTTCTTTCTTTTTAAGGATGTTTCAAACAGTTGATTTGGCCACACCTAATTATCTTTGCTATCTCTCTGATGGGTTTGTTTAGTTTTTTTCAGCCTAATGATGGCTTGCTTCACTGATAGTGACATTCTTTGGATCTCATATTGAGAGTTGACAGCAACAGATTCCAAATGCAAATAGCACACTTGAAATGAACTCTGGACCTTTTATCTGCTCCTTGTAAATGGGATAATGAGGGAATAACACACACCTGGCCATGGAACAGCTGAGCAGCCAATTGTCCCATTACTTTTGGTCCCTTAAAAAGTGGGAGGCACATATACAAACTGTTGTAATTCCTCCACCGTTCACCTGATTTGGGAGTAAATATCCTTAAATTAAAGCTGAAAGTCTGCAGTGAAAGCACATCTTGTTTGTTGCATTTCAAATCCATTGTGGTGGTGTATAGAGCCAAAAAGATTAGAATTGTGTCGATGTCCCAATGTTTATGGACCTGACTGTACATCATACACACAACAATAAAACTATGTACAGAAACTTAATCATTACCAATTAAGGGTAGCATTACCCCTGCCCAGCTCCAAAAAAGGGGAGAGGGCCTATACCCAAAACTTGTACCATGCGTGGGGCGCATGGCCAGCAACAGAAAACAAAAAAGATGTCAAGAACACAAAAATAGTCAGTGTTCAACAGATATCAAAGGGGGGGTGAATCCCAAGGCATCTCCGGACTGCTCAAAAAATTAGGCCAGGTACTCTCCTCACAAAAGTGTATGGTTAACCATAGTTATCGCTGAATAAAGCTTCAATGGTGATTAATAGGAGATACTGGGAGGGGCCAGGGGAGGAAAAGGATGCAGGCTCTCTAGCCTTTCCAGTAAAACACACGTGGACCGTCAATAGGCAGGAGGTTTAGTAGGACGGGGTAGAGATTCCCACCAGGCCAGGGCATCCTGTGGGGATTGGAAGAACTGGACTTTTCCCTGGTAGGCGACCCGGAGGGTGGCGGGAAACAGCATGGAATGTTGGATATCTTGCTCCCGGAGTTTCTGCTTGACACACTGGTAGCTGGCTCTGCAGTTGCGAACTGTTGCAGAGTAATCAAGGAAAAGGGACACCACAGCATTATTGATGCGGAGACTGCCCTTCTTCCTGGTAGCCCTCAGAATAAAATCCCGGTCCCTGTAATTGAGGAAACGAATCATGTACATGGAGGGTGACCTTCAGCGAGGGGGCGCCCACTGCCCAGGGACTTGGTGGGCTCTCTCAATCACAAAACAGGGGGATAGTTGAGTGCAGCCAAATTCTTGCTTGTGCCATCTTTCACGGAAGACTATGGGGTCAGGACCCTCCCCACTTTTCAGGAGACCAACCAGACGCAGGTTATTCCTGCGGAGATGATTTTCAAGGTCATCAACCTTGTCCTCCAGGGTGGCAATCTTCCCCCATGTGTATTAAGTTTGGGCAGGATGGGGTTAATAATGTCCTCTAGATCACTAATACGCTGCTCGGTTTCAGTAACCTGGCCACGTAATTTTTGCATGTCCTGGCCCATGAATGTCAAGTCAATCTTCAGCCCATCCACCTTCCCCATAAGGTCTGCATGGTTTACTTTAATAATGGTGAGGACCTCTATCAGTGTGTTTTCCCCGTGGCCATCCGTGACCGCTGGTCCCGGGGCCGCCAGTGGAGGCACGGCCGGAGGGTCTGGGATCTCAGGGGAGGCCGGTGGGAAGGCATCCTGGCTGTCTGCAAAGAGATCCGGAGTGGAGGCTGGGGATGCACTAGGCCCATGGCTGGTGTTGCCGCAGCCATCTTGGCAGGAGCAAGTGGTGATGCTCATCTTTGGCGGGGGTTGCTTCTTCCCTCGCTGCTTTCCCATCCACCAAAATGCCCCCCTAAGGTACAGGAGACACCCTGGGTCGATGTGGGCAAAAAAGAGACATTTTCTGGCTTTGGTTGATGAGGATGGAGTGGGATTGTAGAAGGAGAGACCAGAGCTACACAGGAACACATCCACTCACATCCCGCGCTAGGCCATGCCCCATTGTAGCACTCATCTAGAGCAGGCCTTGTATCTGTAAGATGCGGGTAGTAGTCCAGGCTGAGGTTGCCACATACTATAGATTGATGGGGTTGTTCAGATGTGCAGCCACAGGGAGACTTACCTTCATACCTAGTGATACAGGAGTCGGAAAGAGCACCCTCCCAAGCTGGCACTCAGGGCCTAATCAGGTTCCCCATGATTAAGCTCTGAGGGGCAGAGTGAAAAGCGTTGGGGGTGTGGCCTGGTTGGAGTCCAGGCTGAGGTTGCCACATACTATCGATTGATGGGATTGTTCAGATGTGCAGCTACAGGGAGACTTACCTTCATACCTAGTGATCTAGTGATACAGTATCCGGTGAGCAGGCCCCCCTGAAGCTGGCACTCATAGCGGTGCATACCGAAGACTTGCACCCCTCTCTAAGCCTGAGTGGCTTAGAGAGGGGTTGTCACGTTGGTGAAACATAAAATATCCCGGATTAGGTTTAATGAGAAATTGACAAGCACCCTTAGAGATAAAGAAGCCAGATTCGAAAAAATGTGGAACCCTTGGATTACGTACCTTCAGGCTCCCTAGACACTGGGACACCTTGTGGTTGGAGGTCCAGGTTGAAGGGACCAACTCCAGTCTTTTCTCCTACTTACTTTCTTCTTCTACTTTTTTCTTTTTTTCTTTTTTGTTATGTTCTAATAACTTCTATAAGGATGCTGACGGGGGACCATAGAGTCTCCCCTATCTTAATAGTTACTCGGGAACGAGGTATTGTGCCTTGAGGCACCGGGACCAATTCTTGACATTATCGTTCCCTTACCTCTCCATGTGACTGAGCTATACACTCCCCGGCCACTTTTATTAGGTACACCTGTTCAATTGGTAACACAAATTGCTAATTAGCCAATCACATGGCAGCAACTCAATGCATTTAGGCATCTAGACGTGATGAAGACAAATTGCTGAAGTTCAAACCGCGCATCAGAATGGGGAAGAAAGGGGATTGAAGTGGCTTTGATCGTGGCATGGCTGTTGGTGGCAGACGGGCTGGTCTGAGTGTTTCTGGGATTTTCACACACAACCATCTCTCAGGGTTTACAGAGAATGGTGGGAAAAAGAGAAAATATCCAGTGAGCGGAGGTTGTGTGGAGGAAAATTTTTCAAAAGGTTTTAACTGTGTGTAACTCTTCTCTATGTCATTATTAGGGATGAGCCGAACACCCCCCTGTTCGGTTTGCACCAGAACTTGCGAACAGGCAAAAAATTTGTTCGAACACGCGAACACCGTTAAAGTCTATGGGACACGAACATGAAAAATCAAAAGTGCTAATTTTAAAGGCTTATATGCAAGTTATTGTCATAAAAAGTGTTTGGGGACCTGGGTCCTGCCCCAGGTAACATGGATCAATGCAAAAAAAAGTTTTAAAAATGGCTGTTTTTTTCGGGAGCAGTGATTTTAAAAAAGCTTAAAGTGAAACAATAAAAGTGTAATAACCCTTTAAATTTTGTACCTGGGGGGTGTCTATAGTATGCCTGTAAAGGGGCGCATGTTTCCCGTGTTTAGAACAGTCTGACAGCAAAATGACATTTCTAAAGGGAAAAAAGTCATTTAAAACTACTCGCGGCTATTAATGAATTATCGGTCCGGCAATACACATAAAAGTTCATTGATAAAAATGGCATGGGAATTCCCCACAAGGGAACCCCGAACCAAAATTTAAAAAAAAAATGACGTGGGGGTCCCCCTAAATTCCATACCAGGCCCTTCAGGTCTGGTATGGATATACGTAAACGGGAGACCCCGCCCCCCTCTGACAACACAGGGAAAGCCATAGGGAAATCCCCCTGCGTCAGAGGGGGCGGGGTCACCGGGTGGCCCCGCCCTCCGTTATATAAGAGCTGTCACCTGAACAGAAGCGTCATATGGAGGGAGACTCCCATTGAGGCGGATTGGAGGATGAAGCGGAGAAGGAGCCGGAGGAAGATGCCAAATGAGAAGACTGGAGGAAGGATAGAGGAAGAAGTGGGGGAAGAACAAGATGGAGGAAGAAGAAGAACACCAAAGGAAGACCAAAAGCAGATGGAAGAAGAAGCGGGGAAAGAAGAAGACATTAATGAAGGAATTATCAAATACCGTCTATTGTCTTTTTTTAACATTTTTGACACTTTTTTTGTGAAATGGTAGGGGTACATTTGTACCCCATTACCAATTCACACGGGGGGGGCGGAATCTGGGGGGGCTTCTAGATTCCGATAAGCCCCCCACCCGCAGACCCGTACAACCACCGGGTAAGGGTTGTGGGGATGAGGCCCTCCTCCCCATCAACATGGGGACATGGTGCTTTGGGGGGGCTACCTCAAAGCACCCTCCCAATGTTGAGGGCATGTGGCCTGGTACGGCTCAGGAGGGGAGGCGCTCCTGCCAGGTTGCATGCGCGGATAAGGGCCTGGTATGGAATTTAGGGGGACCCCATGCATTTTTTTCTTTAATTTTGGTTCGGGGTTCCCCTGTGGGGAATTCCCATGCCGTTTTTATCAATGAACTTTTATGTGTATTGCCGGACTGACAATTCATTAATAGCCGCGAGTAGTTTTAAATGACTTTTTTTCCTTTGAAATATCATTTTGCTGTCAGCCTGTTCTAAACAAGGGAAACATGCACCCCTTTACAGGCATAGTATAGACACCCCCCAGGTACGAAATTTAAAGGAATATTACTGTTTTATTGTTTCACTTTAAGCATTATTAAAATCACTGCTCTGGAAAAAACGGCAATTTTCAAAACTTTTTTTTGCATTGATACATGTCCCCTGGGGCAGGACCCAGAACCTCAAACACTTTTTATGACAATAGCTTACATATAAGCCTTTAAAATTAGCACATTTGATTTATCCTATAGATTTTTAAAGGGTGTTCTGCGGCTTTTGAATTTGCTGCGAACACCCCAAATTGTTTGCTATTCGGCGAACGGGCGAACAGCCCGTGTTCGAGTTGAACTCATGTTCGACCCGAACATAAAGCCCATCCCTAGTCATTATTTACCTGGAGGTAGTGGGAACCATCAAAAGAAATGTTTCAGCCTTAGAATACATATTAACACATAATGTTTTTTCTTTTGATGGGGACCCGTTGTGCCCCCTCCTATGCCAATTTGTACCTGGAGGTAGTGGGAACCATCAAAAGAAATGTTTCAGCCTTAAAATACATATTAACACATAATGTTTTTTCTTTTGGTGGTTCTCACTACCTCCAGGTACAAGGAGTAGCTATGGGAACCTGTTGTGCCCCCTCCTATGCCAATTTGTACCTGGGGAATGGGAACAGACCTTTTTGTGTTCTCCACAGGAGTCTGAAAGGATGGCTCTCTTTTCACAGCTTTCTAATTTAGTTGAGAGAAAGGCTCATCTTCTCTGGCATGTTGACGGTTTTGATCAATATATCAGAGATGATGATATAAACCCATTTGGACTACGTATTCAGATATTCCCCAATTTTGACACCATAGGCGGCACGCGGCAATACCTCACATGTGTGGTTTGAACACCGTTTTCATATGCGGGCGCTACTCACGTATGCGTTCGCTTCTGCACGCAACGGGGCGTGTTTAAAATTTTTTCTTTTCTTATTTATTTTACCTTTTATTTTTTATTTTTACACTGTTCTTTAAAAAAATGTCACTTTTTTTCCTGCTACAAGGAATGTAAACATCCCTTGTAATAGAAAAAAAAGCACGACAGGAACTCTTAAATATGAGATCTGGGGTCAAAAAGACCTCAGATCATAGCTCAAGAGGAGGGAGGAGCCGGATGTGGGCGTCGGGCTGGACGCGATGCTAAGCCCGGGACGCCTCGAGTTCCCCTCCCTGTAATGCCGGCTCATGTCTAGTTAGAGCCAATGCGTCCCGCTTTCCTCTCCTCTCCCCCCGCCGCCACCGCCCCATAGCACTACTGGTCCTGCTGTTGATCCCGCGACCATCTGCCTGTCTCTCCACTCTTTCTCTAGCTGCAGCAGCGGAGAAGCAGTGCGGCATACCGTAGAGGAGTAAGGTGGCTACGGCAGGAGAAAACTGACGCCCTCCATGCCTTTGCTCAGCCCTGCCCTCCCTGCTCAGTAAGGATGAGCCTGCTCGAGTCCGTTCGTGACCTGAGCTAATTCGCTATTCGGACCGGGAGCTCGGGAAAACAGAAACAAGAGAAGCTAAGAAGTAAGCAGGGAGAGCCTGGAAAACGTACCGAAAGAAGGGGTAAGTCTACTATTGCTGGACAGTGGGAAACCGGAGACATCGGAGGAAAGAACTCAGCATAATGGATGGATGACAGATGAAGACTGGCAAGTTGTTTAAGTGTATAACTGCTTCTGTTTAGCATTTCATGCTTATACCCCAGTAATATTACTTGCTGGAAGGGAATGGTGATGGTGAATTGACAGAGGTAGGCGAACCCAATAACAAACAGCTGTCTAGGAGTAGCTGTCACATGCACTCGGGAATCTACGGCTCTTATAGTGTTAATGCGATTTGGTGCCATTTTTCTCTGTGAATACCTATAGGAGATATAACAGGTTCTATGTAGCGACTTTATGAGCAGCAACGTTTCTGAAAACTGATGGGAAAGGCCGGTAAGCAAGTGCAAACTCATTAAATTTAATATTGACTGTCTTGACTGCCAACTGTTTGTAAGGAATTTTTTAGCCTATGGTAATAGTACTTCTTTATAAAAGCAAGCTAATTAAAACAAAAAACAAAAAAATTTGATCATAATACACATCAAGGGATATATGAGAAGCCTCTGCCCTGAAAAGTTATCGCCATCTCAGGACTTCTTGGTTTCTTCAAGTTCAATCATTAGTACAGCCGCTACTTTTGTCATGCACCTGTTATAATCATGTAGGCTGTTTCTCCCACATTTAGCAAAAATAAACACAGCTAGCCGAGGAAAGGAGATCAGAGAGATCAGAGTTGGCCCCACTTTGGGGGGGTAATATCACAGGGGTGTGCAATGTTACAACCAAAGCTAGGCCCACGGCCCACCTTCAACAGTACTAAAAGGCAGTGAAAACAAAGTCAGTCGTGCCACTGCATTGATAACTGTGGGATTGAGGGATTGATATATGTATTATGCAGCATCCGCTATGTAATGACAGGCTACATTATATAGCACGGTCTCGTGTTGTGTGACAGAGAAAAGTTGGCAGGCGAGTACACCAGGTACAAAAATCCCGTTGCTCAGGGTACAGGAAGTCTTACGCATATGTGAACTTAATCAACTAATTTATGGGAGCCACCTGTTAAACAAATAAATTAACCATTGTGGTTCTACGGGGTCAGGGGCAGCCAGAATTGGTTCTCAGCGTCCAGTTCGTCACAGGGTCCCCGCTCATAAGTGGCCCAGAATCCGGATCCACCACCCTGTCAAAAGAAGGGTCTCCTGGGAAGCTCTCTGGGGATTTCCCATAAGTCCCCACAAGCTCTCCCCATCAAACCCCCAGACTCTATTCCAGATGAGGTTAACTCAGAAGGTGATTCCTCAGGATCAAGATTGGGGTCTTGGAGAATAGGAGGAGAGGGTAGGGAAGAGTAAGGTGGTGCAAGCGCCAGTACCAAGTGCAGTTATCAGGAAGAAATGAGAGGTAAATCTACGAAGGGGGCGACTGCTAACCCTGCCAATCCACCCAGGACAAGTGCAAGCCCGGGTACCATTAGAAAGTACATGGTGCATGATATCGGCAATGATAGTCCAAGCAAGCAAAAAGAGACAAAAAGCAAAACCCCTGAGTGTATACCAAGGACAGGGACGAGACGACAGACAGTCGAAGCTGAAATTCACAAGCAGCGAAGCACTTGAGGACACAACAATGGAACCCCAACAAAAAAAACTGCTCCCAACTAAAGGGGAAATGGCAGAAATGTTTGCGAAGCTTGAAGTAACCATAAAGGGGGAAATAGGCTCTCTCCGCGAAGATATGAATCATATCCTACAAAGAGTTGAAGAGGCAGAAACAAGGATGGACAAGCAAGAAGAAGAGATAAAAGATCTTAAATCCCAGATGGAAGAGTTACAGAGAGAGCAGAGAAATTTACGCTACAGACTGGAAGATCAAGAAAACAAGATCAAGAAAACCGGAACAGAAGGAAAAACTTACGGATTAGGAGCCTACCAGAGACACAGGGGGGAACAGAGGATTTACAGGGAATAATGGATGAAATCTTTGGAGGCATGGTAAACCCCCCAGAAACAAGTAGTAAGATAAAGTTTGAAAGAATTCACAGGATTAGAAAACCGGCGGAAATAAGAGGGTAGGTCCCAAGAGATGGACAGGCATGGGCACCCCACTATTTTCAGGGAAAGTATCAGGCCCAGGGTCGCCCAGTTCGAGCTCAACCTCAAGGGGGACAACCGAAGGGCCGGGAGGTGTTGGAGGGGCCATGGTTTCTTAGGTCATGGGATGGTCTGGTACCCTCATGGGGGATAGAGAGGGGTGGGGGGGTGGGCGGATGGGGGGGAAGTTGGGGGGGACGGGGAAGGGATGGGGGATTGGGAAGGGGTTGAAGTCCGGTAAGAATTTCCAACGAATAAATTTGAGTTATAAGTCCGTTGAACACCACTCTGCTGCAGGGCTTAGGAAAGTTACCCTGAAGTATAGATGAGTAATATAAAAATAATATCATATAACGTACGTGGTTTAAACTTCCACATAAAGCGTGCCAACATCCTGCAGGAACTAAAATTCCTCAGAGCTGACGTGGTTTTTCTTCAGGAAACGCATTTGCTCCTGGAGAGAAACCAAAAAATCTTCTCCAGGGAGTTTCCAGTTTGGCTATATGGAGACTCTCCTAAACTACGCGCAAAAGGAGTCGCCATAGGGTTTGCCAGTGGAATAAGGTTCGATTTACACGAGAGAAGGACGGACCCGGAGGGACGGTTCTTGTTCCTGAAAGGGAAATTAAACTGAATTGAATGTTCACTGGCAAACATATATGGCCCGAAAAAAAACCCAAATAGTTTTATGATAGCGAGGTTGGCTGAATTTATGGAATTCAAGGAAGGTCTAGCCATAATGGCTGGCGACTTCAATCTTTGCTTGGAGCCAGGAAAGGATAAATCGTCCCATGTACAGGGGACAAGCCTGGCCTGGAACAACAGGGTGAGACAGAAATTGCACCAGTCTCAATTCGTGGACGTATGGAGGGCGCAGCATGCCAACAGTAGGGACTACACGTTCTATTCCCCCGTGCATGGGACTTATTCCAGACTGGATTTTTTCCTGATCGAACATTGCTGGCTTGAGGCGGCCGTTGATTCAAGCATAGGGGTAATGACCTTTTCCGATCATGCGCCTATAAGCCTAACAGTAAACATAGGACAGACTCACAAAAAGAGCCCTAGCTGGAAGTTAAATGAAGAACTAATAAACGATAAAGAGATAGGCAAGTTAGTAATAAATGAACTAGAGTTCTACTTCAAAACTAATGAAACAGCAGAGCTATCAGAGTCTATAGTGTGGGAAGCCCACAAAGCCTATATTGGGGGGTGTTTATTAAGGCAGGAGCGGAAAAGAAGATAAAGAGAAAGGAAGATAAACTTGCAATAATGAAAGAGATATCTGAACTGGAGCAATTGCATAAATCAGACGGGGGGAAGGAGGTGCTCCTAAGACTCCACAATAAAAGAGAGGCCATGAGAGTTTTAATAGAACAAGAAACACGGGTAGCTTATAGCCTACTAAAGAAAGAGAGGTACGAGGGGGGAAACAAACCGGGGAAGTACTTAGCTAAGATCCTAAAAAAAAAGACCAATAACTACATTGAGAAAATCAAGAATACAGATGGGGAGGTGAGATATAGAATGAGTGAAATCGCCAAAACTTTCCAAAACTATTACGAGGGACTATATTCTATTAATAACAAGATCTCAAAGAGCGAGGCAGAAAAAAAAAGGAGAGAACTAAAGTTTTTTTTCAGGAGCTGGGACTAAAAAAAATAGAAGACAAATATAATTTACTAGAGGCCCCCATTACAGAGGTTGAAATAAAGAAAAAACACTGAGGGAGACGTCGGTGGGGAAAAGCCCTGGGCTGAATGGTTTTACCGTACTTTATTATAAAAAATTCCAAGATTTACTAAACCCTAAATTATGTTCGTACATGAATGGAATAGGAGTAAAGTGGGAAATGGGGAAAGAAGCGTTAGAAGCCACCATTACCATTATATTGAAGGAGGGCAAGGATAGCACACTTTGTTCTAACTACAGACCAATAGCGCTTCTCAATGCGGACACGAAATTGTTTGCGAAAATTTTGGCCGGAAGAGTGAAGATCATATTGAACAACATGATCCACCCAGATCAGGTTGGGTTTACCCCTGGTAGAGAAGGACGGGATAACGGGCTAAGAACTCTCCTGGTAGCCCAAAGAATTAGGGACAGTGGTGCCCCGGGTCTACTCCTGTCAATCGACGTGGAGAAAGCTTTTGACAGGGTAGACTGGGGCTTCATGTTCTGTATGCTGAAGGAGATAGGGTTTGGGCCAAATATGATCAGATGGATAAAGGCACTATATGCCCGCTCGAACCCCTGCTAACAAGGATAAGGCGAAATCCGGATATCATGGGAGTATTCGACGGAGACGAAGTACACAAGTTGGCTGCTTTCGCAGACGACATCCTTTTCTATATCACCAGGCCTAGGATAACTCTCCCTAACCTGCTTAAAACTTTGAAAGAATACAGTGAAATATCAAATTTTAAGATCAACCCAGCCAAATCAGAAATACTAGAAATGAATAAGATGGACAAAAAGGATTGTACGGTCCATAAAGAGTTCCCATTTGTGTGGGGAAAAAAAGAGATAAATTACCTTGGGATAAAGATAACTGGGTCTAGAGAGTCGCTATATCAGGCTAATTTTGTTCCTCTCCTTAATGAGGTCAAGGGGGAGTTGAATAGAATTACAAGAGGACAGCTGTCATGGGGGGGGGGGGGGGGGTAGAATCAATATCCTTAAGATGGCAATATTGCCAAAGATTCTATATAAAATGCAAATGCTCCCTATTCCACTACTACAAGTATATTTCAAAAAATTGCATTCACTCTTTTTAAAATTTATTTGGAGAGGGAAAAAACAGCGTATAAGCTTTGCAACACTGGTTAGGGATAAGGAGAAGGGGGGTTGGGGAGCACCAGACATTAGATGCTATCACGAGGCGATTATTCTATCAAGAATAGTAGAATGGGCAAAGGGTAATAAGGAAAAGCGTTGGGTGAAAATGGATAACACTATTAGTAAAGTAGACATGAGTAAAGTAATCTGGATTCCACCAATTTTTAGGAAACTTAGTTCTGAGACACATATTATCACTAGATACACTTTAAAAGTATGGGATAAAATGCATAAAAGGGAGAAATGGGAGTATAATTCCCCTTTGATCCCTTTGAAGGACACAGGATTTTTTGCACCAGGTATGGAGATTTCGAGTGGGAGATGGATCCTGCAAGAAGGAACACAGCTTAAGGATGTTATGGAAAGGGGCAAACTCTAGTCTTTTCAGGATTTAAAAAATAAAAGTGACCTTATTGTCATCAACAGATGGCGATATTCTCAACTAAAACACTTTATAGAAACACTCCCCCAACCTATTAGAACGGTGGATAACTTACAGCCGTTAGAGAAACTGTGTGTCGGTAAGGCAGGGAAGAAGGGGATTTCGAAGATCTATAGGGTATTGACTGATTTAAAGGGAACAGACATTCCGGTATTTATTAATAAGTGGGAGACAAAATTAAAATCAAAACTCACAGACGGGGAAGCGACGATTTTATTAAAATGAACTCATAACACATCAGTTAATTATAAGCTTTCCGAGCTAACTTATAAATGTTTATACATATGACCTAAGTGGTATGGACATGTCATTGCCATCATCCCATACAAAATTGTAGAACATTATATATAACCTCTAACTGGATTTTTAAGGCAATGAAAATTTGTAAGTTTGCTTAAAATCAATTTTATTATAGATCAAGAAAAATTATTTATACAAAATCAAGATAATATAAAAAATTCGTATAGAAAATTCCTATTGCTAATATTGCATAGCTCTAAAACAATTTCAAAGAGAAGTGATACAGCACACCACTCAATACAATCACCACAGATGAAAACCGTGGCGTTGAGTGGTGAATATCCAACGCGTTTCAACCTGTATATTTTTAGGGTAAGTCTTCTTCAGGGAAATGCATCACATTCTAGAAAATCAAAAACCGTCATATTACTATTCATATTACTCTTAGTCAATGTATTATAATTCCTGCAATATGCAGAGGTTCTAACACTCACATCCTTCCCGGATATCCTGTGGACAAACAGAGGTTCCCAACAGGGGTAGAAAATACCAAGTCTCCAAAGATTAGTATCCTATAATTCCTACAAGACGGCTGGAAATATGCATTGGATCCAAATATTTGGCGTATTCAGCATCAAGTAGTGATAGCTGTGTAAAAAGGGGGGCATAATTAGAAAAGGGGGGGCCACAAGCAATGAAAGGGGAGGGAGGGGAAAGGACAGGAATGGGAGGGGAAGGGGGAAGAAGACACATCTCATCCCCCAACCCCTGTGTATCCGTACGGACCCATCACCATCCTCCAATTCCCCAGACCTCCTCCTTGAGGCAAAAAAAGGTTTAACAAAACTTCCCATTTGCAGCAGTCAAGTGAGTTGGGAAAACAAACACTTACTGTTGCCGGTATCCAGCGAGAAGTACTCCAGAGAATGATGGAGAATTTGGGACAAACGTGTGCCCGGACATCCCTCGGTGGTTCCCGAGGGGGGAATGATCCCATCTTGCCGTCTCAGGCGTCCTTTATGTGATGTGGGCGGGGGCTAGCTGCCGCGCCAACCAATGGCGCAGCTCACAAGCCGTAACCGCCCTTCAATGTGTTTAAGCGTGATGACGCTAAGCGTTGCCACGGAGACCAATGACGCCGCCGGGCCGCGCATGCGCACTACCAACCGCGTCCGATCCGTGGCGACGCTAAGCGTCACCACGGAAACGGACGACGCTGTAGGGCAGCGCATGCGTGCCGTGGGGAGCCTGTGTTGAAACCCACACGCAACCCGCAGCGTAAACGGCCAGCCCGCTGCCATTTTATAAAGGGCTATGCCCATACAGGAATTGTATCTCCCAGGCAAAAAGAATTATCCCCATAGAGGAGTGAACCACAAAACAGGATCACTCTAAAGAACCCCGAACATGCTATTTCTGGTATATTAAGCCTCCCCTTTAGTCCGCAAATGCGGAAAAAAAGGGGGAGGGAAGAAAGAGGGGGGGGGGAGAGAAGGAGATGATAAGTAATGGGCTGAATTTAAATAATAAAGGAATTCTATGTACAAAAACCACATAAGTCCCCACATGCACTTAGATTGTAGAAAAGGCGGGGGGGAAAAAACTGGGACTAATAACCACCGACACAGAAAGCTCCCTGTCTGGGGAGAAAAACCCCAGGCAGGGAGAAATTGGAAGGCCCCCGTGTATGTCTAACACGAGGGCCCCACCTGTGCCGGGTAGGATATAGGATACAGGGGGTATAGACTTATAAATGTTTGTCAAGATGGTACATTACCCCAGACAAGGCATCTAAGTTTCAGAGCGAAACCTCGCAATATTGTTGGAGGGGATGCAAAGAGCTGGGTACAATGGCACACATCTGGTGGCAATGCCCAGAAATAAAAAAATTCTGGGAGGAGATAAGGAACATTATTAGTGAGATAACTCAAATAGTAGTCCCTGACGACCCATGGGCATGCCTATTTCATGGCTTCCGAATGTCAAATGAGTCATATCTGAGAACACTTATACCACAGCTTTTGAATGCAGCCAAAAGCCTCATAGTGAGACACTGGCAGGAAAGAAGCGGCCAAACATTACAAGAATGGTATGACAAAATAAATGAAACCCAGAATTTAGAATACCTGAGATACATCGAGGGAGTGGAAATGGACGAGTATGAAGAAAAATGGAGGGGTTGGCAAAAATTTAAAAGTTCAATAAGATCCGTAGAAGTATTGGAAATCTAAGAGGTCTAACCAATATAGCCCTTGTGTAGTAAGTCAGAGGTCGAAAAAAAAAATGCAACAGGAGTGGAGCCCATCTGTGGTGTCGAACTAGTTGGCTCTTAGGCCTATGGTTAAAGGAGATATAGGACTTCGGGGGGGGGAGGGGGGGAGGGGGTCAGTAGGGAGGGGAAGAGAAGGGGGCTTAGATAAGGGAGGCATTAGATATGAGTTATTTGTCATTTTTGAAGAGGGATGTTGCTGTGTTGCTGATTGCAAGCAATGTAGATTAAAACTAAGCGACATTTGTAAAAATGGGGAAAAAAAAAGTAATAAATGCCACCATGATGTGAATAACGAGTCGGGTGAATATTGAACTGTAAAGTTGAAATTTACTCCCCCGAAAAAGGACTGATGTGGTAAAAAAAAAAAGACCTCAGATCTCACATTTACACTAAAATGCAAAAACAAAAAAAAAAGAAAATGGCCCTTTAAGAGCTATGGGCGGAAGTGACGTTTTGATGTCGCTTCCGCCCTGCAATGTCATGAAGATGGGTGGGGGGGCCATCTTCCCCTCACTCGTCTCCAAGCCCAGCCAGGAGAAGGACCAGATCGCCTCCGCCGCTGCTGGCGGCTCCGGTAAGCGGAAGAGGGCGCCGGAGCTCGGTAGGAGGGGGGCACCTCTCCCGCCGCCGATAAAAGTGATCTCGCGGTGAATCCGCCGCAGAGACCACTTTTATCTTGTAGCCGACTGCCCGCCAAATATGAGGATACTGGGGTTATGGCAGCTAGGTGCTGCCATAACAACGATATCCGTCCTCAAAGTTAGGACGTATATCGTCGTGCGCTGGTTGGCAAGTGGTTAAAAAGGCATATAAACGGGTCGTCCTGAGGTCTAGACAAGATTTGCTATTCAACGGAAAAACTAAGGCAACGTCTAGTATGGAGAAGCCTAACAATCTCAGAATTATTACACGTTATACGAAACAACATAAGAAAATTAAGGCCGTTATATCCAAACTTTGGCACCTTTTATGTATTGATGACCCGGTGTGGAGCTCTTTTGTCCCCACCAATCCTTCCATTACTTACCGCAGAACCAAATCCTGAAATGATATACTTATACAAAGTGAATTTATGGGAGAATTCCGCAATGATCCATGTAGGTGTCCAGGCACCTTTTCGTTGTGGTGGATGCAATCATTGTCAATATATGTACATTGGAAATAACATTAAACTCCCAAATGGCAAGATATTTAAACCGACGCATTTTGTGAATTGCAGAACAGCAGGGGTAGCCTATATGTTATTTTGCCAATGTGGCTCATTCTGTACAGGTAAAACCAAGTGAGAATTCCATAAAAGAGCATATAGGCATATTTTGAGCATGAAAAAAAATCTAACCCCGACCTCCCATTAGGCAGACATGTGAGAGATGTCCATAGAAGCAAAAATTCCCCAGATAAATTTCTTAATCCTTGACAGAATACACCCGAGTACTCGGGTGGTGATTGGAATAGAATCCTACTACAATGTGAAACACGTTGGATAATAAATTTAAACACCACCTTACCTCCTGGTCTTAATGATATGTTTAGTTATCGCTATGATTTACCATTCAATATGAGGTATCTTGGTATATATGCTCCACAACACACTATGCCCCTTGAATGAAGGACACTCTATGCCCCTCTGGGTATATTTTGTGTTCCACATCCTTGTTATGTCGGTCTCCTCTGTCCTTTTTCTTTTTTTTTTCCTTCTTTTCTTTTTTTTTCTATCTGACTATCAGTTACTACTATTTTTTCTGTTTGGCCTTTGACCCCACTGATTTCTCACCCTGCGCACTGGGGGGGGGGATTAGGCACTTAGTGCGCTGTTGCCCCTTCATTTTTGTGTGGCTTTGATTTGAGTGAGGTTCCTTTGAGCTCTGCCAATTGGCTGTGAGTGTGCGTCGGAGTTCCCCCCGGAGCACAGGCCGCTGTCACGCCTACCTGAGGCGGTGTCCTGCGCTCGGGTAACGGTTGGTCCCGGCTACCCAGTGGATGCGCAGGCACAGTGGACGATCTCTTGTCGCCGGGCCTGCGTCACGACGTCCGAGCGGCGATGCGCATGCGTGGGGCGCTGCCTGGATATTTATCAGAGCCGTCAGAGGCATGTAAACACAGCTGCGACGGCTCTGATCTCCGGCTCTCTGTGGCCTGCAATGAGATGGAGGTAAAGAGAAATACTTTTAGACCGTTTTATGTTCTGTTGTATGGCTCTACTTGTGCCCTCACTCATCATTATCCATATGCATCCCTACAGGCACAATTCCTGGGCTGGACATCATTGGTTCCAGCCAATCTTTGGGATTTGCAAATACTGGATGTTGTCTGAGTGACATTTTTGATACACTATCTGCCTAGGTATGTACACTGAACCCGCCTTGTTTTTTGCCTATACAGTTGCAAATTTACAATATTAAATCCTGATATCCTGTCTCCCATTTAAGATTATTTTATCTGATTTTTGGTTGGAGACTCTCCCGAATCTTCGCTGAGTGATCCGTGTTGGACAATTATTTTTTTTCTTGTGCCTTTTGACAGCAGTCTTTTCACTTATTTACCCTTTTGATACATGGGGCCCTCTCAGTTTCCTACACTGTTTGGGTTACTCTTGGTACGTGACCCGTGGTGCTCATTTTCTTGTGTTTTATGCAATTTTATGTTGATTTACTCCTGAGATGTATTTTTGTCTAATGCTTATTTAATGACATCTATGCTTCTCTAATAGACACCTGGCTCGGTATGGTTAAAAAACCCCTAAAGAAGGGCATCAAGCCGGAAACGTTGGGTTCATCCATTGGCCTACATGTGTCTGTATATGTATCATAGTTTATATAAATGTTTATGCACTTTTCTGTCCCTAATGACTTATAGTATTTTATTTCATATATAATTTTGTAATAAACTCTTTTTTTTACATGACAAGATACTGTTTTTGGTCACTTTAAAAGTCCCACCCACCAAAGGGGGTTTCGTTTTTTCCCATAAAGATATGGATGAGCGAGTTTGGGGTTGAAGGATCTTGACTAGCCTGACCTCAACCCGATAGAACACCTTTGGGATGAATTTGAGCAGAGACTGCGATCCACTTCTTCTCGTCCAACATCAGTGCCTGACCTCACAATTGTGCTTCTGGAAGAATGATCAAACATTCCCATAGACACACTACTAAACCTTGTGGACAACCTTCCCAGAAGAGTTGAAGCTGTTATAGCTGCAAAGGGTGGGGCCAACTCAATATTGAACCCTACGGACTAAGACTGGGATGTCATTAGGGTTAGGGTTTCCCCTTAAAGAACAAGGTTAGGACTCAGGGATTGGAATAGGGACGTTAGGGTTAGGGTTTGGGTTTAGGATTAGGGGTTAGGGTTATGGTTTCCCCTTGATAACAAGGTTAGGACTCAGGGATTGGAATATGGACCTCCTCCAAAGGTCAAGAGGTGTGGCTAACCCACCCCCACCAAAGTGTTCCGCCTACCCCAACTAAGTCGGGGAATGAAATTTATAGTATATATATATATATATATATATATATATATATATATATATATATATACACACACACACACGCACACGTACAGGCATGTGTGCTTAAACTTTAAGGTGCACACCTTAAGGTAGGTGGCTGCACACACCTATGTACAAACCATTCATTGTTATCTCACACAGGTTTGATATTTTTACAATTTCTAGACACAGGGAAGAGTGGATAAATTGCTAATTATATGTACTTAGTGATATCACCGGGAAAACCTTTGTTTCGTACTACAGGGTAGTGTCACCTCCTGTCAATTATCTTCTTTGCAATGCATTGACATCAGTTGAGTTGTAAAAGAGGTTACAAACAACAAACGTAGGACCAGATATATAATCTGAGTCTAGCCATGGTACTTTTTTTAATTTAAGGTGCATCCCACGTTAAAAGAATCGGATCTCCACACCGCCGTTCAATAGTCCAGATTTAGATTTATTCCAGAAAGGGTCAAGGAGGACAATAAAAAGGAGTATCCAACATGGTTCAGAGGCCCTTCACCGGGGCTTCCAAAAGACGCTGATGGTGGGATCTGAGGAAGATCATTACGCTGGATAAAATACTCTTCAAGGTTCATTCATTATTCCCGAATCCAGATACATTGTTTCCTAGTGCATGCCCTGATGATGGACCTCCAAAATGTGTTGGATGGTCCTTTTATTGTTTCTTCGACCCTTACTGGAATAAAATTGTATCTGGACTATTAAGGAGTGGACCTAACTAGAACTTTCAGGGCTCCAGTGCAAGAAACCATAAAGGAGCCCCCTGACTGCTAGGGGTCTTTCAGTCAGTCCCAGGGCCCTTTCCTCAGGACCGTCTCAGCACAAATATTTGCCCATCCCCTAAACCCCCCTAAAAACAGTTCACCCCCCCCAGCACAAATCTTCTACCCCTAAAATGTCCCCACCTAGTACACATCCCCCCCACTTCAAATGCCCCCTCCCAGCACAAATTCTCCCCAGCAAAAAATCTTCTTTCTTCCATTCCCCACCCCCCCTTAAAGACAATTCACCCCTCCTATCACAAATCCTCTAGCTCTAAAATGTCCGCCCTTAGTATCCATCTTCTCCCCCCCACTTCAAATGCCACCCTCCCAGCACAAATCTTTGTCCTCCAATCCCCCTCCCAACACAAATCCCCCTTCCCCCTAAATCATCACTCTTAGCACTCCCCCGCCCAAACTTCCCCTTCTAGAACAATCCATACCCGCTACCTCCCCCCAAATCTCCCACCCCAACACAAATCCCTGTAAATCATCACTCTTAGCACCCCCCCACCTCAAATTTACCTTCCTAGAACAATACTTACCCCCTGCATCCCCCCCTGCATCCCCCCTCCCAACATAAATCTCCCAAAAATCTTCACTCTTAGCACTCCTCCCCAAATTCCCCCTCCTAGAACAATACTTACCCCCTGCCTCCCCCCAAATCCCCCCTCCCAACATAAATCCCTGTAAATCACAACTCCTAGCAATCCCCCCCCCCCAATTTCCCCTCTTAGAACAATACTTACCCCCTACCATGTGAAAATAATTAGAGGTGATTAAAGGACAGCTGCTACCATTGACCACGTCTCATATGCTCATCCCAAATAAAAATTAATACCAATATAATGCTGCGCTATCCAAATGTAATCAAACGATAATCATACTAAATCCTAATATTACTGACTGCAGTTAAATATTTTCCCTTCCCAACATTTGTCGATACCGGGAAATAATGTATCTTCCTCAGGGGGAATCCCAAATTTCTGCTACAACAATACTTACCCACTGCCTCCCCCCAAATTCCCCCTTCCAACACAAATCCCCTCCCCCAAATGTCTTTGTGGCCCCCCCAGGTCACATGATACCTTAGTGCCCAGGGCAGCCACCCCTTGTCCTGGCCCTGTGTGCAGTCCTAATCAATGCGACTCAAGTCACAGCAACACAAAAAAAGAGTTCCTGCACTACTTTTCTGCAACTTTGGTGCCATAGATGGCAATGTTTAATCACAAAAGTCACAAGGAAATGGCAAGCAAGTCACAGGACTTCTTACGATCCCGCAGCAGGACCCTTTCACATGTTCTGCTGCAGGCCCCCATCCTGCTATCTTGAGATTCTCCCCCCATTCACTAATGCGACCTTTGCGACCCTGGTAGTTCCGGCACTGACCCACACCAACACCATTATATTACTTGCGGATAACAACAGCAGTTAAAACAACATAGTGGGTTCTTTTCACGTTCAAAAGCAGAAAATACATGTTGAGGGGTTCTATAGGGTTCTAATCCTTCTACTCTCCATCCTACAGTAGATATACAGTACAGACCCAACTATAATTCATTCATGGTAGATGTGATGTATCTGGTACTTTGTTGTCTTGGTGTCTCTCCAACAAGACAATAAAAGAGACCAGAAGAATATATTACACAATCAAAATTGGGGGGAACTGAAAGATTAGCCCAGTGGGAAGCACGTCCTCCACTCTCCGGTAAACCCTTCGCCATTCTCCCATCTAGATATACGTTGATAAGAAGGGGTCTAGGCACTGCTTGTTTTTGTAAAATTTGTATTAAGAAAACAAGAGAAAATAAATAACAATTAAATGCAAACCAATTAAATAAAATTGTACTTTTCTGTGATTGGTTGACCAAGGCTGATCCAAGCAAGACTTGTTGGACTAATCATGGAACGATAGAAAGATATATAAAGATTACAATGTCTTGGGATGAGTAAGAGCCAATAGAGTTAGAGAGGAACGAGTCTGGAAAATTGGGCAAAGAGACCGTTATACATCCGGTCCCCGTCTCACCTTCTTGATGGAGCAAGTTTATCTGTTCCAATGTCCACCGTGATATTGGTGTAGAGCGGGAGAAGCTCCTTGGACAGCAGTTTATACTGGAGGGTGTTTAGACCGTCTTGTCTCCAAGTCCTCCCTGTCTGTCCCAGAAGGTAGAACCGTTGTGGGTTTTGCTCGTTCGCTTGGTCTGGAGCATGCTTTATCATTTTATACCTTCCTACAAAGACCGACGGCCGAGATATCTGCATGCCGCTGATTTGAATTCGAGACGCTAAATCGTCGTCCTCGCCGCCCCAGCCCCAGTAAGAGTTCGAAAATCCATTAACTTTTTCATACTGCTCAGGAGTCAACGCAGAGACGCCCCCAAAGCACAACTGGTAGGGCAGAATGTAATTAAACTTGTCTATGGCAACAGAAGCGTGTTTGGGGAACCCATCACAGGTGTACAAGTTGCGGTCATCTTCGGGGATGAGGTCCACGTCATGAAAGAACAAGCAGTCCCAGGCCTCGTCCTTCATGGCTTCTTTAAAGCCAATGTTCATGAGTTTAGCGCGGTTAAAAGTGAAGTTGCCCGCTTGGTGGATAATGTAGATGCCGTAGTTCAGCTGTTGGCGTTGCAAGAATGGATGCAAATTGTACAAGAGATATTTAAGGTGCTTCTCTCTGTTCCGATGAGGGATAATGATGGCGGTCTTCTTTTTGGAGATACAGTCGGGGGGCTCGTAGCGGCCTCCTTGGGTCACATTGGGGTTCTCCTGTATCACGTCTTCCAGTCTGTGGGATTTTGGTAACTGGACATGGATTGGCCCTTTTAAATATGGCGAGATCACCGGGCAAGGCTCTGATTCATTTTTTCCTGGACTCACGGGGTCTGTGGTCGTCTTTTGGTCTCCTTTGAGGTACAGGTAGGCGATGACCCCCAGCTGGACACAGACAAGGAGCAGCAGGCAATATATATTTCTGGAGGTCATTTGGTGGTTCTCTCCGACCCAAGTGCCAAAATCCGACAGATAAATACGGAGAAACAGACGTCTACAGTCAGGCAGACAGCAAGTTTGTGTTTCTACCTCAACCTTTGCAAAGCTTCTTATTGTCTTCTTATGTGGTGTGCCAACAATTATCTCTAATATAGAAAGACATTAGATGTCCCCGGGCAGAACCTTCAATACAAAATCAGGTTTGACAAAGGGTGTCACCTTTGCTTCAAGTCAAACATAAACACTTTGGCAGAGCGCAGCAATTTGCATAAACATTACATATATTCTGCTATTAAATAATATTTCTAATCATATGAAGTTAATAACAAGAGTCCCCCTTTACATCAGAGTCCACAGAGTTCCCTTTCACTGTAAGGGGGGACTCTGCAGACTCTGATGTAAGGAAGAACTCTGGGGACTGTAACATGAGGGATGCTCTGAGAACCCTGATCTAAGGGAGAACACAACTCTGATGTACAGAGAGGACTCTGATGTAAGGGGGAACACTGTGGCCTCTGGTGTAAAGGGGAACTCTGGTGTAAGGGGTGCTCTGAGAACCCTGATTTGCCTTAGTGTACAAGATGCAATCAGCATCTCTCATCCAAATGTATCAGAGGCTGCTGGGAAGCCAAAGTCCGGTCGGAATAATGTGTCCGGGTTTCAGGCAATCTGACACATGATTCCAAAACCCGAACTGTCCGGGTGAATCCCGGACAGGTGGCAACCCTAGGTTTGACAAGCTAAGTGACCAGGGGTTAGGAAGATATTTTAACAATTTCCCAGTCCGTTCCAAGTCATCCAGTCCTAATCCAGTCCCAGTCTGTTTTCCAGGTAACTCCTCCCCCCCAGTAGTTTCTCATGTATTACCACAAGTAGGACGCACATGTCACCCCCTTTGTCCTAAACAGGGGGTACTAGGTCAGTTTAGTTTTTGGCCGGGCTGTAGTTACCTCAGACTGACTGTATAGATTTTCACTTGGTTTTCCCTAAGCTTTTCCACTTTACCCCCCACCCCAATTCATGACCAGGCCATTATTTGTAATACGGCACATCGTTACTTTAATTGACAATTGTTGTGCGACGTTGTACCCAAACAAAATTAGGTCCTTTTTTTCCCACAAATAGAGCTTTTTTTTGGTGGTATTTGCGATTTTTACTGTAATGGGGTAAGGTGACCAGATTTGTAAAACGAAATCCGGGGACATATTTATTTTTTTTATTGGAAAATGGTAAACTATTTTATAAGCATATTTGCTGACGGTTATGGATGGACGGTGTCAGTAAAGAAGTGGACAGTGTCAGTAGTTTTTTTAAATATACATTTTTATGAATTTATTTATTTACAATTTAATTTCTTCTTTTGTTTACATTTTTTTCACAATTCTTTTTTGGGGGATGGAGTTTGGCATTGGATCATATCAATAGGGCAGTGGGGCCAAGCCCAACCCCTGAAAAACAACCCCCACCATAATCTCCCCTCCCCGACACCATAATCCCCCTCCCCCCACCATAATACCCCCCTCCACTAAATAATTGGGACCAGTGCACAAAGCAAGGTTCATAAAGACATGGATGAGCAAGTTTGGGGTGGAGGAACTTGACTGGCCTGCACAGAGTCCTGACCTCAACCCCATTGAACACCTTTGGGATGAAATAGAGTGGAAATTTGGTGGAGGGGGGATTATGGTGTGGGGGGAGGGGGGATTATGGTGTGGGGTTGTTTTTCAGGGGTTGGGCTTGGCCCCTTAGTTCCAGCGAAGGGAACTCTAAAGGCGTCGGTATGCTAAGACATTTTGGACAATTAAATGCTCCCAACTTTGTGGGAACAGTTTGGGGACGGCCCCTTCCTGTTCCAACATGACTGAACACCAGTGCACAAAGCAAGGTCCATAAAGACATGGATGAGCGAGTTTGGGGTGGAGGAACTTGACTGGCCTGCACAGAGTCCTGACTTCAACCTGATAGAACACCTTTGGGATGAATTAGAGTGGGGACTGTGAGCCAGGCCTTCTCGTCCAACATCAGTGCCTGACCTCACAAATGCGCTTCTGGAAGAATGGTCAAACATTCCCATAGACACACTCCTAAACCAAGAAGAGTTGAAGCTGTTATAGGTGGGCCCACTCAATATTGAACCCTATGGACTAAGACTGGGATGTCATTAATGTTCCTGTACGTGTAAAGGCAGGTGTCCCAATACTTTTGACAATATAGTGTATACACAGTATATGTAGGGTTGCCACCTGTCTGGGATTCACTGTGACAGTCCAGGTTTTGAATCATGTGTCCGGGTTTCAGTCCGCCTGAAACCCAGACACAATATTCAGACAGAAATGGGACTCAGAACAGGGCCTGATAGGAGGGTGAGGAGGCACCATGCATGCAACATTACTATTCTCTTTGGAGCTCCCAAAGGTGTCCCAGGTCTGTTACAATCCTATGGTGTATTGCATTAGGGTGTGCACCCCAAAGCTCAAACATGCGTGTGTGTGTGTATGTATGTATGTGTAATATATAAATATATATACAGACGCACTCTTATGAATAAATGTAAAAAACAGTAGGGCCGTGGGCGGTGTCAGTAGAACAGTGGACGTTTCGGTCGTTTTTTATATTTATTATTTTATATTTGTATTATTTTTAAAAAAGTTTTAGGAGCCCCATTGAGGAGACTATGGTGAAATATCAGGAGGGTGAATCTGCACCGCACGGGGTGATTAGGGTGTGCCCAGCTAGCTGCTGCCATAACAACGATATCCGTCCTCAAAGTTAGGACGTATATCGGCGTGCGCTGGTCGGCAAGTGGTTAAAAAGGCATATAAACGGGTCGTCCTGAGGTCTAGACAAGATTTGCTATTCAACGGAAAAACGAAGGCAACGTCTAGTATGGAGAAGCCTAACAATCTCAGAATTAATACACGTTATAAGAAACATAAGAAAATTAAGCCCGTTATATCCAAACATTGGCACCTTTTATGTTTTGATGACCCGGTGTGGAGCTCTTTTGTCCCCACCAGTCCTTCCATTACTTACCGCAAAACCAAATCCTGAAAGGATGTACTTATACAAAGTGAATTTATGGGAGAATTCCGCGATGATCCATGTAATCGTCCAGGCACCTTTTCGTTGTGGTGGATGCAATCATTGTCAATATATGTACATTGGAAATAACATTAATCACTCGAATGGCAAGATCTTTAAACCAAAGCATTTTGTGAATTGCAGAACAGCAGGGGTAGCCTATATGTTATTTTGCCAATGTGGCTCATTCTGTACAGGTAAAACCAAGCGAGAATTCCATAAAAGAGCATATAGGCATATTTTGAGCATGAAAAAAAATCTAACCCCGACCTCCCATTAGGCAGACATGTGAGAGACGTCCATAGAAGCAAAAATTCCCCAGATAAAGTTCTTAATCCTTGACAGAATACACCCGAGTACTCGGGGTGGTGATTGGAATTGAATCCTACTACAATGTGAAACACGTTGGATAATGAATTTAAACACAACATTACCTCCTGGTCTTAATGATGTGGTTAGCTATCGCCCCTTTCTGGAGGGTTCTCCATCTGGGGGCTGGGAAGAATAGACATTTCTTCTAATATTTATTCATTATGATTTAGATATTTTCTATTATTCTGAGTTTATTTTTTTATTTTTAACACAGGTTCTCTGCCCTATTATTTACCATTCAATATGGGGTATCTTGGTATATAAGCTCCACAACACACTATGCCCCTTGAATGAAGGACACTCTATGCCCCTCTGGGTGTATTTTGTGTTCCACATCTTTGTTATGTCGGTCTCCTCTGTCCTCCTTTTTCTTTTTTTTTTTCTTCTCTTCTTTTTTCTTCTATCTGACTATCAGTTACTACTATTTTTTCTGTTTGGCCCTTGTCCCCACTGATTTCTTACCCGGTGCACTGTGGGAGGGATTAGGCGCTTAGTGCGCTGTTGCCCCTTCATTTTTGTGTGGCTTTGATTTGAGTGAGGTTCCTTTGAGCTCTGCCAATTGGCTGTGAGTGTGCGTCGGAGTTCCCCCCGGAGCACAGGCCGCTGTCACGCCTACCTGGGGCGGTGTCCTGCGCTCGGGTAATGGTTGGTCCCGGCTACCCAGTGGATGCGCAGGCACAGTGGACGATCTCTTGTCGCCGGGCCTGCGTCATGACGTCCGAGCGGCGGTACGCATGCGTGGGGCGCTGCCTGGATATTTATCAGAGCCGTCAGAGGCATGTAAACACAGCTGCGATGGCTCTGATCTCCGGCTCTCTGTGGCCTGCAATGAGATGGAGGTAAAGAGAAATACTTTTAGACCGTTTTATGTTCTGTTGTATGGCTCTACTTGTACCCTCACTCGTCATTATCCATATGCATCCCTACAGGCCCAATTCCTGGGCTGGACATCATTGGTTCCAGCCAATCTTTGGGATTTGCAAATACTGGATGTTGTCTGAGTGACATTTTTGATACACTATCTGCCTAGGTATGTACACTGAACTCGCCTTGTTTTTTGCCTATACAGTTGCAAATTTACAATATTAAATCCTGATATCCTGTCTCCCATTTAAGATCATTTTATCTTATTTTTGGTTGGAGACTCTCCCGAACCTTCGCTGAGTGATCCGTGTTGGACTATTATTTTTTTTCTTGTGCCTTTTGACAGCAGTCTTTTCACTTATTTACCCTTTTGATACATGGGGCCCTCTCAGTTTCCTACACTGTTTGGGTTACTCTTGGTACGTGACCCGTGGTGCTCATTTTCTTGTGTTTTATGCAATTTTATGTTGATTTACTCCTGAGATGTATTTTTGTCCTAATGCTTATTTAATGACATCTATGCTTCTCTAATAGACACCTGGCTCGGTATGGTTAAAAAACCCCTGAAGAAGGGCATCAAGCCGGAAACGTTGGGTTCATCCATTGGCCTACATGTGTCTGTATATGTATCATAGTTTATATAAATGTTTTTGCACTTTTCTGTCCCTAATGACTTATAGTATTTTATTTCATATATAATTTTGTAATAAACTCTTTTTTTTACATGACAAGATACTGTTTTTGGTCACTTTAAAAGTCCCACCCACCAAAGGGGGTTTCGTTTTTTCCCATAAAGATATGGATGAGCGAGTTTGGGGTTGAAGGATCTTGACTAGCCTGACCTCAACCCGATAGAACACCTTTGGGATGAATTTGAGTGGTGACCGCGATCCACTTCTTCTCGTCCAACATCAGTGCCTGACCTCACAATTGTGCTTCTGGAAGAATGATCAAACATTCCCATAGACACACTACTAAACCTTGTGGACAGCCTTCCCAGAAGAGTTGAAGCTGTTATAGCTGCAAAGGGTGGGGCCAACTCAATATTGAACCCTACGGACTAAGACTGGGATGTCATTAGGGTTAGGGTTTCCCCTTAAAGAACAAGGTTAGGACTCAGGGATTGGAATAGGGACGTTAGGATTAGGGTTTAGGATTAGGGGTTAGGGTTATGGTTTCCCCTTGAAGAACAAGGTTAGGACTCAGGGATTGGAATAAGGACCTCCTCCAAAGGTCAAAGGTCAAGAGGTGTGGCTGACCCACCCCCACCAAAGTGTTCCGCCTACCCCAACTAAGTCGGGGAATGAACTTTATAGTATATATATATATATATATATATATATATATATATATATATATATATATATATACACACACACACGCACACGTACAGGCATGTGTGCTTAAACTTTACGGTGCACACCTTAAGGTAGGTGGCTGCACACACCTATGTACAAACCATTCATTGTTATCTCACACAGGTTTGATATTTTTACATTTTCTAGACACAGGGAAGAGTGGATAAATTGCTAATTATATGTACTTAGTGATATCACCGGGAAAACCTTTGTTTCGTACTACAGGGCAGTGTCACCTCCTGTCAATTATCTTCTTTGCAATGCATTGACATCAGTTGAGTTGTAAAAGAGGTTACAAACAACAAACGTAGGACCAGATATATAATCTGAGTCTAGCCATGGTACTTTTTTTAATTTAAGGTGCATCCCACGTTAAAAGAATCGGATCTCCACACCGCCGTTCAATAGTCCAGATTTAGATTTATTCCAGAAAGGGTCAAGGAGGACAATAAAAAGGAGTATCCAACATGTTTCAGAGGCCCTTCACCGGGGCTTCCAAAAGCCGCTGATGGTGGGATCTGAGGAAGATCATTACGCTGGATAAAATACTCTTCAAGGTTCATTCATTATTCCCGAATCCAGATACATTCTTTCCTAGTGCATGCCCTGATGATGGACCTCCAAAATGTGTTGGATGGTCCTTTTATTGTTTCTTCGACCCTTACTGGAATAAAATTGTATCTGGACTATTGAGCAGTGGACCTAACTAGAACTTTCAGGGCTCCAGTGCAAGAAACCATAAAGGAGCCCCCTGACTGCTAGGGGTCTTTCAGTCAGTCCCAGGGCCCTTTCCTCAGGACCGTCTCAGCACAAATATTTGCCCATCCCCTAAACCACCCCTCCTATCACAAATCCTCTAGCTCTAAAATGTCCGCCCTTAGTATCCATCTTCTCCCCCCCACTTCAAATGCCACCCTCCCAGCACAAATCTTTGTCCTCCAATCCCCCTCCCAACACAAATCCCCCTTCCCCCTAAATCATCACTCTTAGCACTCCCCCGCCCAAACTTCCCCTTCTAGAACAATCCATACCCGCTACCTCCCCCCAAATCTCCCATCCCAACACAAATCCCTGTAAATCATCACTCTTAGCACCCCCCACCTCAAATTTACCCTCCTAGAACAATACTTACCCCCTGCATCCCCCACAAATCCCCCCTCCCAACATAAATCTCCCAAAAATCTTCACTCTTAGCACTCCTCCCCAAATTCCCCCTCCTAGAACAATATTTACCCCCTGCCTCCCCCCAAATCCCCCCTCCCAACATAAATCCCTGTAAATCACAACTCCTAGCAATCCCCCCCCCCCCCAATTTCCCCTCCTAGAACAATACTTACCCCCTACCATGTGAAAATAATTAGAGATGATTAAAGGACAGCTGCTACCATTGACCACGTCTCATATGCTCATCCCAAATAAAAATTAATACCAATATAATGCTGCGCTATCAAAATGTAATCAAACAATAATCATACTAAATCCTAATATTACTGACTGCAGTTAAATATTTTCCCTTCCCAACATGTGTCGATACCGGGAAATAATGTATCTTCCTCAGGGGGAATCCCAAATTTCTGCTACAACAATACTTACCCACTGCCTCCCCCCAAATTCCCCCTTCCAACACAAATCCCCTCCCCCAAACGTCTTTGTGGCCCCCCCACATCACATGATACCTTAGTGCCCAGGGCAGCCACCCCTTGTCCTGGCCCTGTGTGCAGTCCTAATCAATGCGACTCAAGTCACAGCAACACAAAAAAAGAGTTCCTGCACTACTTTTCTGCTACTTTGGTGCCATAGATGGCAATGTTTAATCACAACAGTCACAAGGAAATGGCAAGCAAGTCGCACCGAAGTCACAGGACTTCTTACGATCCCGCAGCAGGACCCTTTCACATGTTCTGCTGCAGGTCCCCATCCTGCTATCTTGAGATTCTCCCCCCATTCACTAATGCGACCTTTGCGACCCTGGTAGTTCCGGCATTGACCCACACCAACACCATTATATTACTTGCGGATAACAACAGCAGTTAAAACAACATAGTGGGGTTCTTTTCACGTTCAAAAGCAGAAAATAC
Organism: Lithobates septentrionalis; assembly: GCA_037952835.1. Classification (NCBI taxonomy): domain Eukaryota; kingdom Metazoa; phylum Chordata; class Amphibia; order Anura; family Ranidae; genus Lithobates; species Lithobates septentrionalis. Next base: position 405,902 of record JBBDGP010003833.1, read on the forward strand.
ATGTAGAGGGGTTCTATAGGGTTCTAATTCTTCTACTCTGCATCCAACATTGTACATAGTAGATATACAGTACAGACCCAACTATAATTCATGTGGACTCAACAAGACCTTGGGGCAAAGGTTCATTCATGGTAGATGTGATGTATCTGGTACTTTGTTGTCTTGGTGTCTCTCCAACAAGACAATAAAAGAGACCAGAAGAATATATTACACAATCAAAATTGGGGGGAACTGAAAGATTAGCCCAGTGGGAAGCACGTCCTCCATTCTCCGGTAAACCCTTCGCCATTCTCCCATCTAGATATACGTTGATGAGAAGGGGTCTAGGCACTGCTTGTTTTTGTAAAATTTGTATTAAGAAAACCAGAGAAAATAAATAACAATTAAATGCAAACCAATTAAATAAAATTGTACTTTTCTGTGATTGGTTGACCAAAGCTGATCCAAGCAAGACTTGTTGGACTAATCATGGAACGATAGAAAGATATATAAAGATTACAATGTCTTGGGATGAGTAAGAGCCAATAGAGTTAGAGAGGAACGAGTCTGGAAAATTGGGCAAAGCGACCGGTATACATCCGGTCCCCGTCTCACCTTCTTGATGGAGCAAGTTTATCTGTTCCAATGTCCACCGTGATATTGGTGTAGAGCGGGAGAAGCTCCTTGGACAGCAGTTTATACTGGAGGGTGTTTAGACCGTCTTGTCTCCAAGTCCTCCCTGTCTGTCCCAGAAGGTCGAACCGTTGTGGGTTTTGCTCGTTCGCTTGGTCTGGAGCATGCTTTATCATTTTATACCTTCCTACAAAGACCGACGGCCGAGATATCTGCATGCCGCTGATTTGAATTCGAGCCGCTAAATCGTCGTCCTCGCCGCCCCAGCCCCAGTAAATGTTCGAAAATCCATTAACTTTTTCATACTGCTCAGGAGTCAACGCAGAGACGCCCCCAAAGCACAACTGGTAGGGCAGAATGTAATTAAACTTGTCTATGGCAACAGAAGCGTGTTTGGGGAACCCATCACAGGTGTACAAGTTGCGGTCATCTTCGGGGATGAGGTCCACGTCATGGAGGAACAAGCAGTCCCAGGCCTCGTCCTTCATGGCTTCTTTAAAGCCAATGTTCATGAGTTTAGCACGGTTAAAAGTGAAGTTGCCCGCTTGGTGGATAATGTAGATGCCGTAGTTCAGCTGTTGGCGTTGCAAGAATGGATGCAAATTGTACAAGAGATATTTAAGGTGCTTCTCTCTGTTCCGATGAGGGATAATGATGGCGGTCTTCTTTTTGGAGATACAGTCGGGGGGCTCGTATCGGCCTCCTTGGGTCACATTGGGGTTCTCCTGTATCACGTCTTCCAGTCTGTGGGATTTTGGTAACTGGACATGGATTGGCCCTTTTTAATATGGCGAGATCGCCGGGCAAGGCTCCGTTTCATTTTTTCCTGGACTCACAGGGTCTGTGGTCATCTTTTGGTCTCCTTTGAGGTACAGGTAGGAGATGACCCCCAGCTGGACGCAGACAAGGAGCTGCAGGCAATATATATTTCTGGAGGTCATTTGGTGGTTCTCTCCGACCCAGGTGCCAAAAACCGACAGATAAATACGGAGAAACGGATGTCTACAGTCAGGCAGACAGCAAGTTTGTGTTTCTACCTCAACCTTTGCAAAGCTTCTTATTGTCTTCTTACGTGGTGCCAGACAATTATCTCTAATATAGAAAGAGATGTCTCCAGGCAGAACCTTCAATACAAACATCAGGTTTGACTAGGTTTGCCACCTTTGCTTCAAGTCAAACCTAAACACTTTGGCAGAGCGCAGCAATTTGCATAAACTTTACATATATTCTGCTATTAAATAACATTTCTAATCATATGAAGTTAATAACAAGAGTCCCCCTTTACATCAGAGTCCACAGAGTTCCCTTTTTACATTTGAACTCACAGAGTTCCCTTTCACTGTAAGGGGGGACTCTGCAGACTCTGATGTAAGGAAGAACTCTGGGGACTGTAACATAAGGGATGCTCTGAGAACCCTGATTTAAGGGAGAACACAACTCTGATGCACAGAGAGGACTCTGATGTAAGGGGGGACACTGTGGCCTCTGGTGTAAAGGGGAACTCTGGTGTAAGGGGTGCTCTGAGAACCCTGATTTAAGGGAGAACACAACTCTGATGTACAGAGAGGACTCTGGTGTAAGGGGGGACACTGTGGCCTCTGGTGTAAAGGGGAACTATGGTGTAAGGGGTGCTCTGAGAACCCTGATTTGCCTTAGTGTACTCACTCAGAGGCAGGAGAGAGAAGCGGGGAGACTTCAGTCACAGACAGGGATGGATGGTGAGCTCACTTACCCCTTGGCAATCAGCATCTCTCATCCAAATGTATCCGAGGCTTCTGGGAAGCCATAGTCCGGTCGGAATAATGTGTCCGGGTTTCAGGCAGTCTGAAACCCGGACACATGGTTCCAAATCCCGAACTGTCCGGGTGAATCCCGGACGGGTGACAACCCTAGGTTTGACAAGCTAAGTGACCAGGGGTTAGGAAGATATTTTAACAATTTCCTAGTCCGTCCCAAGTAATGCAGTCCTAATTCAGTCCCAATCTGTTTTCCAGGTAACTCCTCCCCCCCAGTAGTTTCTCATGTATTACCACAAGTAGGACGCAAATGTCGCCCCCTTTGTCCTAAACAGGGGGTATTATGTCAGTTTAGTTTTTGGCTGGGCTGTAGTTACCTCAGACTGACTGTATAGATTTTCCACTTGGTTTTTCCCTAAACTTTACCACCTTACCCCCCACCCCAATTCATGACCAGGCCATTATTTGTGATACGGCACTGCATTACTTTAACTGACAATTGCGCGGTCGTGCGACGTTGTACCCAAATAAAATGAGGTCCTTTTTTTCACACAAATAGAGCTTTTTTTTGGTGGTATTTGCGACTTTTACCGTAATGGGGTAAGGTGACCAGATTTTTAAAATAAAATCCGGGGACATATTTTTTTTTTTTTTTTATTGGAAAATGGTAAACTATTTTATAAGCATATTTGCTGACGGTTATGGATGGACGGTGTCAGTAAAGCAGTGGACAGTGTCAGTAGTTTTTTTATTTATACATTTTTACAAATTAATTTTTTATTTTTTTTTTTATAATTTATTTTTTTCTTTTGTTTACATTTTTTTCACAATTCATTATTGGGGGATGGAGTTTGGCATTGGATGGTATCAGTAGGGCAGTGGGGCCAAGCCCAACCCCTGAAAAACAACCCACCACCATAATCCCCCCTCCACCAAATGATTTGTACCAGTGCACAAAGCAAGGTCCATAAAGACATAGATGAGTGAGTTTGGGGTGGAGGAACTTGACTGGCCGGCACAGAGTCCTGACCTCAACCCAATAGAACACTTTTGGGATGAATTAGAGTGGAAATTTGGTGGAGGGGGGATTATGATGTGGGGGGTTGTTTTTCAGGGGTTGGGCTTGGCCCCTTAGTACCAGTGAAGGGAACTCTTAAGTTGTCGGCATACCAAGACATTTTAGACAATTTCATGCTCCCAACTTTGTGGGAACAGTTTGGGGATGGCCCCTTACTGTTCCAACATGACTGCCCACAAGTGCACAAAGCAAGGTCCATAAAGACACGGATGAGCGAGTTTGGGGTGGAGGAACTTGACTGGCCTTCACAGAGTCCTGACCTCAACCCGATAGAACACACACCCTGCGCACGCCTATGGGTGTATGCTAAAGTGTTCGGGTTTGGCTTGAAGAAAAAGTGACAACCCTAAGTATATGTGTAAGTGATTCCTGCAGTCTTGGGACAAGAACTTCTCGGAATTGAGTAGAACATTCTAGAGGAAGTCCACCCGACCCCAGCACCTTAGAAGGCGAAAGGTGCACCATGGCCTCCTTTATATTATCCATAGTAATCGGGGGGCCTCCAGCAGACTAACCTGAGAAGGGGGTGAAAGAGGGAATGCAGTTAGGTCAACCTGAGAGTGGTAAGCGGTGGAGTAGTGGTCAGTAAAGTGACTGAAGTGGATTGAAGTGACTTTGAAGGTGGCATGGCTTTTGGTGGCAGACGGGCTGGTCTGAGTGTTTCTGGGATTTTCACACACAACCATCTCTCGGGGTTTACAGAGAATGGTGGGAAAAAGAGAAAATATCCAGTAAGCGGAGGTTGTGTGGAGGAACATTTTTCAAAAGGTTTTAACTGTGTGTAATCTTCTCTATGTCATTATTAGACATGTGCACTTCGTTTCATTCCGAATCGAAATTCGGACGAATTTTTCATTATTCGGAAATTCGGATGCATCCGAATTTCCGAATTACAAAAGTGATGTATTTAAACGAATCCGAAAAAAGCGAACTAATTCGAATCGAATTCGAAAACAAATTTGAATCGAATTCGAAAACATATTCGAATTCGAAAACATATTCAAATCGAAGTCGAAAACATATTCGAATCGAATTCGAAAACATTATCGAATTCGAAAACAAATTTGAATCGAATTTGAAAACAATAGAAATCGATTTTCTAAAAAATACAATAAAATAGAATAAAAAATCATAAAGCAATAGAATACTTATATATAATATTTTTTTTATTCTGTTTTATTGTTTTTCTATGCTTTTCTTTTCTTTTCTATTATTTTCTGTTCTTTAATAGTCTTTTCTATTCAAATTCAAATTCATTCTATACGAAATTCGAATTTCGGAACATGGCTTCTGAAAATCGTATTTCGTATAGAATGAATTTGAATGTGAATAGAAAAGATTAGAATAGAAAAGAAAATAATAGAAAAGAATAAACTAGAAAAACATATATTGTATTTTATTCTATTCTGTTCTATTGTTTTTCTATTCTTTTTTATTATTTTCTATTCTATTCTAATCTTTTCTATTCAAATTCAAAATCATTCTATACGAAATTTGAATTTCGGAAAATGGTTTCATATATATATATATATATATATATATATATATATAAATGGTTATATATATATAACCATTTTCAGAAATTCTAATTTCGAAAATCGAATTAGAATAGAAATAAAGAATAGAAAAGAATGGACTAGAAAAACAATAGAATAATATATATATACCGTATTTATCGGTGTATAACACGCGCCGGCGTATAACACGCACCACAAGTTTAGGAGAGAATTTTAAGGAAAAAAAAACTTACATTAAAATGCCCATCAATGCAGCCTTATCTGTCCATCTGCAGCCTTTTCAGTGTCAGTGCAGTCTTGTCAGTGCAGCCTTGTCAGTGCAGCCTTGTCAGTGCAGCTTTGCCCCAGTGCAACCTTGCCCCAGTGCAGCTTTGGCAGTGCAGGTTTGCCCGTGCAGCTTTGTCCCAGTCCAGCCATGTCAGTGCAGCTTTGTGATAGATTTAAATATGGCGCCGAGACAGCAGGGATACTTCAGAGCTGAGATACACATACCCGAGTGTTTTCGGCTTTTTTCGGTGCCGCCGTCACGCCCAGTCCCGCCCCTGGACCTGTGTTATGTCCATCATAGGGCGGGACTGGGCGTGACTGTGAGCGGCGCCGAAAAAAGCCGAGAACACTCGGGTATGTGTATCTCGGCTCCGAAGTATCCCTGCAGTCTCAGCGCCATATTTAAATCTACCCACGGCTGTGGATGTCGGCGGCGACCGCGGCAATTGCCGCAATCGCTCCAATAATACACAAAATGGGCGGGGATCGGCCTATAACACGCACCCACGATTTTCCCCTGATTTTCAGGGGAAAAAAGTGTGTGTTATATGCCGATAAATACGGTATATATATAGTTCCAAAGGTTGCTGCACTTAAAAATTTGTTGCTTTATTCCATCAAATCTTTAGAAAAAGATTACAAAGCAAGTAGAGTCATTACAATCGTTTGTTCAGACAAAGATTACGTTTCAGGCTGATTTGTTCGCACCCTTCCTTAGATCAGTCAGAACACATCTGAACTTTATTTTTATATATACAATGTCGGTGGGAGGACCTGTTTGCTGACACTAGATTAAAAGCTGTGTGTGGTTCTCCTCTACACTTCAATCTATATATATATATATATATATATATATATATTATATTTTTTTCTATTCTGTTTTATTGTTTTCTATGCTATTCTAATCTTTTCTATTCAAAATTGATTTCAGTCTATATGAAATTCGAATTTTGGAAGATGATATATATATCCATATATATAGATATATATATAGATAGATATCTATATCTATCTATCTATCTATCTATCTATCTATCTATCTATCTATCTATCTATCTATCTATCTATCTATCTATCTATCTATCTATCTATCTATCTATCTATCTATCTATCTATCTATCTATCTATCTATCTATCTATCTATCTATATATATATACATATATATATATATATACATATATCTATAGATAGATAGATAGATAGATAGATAGATAGATAGATAGATAGATAGATAGATAGATAGATATATAGATAGATAGATAGATAGATAGATAGATAGATAGATATAGATATATATATAGATATCTAGATATCTAGATATCTATATATAGATATCTAGATATCTATATATATATTTTTTTTCTATTCTGTTCCATTGTTTTTCTATGCTATTCTTTTCTATTCTAAATTTTTCTATTCGAATTTGAATTCATTCTAGACGAAATTCGAGAATGAATTTGAATTTGAATAGAAAAGATTAGAATAGAAAATAATAGAAAATAGACTAGAAAAACAATAGAACAGAATAGAATAAAATATTATATATATATATATATATATATATATATATATATATATATATATATATATATATATATATATATATATATATATATTATGTTTTATTCTATTCTGTTCTATTGTTTTTCTAGTCTATTCTTTTCTACTCTATTCTAATCTTTTCTATTCAAATTCATTTTATACGAAATTCTAATTTCAGAAGATGGTTTTATATATATATATATATATATCATTTTTTTCTATGCTGGTCTATGGTTTTTCTATGCTATTTTTTTCTATTATTTTTAATTTTTTTTCTAATCTTTTCTACTTGAACGCAAATTCATTCTATATGAAATTCGAATTTCAGAAAATGGTTATATAGAAATAGAATGAAATTGAATTCTTATAGAAAAGACTAGAATAGGAAAAACAATAGAACAATATATATAAAACATCTTCCGGAATTGGAATTTGGTACAGAATGAATTCGAATTTGAATAGAAAAGATTAGAATAGAATATATTATATTTTTTTCTATTCTGTTCTATTGTTTTTGCATGCTATTATTATTTTCTATTCTATTTGAATCTTTTCTATTGGAATTCGATTTCATTCTATATGAAATTCGAATTTCGCAAAATGGTTATCTATAGTTTACTTTTTCAAATTCGGTCAAATTCTTTTCAAATGCGGTAGAATTTTTTCAAATTTGATAGTTTTTTTTCGAATTCGGTAGAATTTTTTTTCGAATTTGATAGTTTTTTCGAATGCGGTAGAATTTTTTCGAATTCGAATATGAAACTAAACGAATCCCGAAAACTAATGTAATGAATGCAACTTATTTAACTAAACGAATTTAGTTAAATAACGAACCAAAACTAAACTAAACTAAACTAATTTTTTCATCCTGCACATGTCTAGTCATTATTTACCTGGAGGTAGTGGGAACCATCAAAAGAAATGTTTCAGCCTCAGAATACATATTAACACATAAGGTTTTATCTTTTGATGGTTCCCACTACCTCTAGGTACAAGGAGTAGCTATGGCAACCCTTTGTGCCCCCTCCTATGCCAATTTGTACCTGGGGGAGTGGGAACCATCAAAAGAAATGTTTCAGCCTTAGAATACATATATACACATAATGTTTTTTCTTTTGATGGTTCCCACTACCTCTAGGTACAAGGAGTAGCTATGGGGACCCGTCGTGCCCCCTTCTATGCCAATTTGTACCTGGGGGAGTGGGAACCATCAAAAGAAATGTTTCAGCCTTAGAATACACATTAACACATAATGTTTTTTCTTTTGATGGTTCCCACTACCTCTAGGTACAAGGAGTAGCTATGGGGACCCGTCGTGCCCCCTTCTATGCCAATTTGTACCTGGGGGAGTGGGAACCATCAAAAGAAATGTTTCAGCCTTAGAATACATATTAACACATAATGTTTTTTCTTTTGATGGTTCCTACTACCTCCAGATACAAGGAGTAGCTATGGGGACCCGTCGTGCCCCCTTCTACGCCAATTTGTACCTGGGGGAGTGGGAACCATCAAAAGAAATGTTTCAGCCTTAGAATACATATTAACACATAATGTTTTTTCTTTTAATGGTTCCCACTACCTCCAGGTACAAGGCATAGCTATGGGGACCCGTTGTGCCCCCTCCTATGCCAATTTGTACCTGGGGGAGTGGGAACAGGCCTTTTTGTGTTCTCCACAGGAGTCTGAAATGATGGCTCTCTTTTCACAGCTTTCTAAATTAGTTGAAAGAAAGGCTCATCTTCTCTGGCATGTTGACGGTTTTGATCAATATATCAGAGATGATGATATAAACCCATTTGGACTGCGTATTCAGATATTCCCCAATTTTTACACCATAGGCGGCACTTTCAAAAAAAGATGAGAAAACAATTTGCAACAGTGCAGTAAAGTCATGATGAAACTGCTATCAGAGGAATAAAGCTGGAAATGTTGGGTTCATCCATTAGCCTACATGTGTCTGTATATGTATCATAATTTCTAAAAATGTTTATGCACTTTTCTGTCCCTGATGACTTAAAGTCTTTTATTGCATATACTATTTTGTAATTAACTCTTTTTTTACATGACAAAATACTGTTTTTGGTCACTTTAAAACTCCCACCCACCAAAGGGTTTTTTTTTCTATAAAGATATGGATGAGCGAGTTTGGGGTTGAAGGATCTTGACTGGCCTGACCTCAACCCGATAGAACACCTTTGGGGTGAATTTGAGCGGAGACCGCGATCCACGCCTTCTCGTCCAACATCAGTGCCTGACCTCACAAATGCCCTTCTGGAAGAATGCTCAAACATTCCCATAGACACACTACTAAACTATGTGGACAGCCTGCCCAGAAGAGTTGAAGCTGTTATAGCTGCAAAGGGTGGGCCAACTCAATATTGAAGCCTACTGGACTAAGATTGGAATGCCATTAGGGTTAGGGTTTCCCCTTGAAGAACAAGGTTAGGACTCAGGGATTGGAATAGGGACCTCCTCCAAAGGTCAAAGGTCAGGAGGCATGGCTGACCCACCCCCACCAAAGTGTTCCGCCTACCCCAACTAAGTCGGGGAATGAACACTATAGTATATATATATATATATATATATACACAGTGGGGATGGAAAGTATTCAGACCCCCTTAAATTTTTCACTCTTTGTTATATTGCAGCCATTTTCTAAAATCATTTAAGTTCATTTTTTTCCTCATTAATGTACACACAGCCCCCCATACTGTACACACAGCACCCCATATTGTACACACAGCACCCCATATTGTACACACAGCACCCCATATTGTACACACAGCCCCCCATATTGTACACACAGCTCCCCATATTGACAGAAAAACACAGAATTGTTGACATTTTTGCAGATTTATTAAAAAAGAAAAACTGAAATATCACATGCTCCTAAGTATTCAGACCCTTTGCTCAGTATTTAGTAGAAGTCCCTTTTTGATGAGTCTTTTTGGGAAAGATGCAACAAGTTTTTCACACCTGGATTTGGGGATCCTCTGCCATTCCTCCTTGCAGATCCTCTCCAGTTCTGTCAGGGGGGATGGTAAACGTTGGTGGACGGCCATTTTTAGGTCTCTCCAGAGATGCTCAATTGGGTTTAAGTCGGGGCTCTGGCTGGGCCATTCAAGAACAGTCAGGGGGTTGTTGTGAAGCCACTCCTTCGTTATTTTAGCTGTGTGCTTAGGGTCATTGTCTTGTTGGAAGGTAAACCTTCAGCCCAGTCTGAGGTCCTGAGCACTCTGGAGAAGGTTTTCATTCAGTATATCCCTGTACTCGGCCGCATTCATCTTTCCCTCAATTTCAACCAGTCGTCCTGTCCCTGCAGCTGAAAAACACCCCCACAGCATGATGCTGCCACCACCATGCTTCACTGTTGGGACTGTATTGGACAGGTGATGAGCAGTGCCTGTTTTTCTCCACACATACCGCTTAGAATTAAGGCCAAAAAGTTCTATCTTGGTCTCACCAGACCAGAGAATCTTATTTCTCACCATCTTGGAGTCCTTCAGGTGTTTTTTTAGCAAACTCCATGGGGGCTTTCATGTGTCTTGCACTGAGGAGAGGCTTCCGTCGGGCCACTCTGCCATAAAGCCCCGACTGGTGGAGGGCTGCAGTGATGGTTGACTTTCTACAACTTTCTCCCATCTCCCGACTGCATCTCTGGAGCTCAGCCACAGTGATCTTTGGGTTCTTCTTTACCTCTCTCACCAAGGCTCTTCTCCCCCGATAGCTCAGTTTGGCCGGGCGGCCAGCTCTAGGAAGAGTTCTGGTCATCCCAAACGTCTTCCATTTAAGGATTATGGAGGCCACTGTGCTCTTAGGAACCTTAAGTGCAGCAGAATTTTTTTGTAACCTTGGCCAGATCTGTGCCTTGCCACAATTCTGTCTCTGAGCTCTTCAGGCATTTCCTTTGACCTCATGATTCTCATTTGCTCTGACATGCACTGTGAGCTGTAAGGTCTTATATAGACAGGTGTGTGGCTTTCCTAATCAAGTCCCATCAGTATAATCAAACACAGCTGGACTCAAATGAAGGTGTAGAACCATCTCAAGGAGGATCAGAGGAAATGGACAGCACCTGAGTTATATATATGAGTGTCACAGCAAAGGGTCTGAATACTTAGGAGCATGTGATATTTCAGTTTTTCTTTTTTAATAAATCTGCAAAAATGTCAACAATTCTGTGTTTTTCTGTCAATATGGGGGGCTGTGTGTACAATATGGGGTGCTGTGTGTACAATATGGGGGGCTGTGTGTACAATATGGGGTGCTGTGTGTACATTAATGAGGAAAAAAATGAACTTAAATGATTTTAGCAAATGGCTGCAATATAACAAAGAGTGAAAAATGTAAGGGGGTCTGAATACTTTCTGTCCCCACTATATATATATATACATGTACACTATACTATATATATATATATATACATGCACAGTATCTCACAAAAGTAAGTACACCCCTCGGTGACATTTGTGTAAATCTTTTCTTCTATCTTTTCATGTGACAACACTGAAGAAATGACACTTGTCTACAATGTAAAGTAGTGAGTGTACAGCTTGTATAACAGTGTAAATTTGCTGTCCCCTCAAAATAACTCAACACACAGCCACTAATGTCTAAACCGCTGGCAACAAAAGTCAGTACACCCCTAAGTGAAAATGTCCAAATTGGGCCCAATTAGCCATTTTCCCTCCCCGGTGTCATGTGACTCATTAGTGTTACAAGGTCTCAGGTGTGAATGGGGAGCAGGTGTGTTAAATTTGGTGTTATCACTCTCACTCTCTCATACTGGTCACTGGAAGTACAACATGGCACCTCATGGCAAAGAACTCTCTGAGGATCTGAAGAAAAGAATTGTTGCTCTACATAAAGATGGCCTAGGCTATAAGAAGATTGCCAAGACCCTGAAACTGATCTGCAGCACGGTGGCCAAGACCATACAGCGGTATAACAGGACAGGTTCCACTCAGAACAGGCCTCGCCATGGTCCACCAAAGAAGTTGAGGTCACGTGCTCAGCGTCATATCCAGAGGTTGTCTTTGGGAAATAGACGTATGAGTGCTGCCAGCATTGCTGCAGAGGTTGTAGGGGTGGGGGGTCAGCCTGTCAGTGCTCAGACCATACGCCGCACACTGCATCAAATTGGTCTGCATGGCTGTCATCCCAGAAGGAAGACTCTTCTAAAGATGATGCACAAGAAAGTCCACAAACAGTTTGCTGAAGACAAGCAGACTAAGGAGATGGATTACTGGAACCATGTCCTGTGGTCTGATGAGACCAAGATAAAGGTATTTGGTTCAGATGGTGACAAGCGTGTGTGGGGGCAACCAGGTGAGGAGGACAAAGACAAGTGTGTCTTGTCTACAGTCAAGCATGGTGGTGGGAGTATCATGGTCTGGGGCTGCATGAGTGCTGCCGGCACTGGGGGGCTACAGATCATTGAGGGATCCATGAATGCCAACATGTACTGTGACATACTGAAGAAGAGCATGATCCCCTCCCTTCAGAGACTGGACCGCAGGGCAGTATTCCAACATGATAACCCCCCCAAACACACCTCCAAGACCACCACTGCCTTACTAAAGAAGCTGAGGGTAAAGGTGATGGACTGGCCAAGCATGTCTCCAGACCTAAACCCTATTGATCATCTGTGGGGATCCTCAAACGGAAGGTGGAGGAGCGCAAGGTCTCTAACATTCACCAGCTCTGTGATGTCATCATGGAGGAGGGGAAGAGGACTCCAGTGACAACCTGTGAAGCTCTGGTGACTTCCATGTCCAAGAGGGTTAAGGCAGTGCTGGAAAATAATGGTGGCCACACAACATATTGACACTTTGGGCCCAATTTGGGCATTTTCACTTAGGGGTGTACTGACTTTTGTTGCCAGCGGTTTAGACATTAATGGCTGTGTGTTGAGTTATTTTGAGAGGACAGCAAATTTACACTGTTATACAAGCTGTACACTCACTACTTTACATTGTAGCCAAGTGTCATTTCTTCAGTGTTGTCACATGAAAAGATAGAAGAAAAGATTTACAGAAATGGGAGGGGTGTACTTACTTTTGTGAGATACTGTATGTATATATATATATATATATATATATATACACACGCACACACACAGGCATGTGTACTTAAACTTTAAGGTGCACACCTTAAGGTAGGTGGCTGCACACACCTATGTACATACCATTCTTTGTTTCTCACACAGGTTTGATATTTTTACATTTTCTAGACACAGGGAGGAGTGGATAATGAAGAAAGTTGCTAATTCTACGTACTCGGTCTCTGATATCACCGAGAAAACCTTTGTTTCGTACTACAGGGCAATGTCACCTCCTGTCAATTATCTTCTTTGCAATGCATTGACATCAGTTGAGTTGTAAAAGAGACTACTAACAACAAACATAGGACCACATATATAATCTGAGTCTAGCCGTGGTACTTTTTGTTATCTGAGGTGCATCCCACGTTAAAAGAATTGGATCTCCACACCGCCGAGATTCAGTTTTATTCCAGAAAGGGTCAAGGAGGACAATAAAAAGGAGTATCCATCATGTTTCAGAGGTCCTTCACCGGGGCTTCCAAAAGCCGCTGCTGGTGGGATCTGAGGAAGATCATTACGCTGGATAAAATACTCTTCAAGGTCCCATTCATTATTCCCGAATCCAGATACATTGTTACCTAGTGCATGCCCTGATGATGGACCTCCAAAATGTGTTGGATGGTCCTTTTAATGTTTCTTCGACCCTTACTGGAATAAAATTGTATCTGGACTATTGAGCAGTGGACCTAACTAGAACTTTCAGGGCTCCAGTGCAAGAAACCATAAAGGAGCCCCCTGACTGTTAGGGGTCTTTCCATCAGTCCCAGTGCCCTTTCCTCAGGCTCCGAGCCTGGTGCCCTTCCCATTGATTTACTTTGCTTCCATCGCAGGGGCCCTATATAAGCCCACTGCTGCGACTTATCAGGCAACTTGCGACACATAAAGTCGCATGATAAGTCAAAACACATTTACTTCAATGGGTGCAATCAGTGCCGGAACAAGATCATCTAGAGCCGGGGTGAACATGCCAAACTGCCCCCCCACCTGTCCCGTCCCAAGATGTATTAGCATTATCTGTCAGCAGAACTCCCCCCACAAAAACACTGAGCAATAATCTGTATGCCTACCCCCTAAGCATAAATCTCCCCTCCTCCCCTGCTGAAATACCCCCTCTCAGCACAAATATTTGCCTATCCCCTAAACCCCCCCTAAAAACAGTTCACCCCCCCCCAGCACAAATCCTTTACCCCTAAAATTTCCCTACCTAGTACACATCCCCCCCCCACACTTCAAATGCCCCCTCCCAGCAAAAATTCTCCCCAGCAAAAATCTTCTTTCTTCCATTCCCCAACCCCCCCTTAAAGACAATTCACCCCTCCTATCACAAATCCTCTACCTCTAAAATTTCCTCCCTTAGTACCCATCTTCTCCCCCCCCCCACTTTAAATGCCACCCTCCCAGCACAAATCTTTGTCTTCCAATCCCCCCTCCCAACACAAATCCCCTTCCCCCTAAATCATCACTCTTAGCACCCCCCCCCCCACAAATTTCCACTCCTAGAACAATACTTACCCCCTGCCTCCCCCACAAATCCCCCCTCCCAACATAAATCCCTCAAAAATCTCCACTCTTAGCACTCCCCCCCAAATTCCCCCTCCTAGAACAATACTTACCCCCTGCCTCCCCCACAAATCCCCCCTCCCAACATAAATCCCTCAAAAATCTCCACTCTTAGCACTCCCCCCCAAATTCCCCCTCCTAGAACAATACTTACCCCCTGCCTCCCCCACAAATCCCCCCTCCCAACATAAATCCCTCAAAAATCTCCACTCTTAGCACTCCCCCCCAAATTCCCCCTCCTAGAACAATATTTACCCCCTGCCTCCCCCACAAATCCCCCCTCCCAACATAAATCCCCCAAAAATCTCCACTCTTAGCACTCCCCCCCAAATTCCCCCCCTAGAACAATACTTACCCCCTGTCTCCCCCACAAATCCCCCCTCCAAACATAAATCCCCCAAAAATCTCCAGTCTTAGCACTCCCCCCCAAATTCCCACTCCTACAACAATACCTACCCCCTGCCTCCCCCCAAATTCCCTCTTCCAACACAAATCCCCTCCCCTCCAATCTCTTAGTGGAGTCCCCAACCTCACATGATACCTTAGTGACCAGGGCAGCCACCCCTTGTCCTGGCCCTGGGTGCCGTATTAATCAATGCGACTCAAGTCACAGCAACACAGTTCCTGCACTACTTTTCTGCAACTTTGGTGCCATAGACGGCAATGTTAAATCACAAAGGTTGCAAGGAAATCGCAAGCAAGTAGCAGGAAAGTCACAAGGAAATCACAGGACTTCTTACGGTCCTGCGGCAGGACCCTTTCACATGTTCTGCTGCAGGCCCCCATCCTGCTATCTTGAGACCCCCCCCCTCCAGGCACTAATGCGACCTTTGCGACTCTGGCAGTTCCGGCACTGACTCACACCAACACCATTATATTACTATTGGATAACAACAGCAGTTAAAACAACATAGTGGGTTCGTTTTACTTTCAAAAGCAGAAACTACATGTAGAGGGGTTCTATAGGGTTCTAATCCTTCTACTCTGCATCCAACATTGTACATAGTAGATATACAGTACAGACCCAACTATAATTCATGTGGACTCAACAAGACCTTGGGGCAAAGGTTCATTCATGGTAGATGTGATGTATCTGGTACTTTGTTGTCTTGGTGTCTCTCCAACAAGACAATAAAAGAGACCAGAAGAATATATTACACAATCAAAATTGGGGGGAACCGAAAGATTAGCCCAGTGGGAAGCACGTCCTCCACTCTCCGGTAAACCCTTCGCCATTCTCCCATCTAGATATACGTTGATAAGAAGGGGTCTAGGCACTGCTTGTTTTTGTAAAATTTGTATTAAGAAAACAAGAGAAAATAAATAACAATTAAATGCAAATCAATTAAGCAAAATTGTACTTTTCTGTGATTGGTTGACCAACAAAAACTGATCCAAGCAAGACTTTTTTTAGCAAGAAAGATCCAAGCAAGACTTGTTGGACTAATCATGGAACTATAGAAAGATATATAAAGATTACAATGTCTTGGGATGAGTAAGAGCCAATAGAGTTAGAGAGGAACGAGTCTGGAAAATTGGGCAAAGTGACCGTTATACATCCGGTCCCCGTCTCACCTTCTTGATGGAGCAAGTTTATCTGTTCCAATGTCCACTGTGATATTGGTGTAGAGCGGGAGAAGCTCCTTGGACAGCAGTTTATACTGGAGGGTGTTTAGACCGTCTTGTCTCCAAGTCCTCCCGGTCTGTCCCAGAAGGTAGAACCGTTGTGGGTTTTGCTCGTTCGCTTGGTCTGGAGCATGCTTTATCATTTTATACCTTCCTACAAGGACCGACGGCCGAGATATCTGCATGCCGCTGATTTGAATTCGAGCCGCTAAATCGTCGTCCTCGCCGCCCCAGCCCCAGTAAGAGTTCGAAAATCCATTAACTTTTTCATACTGCTCAGGAGTCAACGCAGAGACGCCCCCAAAGCACAACTGGTAGGGCAGAATGTAATTAAACTTGTCTATGGCAACAGAAGCGTGTTTGGGGAACCCATCACAGGTGTACAAGTTGCGGTCATCTTCGGGGATGAGGTCCACGTCATGGAGGAACAAGCAGTCCCAGGCCTCGTCCTTCATGGCTTCTTTAAAGCCAATGTTCATGAGTTTAGCGCGGTTAAAAGTGAAGTTGCCCGCTTGGTGGATAATGTAGATGCCGTAGTTCAGCTGTTGGCGTTGCAAGAACGGATGCAAATTGTACAAGAGATATTTAAGGTGCTTCTCTCTGTTCCGATGAGGGATAATGATGGCGGTCTTCTTTTTGGAGATACAGTCGGGGGGCTCGTAGCGGCCTCCTTGGGTCACATTGGGGTTCTCCTGTATCACGTCTTCCAGTCTGTGGGATTTTGGTAACTGGACATGGATTGGCCCTTTTAAATATGGCGAGATCACCGGGCAAGGCTCCGTTTCATTTTTTCCTGGACTCACGGGGTCTGTGGTCATCTTTTGGTCTCCTTTGAGGTACAGGTAGGCGATGACCCCCAGCTGGACGCAGACAAGGAGCAGCAGGCAATATATATTTCTGGAGGTCATTTGGCAGTTCTCTCCAACCCAGGTGCCAAAATCCGACACATAAATATGGAGAAACAGATGTCTACAGTCAGGCAGACAGCAAGTTTGTGTTTCTACCTCAACCTTTGCAAAGCTTCTTATTGTCTTCTTATGTGGTGTGCCAACAATTATCTCTAATATAGAAAGACATTAGATGTCCCCGGGCAGAACCTTCAATACAAAATCATGTTTGACAAAGGGTGTCACCTTTGCTTCAAGTCAAACACTATGGAAGGGCGCAGCAATTTGCAAAAACTTTACATATATTCTGCTATTAAGTAATATTTCTAATCATATGAAGTTAATAACAAGAGTCCCCCTTTACATCAGAGTCCACAGAGTTCCCTTTCACTGTAAGGGGGGACTCTGCAGAATCTGATGTAAGGAAGAACTCTGGGGACTGTAACATGAGGGATGCTCTGAGAACCCTGATCTAAGGGAGAACACAACTCTGATATACAGAGAGGACTCTGGTGTAAGGGGGAACACTGTGGCCTCTGGTGTAAAGGAGAACTCTGATGTAAGGGGTGCTCTGAGAACCCTGATTTACCTTAGTGTACTCATTTAGAGGCAGGAGAGAGAAGTGGGGAGATTTCAGTCACAGACAGGGATGGATGGTGAGATCACTCACTCCTTGGCAATCAGCATCTCTCATCCAAATGTATCTGAGGCTGCTGGGAAGCCAAAGTCCGGTTGGAATAATTTGTCAGGCAATCTGACACATGATTCCAAATCCCGAACTGTCCGGGTGAATCCCGGACAGGTGGCAACCCTAGGTTTGACAAGCTAAGTGACCAGGGGTTAGAAAGATATTTTAACAATTTCCCAGTCCGTCCCAAGTAATCCAGTCCCAGTTTGTTCCAGGTAACTCCTCCCCCCCAGTAGTTTCTCATGTATTAGCACAAGTAGGACGCACATGTCGCCCCCTTTGTCCTAAACAGGGGGTACTATGTCAGTTTAGTTTTTGGCCGGGCTGTAGTTACCTCAGACTGACTGTATAGATTTTCACTTGGTTTTCCCTAAGCTTTACCACTTTACCCCCCACCCCAATTCATGACCAGGCCATTATTTGTGATACGGCACTGCATTACTTTAACTGACAATTGCGCGGTTGTGCGACGTTGTACCCAAATAAAATGAGGTCCTTTTTTTCCCACAAATAAAGCTTTTTTTTGGTGGTATTTTTGCGATTTTTACCGTAATGGGGTAAGGTGACCAGATTTGTAAAATGAAATCCGGGGACATATTTATTTTTTTTATTGGAAAATGGTAAACTATTTTATAAGCATATTTGCTGACGGTTATGGATGGACAGTGTCAGTAAAGCAGTGGACAGTGTCAGTAGTTTTTTTATTTATACATTTTTACAAATGTATTTATTTCTTTTTTTTTTTACAATTTAATTTCTTCTTTTGTTTACATTTTTTTCACAATTCATTATTGGGGGATGGAGTTTGGCATTGGATGGTATCAGTAGGGCAGTGGGACCAAGCCCAACCCCTGAAAAACAACCCTCCACCATAATCCCCCCCTCCACCAAATGATTTGGACCAGTGCACAAAACGGAAAATTGTATACTCACCTTTCCGTAATTTTCCTTTCCTGTCGTATCTTCATGGCAGCATACACTTTGGGTTGTGACTCCGCCCCTCACAACCTGATAGGACCACATAGCTATAAATTGTAACGATGGCCCCCGCCCCAGAATTCTCCGTGTATATCATCTCAGAAGGGTGGGAGATTGTATGCTGCCATGAAGATACGACAGGAAAGGAAAATTACGGAAAGGTGAGTATACAATTTTCCGTTTTCCTGTCGCATCATGGCAGCGTACACTTTGGGGAGTAACTCGCAAAGACTGGGTGGGAATTTAAACTAAGTTTATTAACAAATAGAAGAATTGGCCTGGATAATGGATCTCCCGAAATCCACTGTGGATAAGCAGGCGGAATCCACCTTGTAATGGGACATAAAGGTGTTCCTGGAAGACCAGGTGGCCGCTCTGCAAATTGTCTCCGCTGAGACTTTACAATATGCCGCCCAGGAGGTTGCCACTGCCCTGGTGGAGTGTGCCCTTAAGCCCTCAGGTACTTGATGACTACTGAACGAATAGGCCTTTTTGATGGTCTTCATCAGCCATGACGCAATGGTGCGTGAGGATGCCGCTTGACCTCTCCTGAATCCATGCGGAATGATTAGGAGACTTTCCGTTTTCCTAATGGATCTAGTGGTTGAAAGATATTTCAGGACATTACCCTTGACATCCAGTGGGTGAGGATCGCCCTGTTCCGTACTGAGTGCTGGAAGGTTAATCTCCTGGTTGAAGTGAAAGGAAGAGGATACCTTGGGGATGAACCGGTCTGAAGGTCTTAAGACTAATCTGTCTGGCAAGACAACCAGATATAGATACATTAAAGCTTGCATCTCTGACACCCTTTTAGCTGATGTTATGGCTATCAGAAATGAGACTTTCAGCGTCAGATCCCATAAGGATATGTTCTCATTAGGAAAGAAGTTCCTTGGATAGGGCTTCCAGCACGACTGAGAGGTCCTAGACTGGGAAGGAAGGTTTCCTAGGAGGTCTCAGTTTTAGACAGGCTCGTTGGAACTGAACCACAAGGGGATCTTGTGCCCATCTGATACCCGTCAAGGTGGACAGGGCCGAGACTTGAACCTTTAAGGTACTTGACCTAAGGCCTTTCTCTAGGCCTAGTTGGAGGAACTCCAGGACCTGTGACACTGACGGTGAGGATGAGTCCCAGCCTTGCTGTTGAGCGAAGGCGATAAACTTCTCCCAGACTCGCCTGTACGTGTTATTCGTAGTAGGCCTCCTGGCCTGGGAGAGCAGGTCCGATGACAATGGAAGAGGCAGGGGATCTGCCGTATTCAGCTGCATCAGGGTGGTAAACCATGGCCTCCTCGGCCAGAAGGGAATCACTGCAACCACCAGTACCGATGACTCCTTGAGTCTCAGGAGAAACCTCGCTATGAGTGGAGTTGGAGGGAAGATGTATCCTAGACGAAAATTCCAGGGGTGCAGGAGACAATCCGTCCCCTCTGCCGAAGGGAATGGTATCCTTGATAGGAATCTCCGGCATTTCGCATTCTCCGGTGTTGCAGCCAGGTCTATCTCTGGTGAACCCCAAGTCCGGGATATGAGAGCGTAGGCCTGTGGGCTCAGAGACCACTCGTGGTTGGAGGTGAAATTCCTGCTCAGCGAATCGGCCAACACATTCTGGACTCCTGGTACATAAACAGCCCTTAGACTCGACAGGTTCAGCTGTGCCCATTCTAGGACAGGACGGACCTCCTGCAACATGGACCTGCTTCTGGTGCCCCCCTGCCTGTTGATATAGGCAACCGCAACTTTGTTGTCCATTCTCAGAAGGACATGCTTCCCCCTCAAGAGGGAGCTGAAGGACAGGAGGGCCAGGAATGCTGCTCTCATCTCCAGCACATTCGACACTGCATCCTGTATCCTGAACGGCCAGCGCCCTTGAGCCGCGTAATCCTGATAGTGAGCTCCCCACCCCTGCAGACTGGCATCCGAGGTCACCGTCTCCTGGTGAGGAGTGATTATGTGCTTGCACATTCTCAAGTTGCGAGGTCGTGTCCACCACAACAACGATTGCTTCACTTCCTGAGAGATGTAGATCGACTGGGACATTGAGATCCCGTTCCAATGGCGAAGGAAGGAAATCTGGAAAGGTCTTGAGTTCCATTGCGCCCACTGGACCATCGGAATGATAGATGCTAAGGAGCCCAGGATGCTGAGGCATGCTCTGACCGGCAGTCTCTTGGCCAAGATGGTCTTCTTCACCTTCTGAATTAGGGGAGGAATCTTTTCCCTTGGAAGCTCTACCGTGTTCTCCCTTGTGTCTAGCTCGGCCCCCAAAAAGACCATTCTCTGAGTGGGATGGATAATGCTCTTTTTCCAGTTTATCAGCCACCCTAGGGACTGTAAGGTGGAGACCAGGATTTCTTGATGCTGGATGAGCGACCGCTTGTTGTCCGATAGGAGCAGGATGTCGTCCAGGTAATGGTGAACCCTCAATCCTCTCTCCCTCAGGTGGGCTATCACGGGCAATAGGACCTTCGTGAACGTCCTGGGTGCGGTGGAGATCCCGAACGGGAGACTTCGAAACTGGAGGAGCCAGTTGTCTATAGTGAAACAAAGGAACCTCTGGAACTCTGCATGGATTGGGATATGCAGGTATGCGTCTTGAAGGTCGATCGAGAGCATCCAATCTCCCCAATTTATCGCTTGGAGGATTGACTGAAGGCTTTCCATCCTGAACGTGTCCACCCGGATTGACCGGTTGAGGTTTTTCAGGTCCAGGACAGGACGAAAGTCCCCGACTTTTTCCTTACTAGGAAGAGTGGGGAATAGAAACCTTGACCTCTTTGGGATGGTGCGACCTCCACTATTGCTTGCTTCCATAGCAGACCCTAGATATACTGCACCAGGGATAGCCTTTTTTCTCTGGAAGGAGGGAGCTTGGTTGCGCAGAAGTGACCCCTTGGGGGGCGGTTTTTGAACGACCACCTGTGCCGGACCCGGATGGTGGATACTGTCCATGGGTCTTTTATCAATTCCGCCCAAACCAACTTGAATCCTGTGAGTCTGGCACCCACTATCGCTGGTTGGGCAGGCGTACCTTCAAAAAGGTTTCTGCTCAGTGGAGGCAGGGGTTTTGGCCTTTTGGAATTTTAGGAAGGACGTCTGAGGGTTCTTCCAGGTTCTCCTGTACTCTTTCCCAGGCCTATAGGATTTTGCATCCCTGTACCTGTCCGGGAGATTGCGCTTAAAGGGAGGCGCTCTTTGTTGCTTTGGTCTCCTGTCTGAAGGGATAATACCTGACTTCCCGCCTGTCACTTTGGAAATCGCTGTATCCAGCTTTGCACCAAAGAGGTTTACCCCGTCATATGGGATCCGGCACCAGTTGGATTTTGAGGCAGGGTCG
The DNA here is from genome assembly GCA_037952835.1 of Lithobates septentrionalis. Taxonomy (NCBI): domain Eukaryota; kingdom Metazoa; phylum Chordata; class Amphibia; order Anura; family Ranidae; genus Lithobates; species Lithobates septentrionalis. Next base: position 427,834 of record JBBDGP010003833.1, read on the forward strand.
GCTGACCAGGGCTTAAGCCATAGCGCCCTCCTGGCCATCACAGTGGCTAACATGGATCTCGAAGCGGACCTGATGGTATCTACGGAGGCTTCCGCCACAAAGTCTCCTGCAAGGCTGAGTTCCTGTAGGGCTTTAATGATCTGGTCTTGATCTGCACCTTCGGCAACGAGTTTTGCGGTGTTTGATGATCAACCCGAAATAGCTCTTCCAACGGCGGCCAGTGCCACTGCTGGTCTGCAGGCCCCTCCTGCGAAGATGTAGGCCCTCTTAAGGTCTGTATCCACCTTCCTGTCTAATACGTCCCTGAACGTCACTGCGTCCTCAATGGGGAGCGTCACGTGCCTGGCTAGGCGCATCAAAGAGGCGTCCACCACTGGAGGGGAAACCAAGGGAGACACCTTGGGCTCTTTCAGAGGGTACAGCTTAGCAAGTCTGTTGGAAAGACTAATTTTCTTCTCCGGATTCTTCCATTCCTCTTTGATAAGCTCATCTAGCTCCTCTATAAATGGAAAGGCTTCAGGTACTTTCTTGAGGTTCGGGAAATATTCTCTCTGTTTCTGCTGTACCTCTTCAGTATCCCCCCAGTTCCTTGACCGACTTTGCAAAGGGTCCTATGAGCGAGAAATCAAACCCAGCTGACGCCTCCAGCTCTTCATCGTCTGACGGGAATTCTTGTTCCCTTGACGTGCTAGGATGAGATGGTGAGGCGCTTTGGGCTGTAGCCTCCACATCTGGAGTTGAGACATGCAGAGCAGGGACTTCGGTAGGTTCCATCGTGACCAGAGGCGGCTCTCTAATTAGGCGAAATAGGCGGTGGCCTCAGGCCTCGCAGTCATAGGGGCCTCGCACAGCTGGCTAGTTTACCTAATTAGAGAGCCGCCCCTTCCAGCACCAGAGATCTCCGCCATCACACAGTCCTGTATCCCCTCACTTTGCTACAGGCAGAGATACGGGCTGCGAGTGAGACATGTGATCGGAGCTCCGGATCACAGACAGGGAGAGCCGCTCAGTAGAGCTCTGACAGATCTCCCCCTCCCCCTGCTGCCCGCACAGCCAGACAGAAGAGGGGAGAGAGCTTCTGCTCCTCCTCCTCCCGCCCTCTCCTCCTGTGTCTGCCCCGCCCACTCTCCTCAGTGTTCTCTGTTCTGCCTAAGAGAAGGGGATGTGTGGGCGGGAAGATTCAAGCTGAAGCCCAGCAAAGAGAAAAGGAGAAGGGGAGTCTGATCCATCCATCCATCCAGTCCCTCCATCCATTCCCTCCATCCATCCATCCATCCAGTCCCTCCTGCCTCCCAGTGAGTACACTGATGTAGGGGATGCTCGTCCTTCCCTTCCGTCTCTACCCCCTTCTCTTTATTTCTTTCCTTCCTTCTATCTTTCCTTCTATCTATCTATCTATCTATCTATCTATCTATCTATCTATCTATCTATCTATCTATCTATCTATCTATCTATCTATCTATCCTGTTTCCCCGAAAATAAGACCTAGCGTGATTGTCGGTGATGGCTGCAATATAAGCCCTACCCCCCCAGATAAGCCCTACCCTGTTTCCCTGAAAATAAGCCCTACCCTAAAAATAAGACCTACAAGGACTTTAACTAGGGCTTATTTGGGGGGTAGGGCTTATATTGCAGCTATCACCGACAATCACGCTAGGTCTTATTTTCGGGGAAACAGGCTATCTATCTATCTATCTATCTATCTATCTATCTATCTATCTATCTATCTATCTATCTATCTATCTATCTATCTATCTATCTATCTTTACTTCTATCTATCTATGAATGAATGAATGATTTGTAAAGCGCAGCAAATGCGAACTGAATCGCCTCAAGGCGCTGAGATACATTCTCTGTTGTCAGCTTGTTAGAAGAGGAAGGTCTTTAGTTTTTTCCTGAAGGCCTGGTGGTTTTCTTCCATGCGGATGTTGGTTGGAAGAGCATTCCATAGTCGGGGTCCTTGGACTGCGAATCTTCATTCTCCCTTTGCTTTGTAGCGGTATTTGAGAATGGTAAGGAGGTTTTGGTTGGCTGATCGAAGACTGCGATTGGGTGTGTAGTGTTTTATTTTCTCCCGGAGATATAGCGGAGGCAGAGGGTCTTGAATGTGATCCGATTCTTCACGGTTAGCCAGTGTAGGCTCTTTAGGGCTGAGGAGATGGATTCCCAGGGTTTTTTTCCTGTTAACAGTCTTGCCGCCATGTTATGGATGAGTTGCAAGCCGATATTGGGGTAGTCCTACGTAGAGCGAATTTGCGTAGTCGAGTCGGGAATTGATGATTGTTCCCACAACTGCCGCTTTGTCCTCTTCTGGGATGAAGGGGATTAGTCAGTGTAGCTGGCGGAGGAGATGGTGGGATCCGCTCACCATTGATCCTATTTGTGCATCCATTGTCAATCATGAGTCAAAAATGACTCCGAGGCTCTTGGCTTTGGTGTTTGGAGAGATGGTCTGTCCAAGGATGGTGGGAGGTGTCCACGGAGTCTTTATTGTGGAATTTTTGTTAGCTTGTAGGAGAAGAAGTTCTGTTTTTGAACCGTTGAGTTTGAGGGAGCTACTTGTCATCCAGTCATCTATTACAGTAAAGTGAGGCATTTCTGTAATTGCTGATGAAGGTCTTTTTGTCCGTTGATGCGAAGATAGAGTTGGGTGTCGTCAGCGTATGAGTGGAAGCAGAGATCGGTTTTCCTGATGATATTGAAAAGTGGGCGGATGTAGATGTTGAATAGTATTGGTGACAAGGATGAGCCTTGAGGGACTCCACAGGAGACTGCCCGGGTTTCCGAGGTGAATGTTCCCAGTTTCACTGTCTGGAAACGATTCTCTAAGAAGGATGTAAACCATTTTAGAGCAGAATCTGTAGCTCCTGCAACTTCAGCGAGGCGGACAAGTAAAGTATTGTGGTCCACTGTATCGAATGCTGCGCTGAGGTCTAACAGTACCAGGAGACTCGGTTCTCCGTCGTCTGCTGCTTCAAGGGCGTCGTCCCATATCTTCAGAAGTGCTGTTTCTGTGCCATGGCCTGGGCGAAAGCCTGATTGCAGAGGGTCCAGGAGTTGGTGTGAGTTCAGGTGGTGTTGTAACTGCTGTACTACTGCTTTCTCTATAATCTTGGAGATGGTGTTGAGGCTAGTTATTGGTCTGCGGCAGTTAGGGTCCTTGGGGTCGAGATTGGGTTTCTTTAGCAGGGGTTTGAGGATGCCTTGCTTGAGGGAGGTTGGCACAGTCCCTTCTTTGAATGATTGATTTATGAGATGTGTTAGGGTAGGGGCCAAGATGTCGGCACATTCTTTAAACAGTTTAGTGGGGATGATGTCGTTAGGTGATGTGCTGTCTCGAAGGCTTCTGATGATGTTTTTAGTCATGTCCGTGGTGATTGGGGACAAAAAGAAATTCGGCGGTTGAGTGATGTTCGTAACGCTATCCTCTTTTTGCTTTGGTTGAGTAAGGTTGGTTGTTATTTTTTGATGGATTGATTTCCGAATGAAGTCGATTTTGTCGATGAAGAAGTCTGATAACTCATTGCAGAATTCTTGAGTATCGTTTGATGGGGGCTCTAAGCAGGTCGGGTTCATTGACTGAGCAACTATTTTGAAGAGTTCACGCGGGCGGTTTAAGGCGGGTGAGATGGTGTCTGAGAAATGTTCTTTTTTGGCTTTGAAGATTGCCTTGTGGTATTTCACAGTGCGTGTTTTGTAGTTAGCATGGCTTTCCTTGGTGGGATTTCTTCTCCATGCTCTCTCAGCTCTTCTACGTTCTTGCTTGAGTAGGGTGAGAGTACCATTAAACCAACTGGAGTTTTTTTTGCGGATGAGTGTTCTGCGTTTTGGCGCCACGGAGTCTGCTGTTTGTAGTAATACATTGTTTAGGAAGTTGAGTGTTTGTTCCGTTGAGAGGTTTGAGTTTAGCAAAAGAATTTTGCTTGATAATGTGGTTTTGAAGAGATCAGAGTGAAGTTTCTTCTGAGATCTATTCCAGTGTGTTTCTGTTGCGTGTTTCTGTTTTTGGAGGATGCCGTTAGTGATGATTATAAATTTAATAGCATGGTGGTCCGTCCATGGTAGTGGAGTGTTGTCAAGTACTTTGATGTCCATATTTTGTTTGAAGATGAGATCTAAAGTGTGTCCTGACCCATGGGTGGGAGAATTTATCAGTTGTTGAAGGCCAAGTTCTTCCATTTGGTTGACGCAGGCGGTTGCGATGGAGTCTTGGGCAGAATTTACCCACAGGTTAAAATCCCCAAGTACCAGAAGGTTTTTGGTTTTCAAGGTGTGTATTGAGAAGAATTCAGTGAGCGGCGTAAGGAGATTGGTCTTTGGTCCTGGTGGTCTGTAGCATAGTAGTATGTGAATGGTGTCCTGAGGTATTGTTTGAAGATGCAGTGAGAGTGTTTCCATGAAAGGCACTGAGTTCTGTAAGTTTGGTTTGGTGAACCCAAGATGTGATTTGAAAATCACTGCTAGGCCTCCTCCTTTTTTTCCGATTCTATGCTCGGTTAGGATACTGTAGTTCTCGGGCACCAGTTCAGTTAGGATGGTGTTGCAGTCAGGTGTTAGCCAGCTTTCTGTAATGAAGAGGCAATCAATGTTATTTTCCATGACGAAGTCGTGGATTTCCAGCCTGTGCTTGACTGCAGATCTGGTGTTGATCAGGGCGCATGCTAGTTGTTGCGGTTGGATCGGTGTCTCCCTGCATTTCCTGGTTGATTGAGGGTTGGTCCTTAGTAATTGTTCTTTTTTTAGTCTTTTTTGAGTGGCGGTCGGTAAAGTTACGGCAGTGTTTCTTAGCCTGTGGAGGGTGTCTGCTGTGTATTTGAAGTTGCACATGATGAGGAAGACGGCGTTGCTCGTAGGAAGGGTGTTCTGATGGTGGTACTGATGTGGTGGTGATGCACTTGCAGGTGGAAGGAGGGGTCCGATGGCTACCCACTGCTACTGGAGTGGTGTGGTGACGGGCTGGAGTTGGTGCGGAGGTACTTGAGGAGCTGCGGCTACCTACCCCCCTGTCATTGATCCAGAGGAAGGCGAAAAACCCCTAGCTGTGAGTGCCAATGGTGCAGCAGAGGAAAAAAATTCCTTCCTGACCCCCCCAAGGGGCGATCGGGGATCCCTGGATCAACTGCTACAGTACCCCTGTGCTTACCTGAACGGATGGTCCAGCGGACGAAGGGAGGGGGATCTGACGCTACTTACAGGTAGGTGGTGTGGTGGCTGTGCCTACGATGATTAAAGTTGAGTAGCCTCCGGTGAATAACCAGAGCGCCTGCGGTGAGGTCCAGTAGTCGCAGGATGGGTGATTTCAGGTGTGGAGGGGCCCGGGCTCTGTAGGACAATAATGGGAAGGGGTGTGGGTAGCTGGGTGCTGGAACTAGGTCGCAGCCGTGGTCTGTCCCACCGAATCTAGCGGCTAGAATGAGGTGGTTAGACCGCGGCTGCGGTGGTGTCCCGGGGGGGCGGGTCGGGTAACTGGAAGGAGGGACCTTGGATTGCGGGTCACTCGGGGGTGATGCGGCTGGAGGCTAGTGGCCACAGGAGTGGGGGGGGGTCCTGGGATGCTGCACCGGGGTCCTCAGTTGCTGCACCGTCGGCCTGGGTGTGCCAATATGGCCGCCGGCTGGGCCCGAGCCGTGGCTGGACGGCGATGGGGGTACCAAGATGGCCGCCGGCTAGGCCCAAGCCGCGGGCTGTCCTGCGGTGTTGCCCGGACCGTCCACAGAAGGTGGGCGGGTGGATCCGGTGAGGATGATCGAACAGGGAAGAGGGGGGGGCGGCCCGCCGATCGGGCGACCGGACGGTAGTAGGAGGAAGTGATGAAGTGCTGCCGGCTAGCAGCCGAAGCTAGGCCGGAGCCGCGGAATCTCCTGAGCGGCCGGCCGGCTGGCTGAAGGCGGCATCCGGAGTAGGTGAGTGCGGATAGGAGGGGAGGGGGTCCCGGTGTATGATGCGGGGGGGCTGGGCCGGACCGTGGAGTGGCCTGTGCGGCCGGCCGGCTAGCAGAGTGGGTCCGGGTCTCTTTCTTTTCTCCTTCCTTCCTTCCTTCCTTCCTTCCTTCCTTCCTTCCTTCCTTCCTTCCTTCCTTCCTTCCTTCTCCACCCATCCCCCTTTTATTTCTCTCTTTGTGACAGCCTACCAGAATAGGTAGGATCTGTGAGAGCAGCTTCCCAGTGCAGCTCTGCTTGAGGAAAATATATCTTTATTATGCCCACTCACCTACCCCCTGTACTGTCCACTCCCCTATACTGTACCCTCTTAATACAGTTCATTTTCATCCCTTGAATTTTTTCGGACTGGATAGGGGTATTTCTTACTGCGGTCTCCACTTAGCCCCTTAGAATTGGATTCATGGATTCATTACTTGGCGATTGGATAGAGCGGTCACATCTCTAAGAACAAACTGACAACCATTGGATGTTTTTCACTCCTATTGAGACACTTTCCAGACACAATTTTAAGGGGCTAAGTGGAGACCGCAGTAAGAAATACCCCTATCCAGTCCGTGCTGATCCTCCGGATGTTCCCCTATTGTGGCCTTTGTTTTGTTCCGCCTCCTCAGCTCCCGAGCTGGATGCATTACACTGCTGCCATCTTGATATCCAGCGTTTGGCGATTCATCTCAGACTCCGATACCACATTCATGCATCCGCCCCTGAAGAGCGAGCAGGGTCTCGCGAAATGCATAGGGCTTTATTGATGCTTATTTTATGCCGGTACATGCTGGGTATTATTGATGTCTGCATTATGTTTACATACTTCCCTGTCCACATGTATGTACATTTTATCATACTGACCCAGCAATTTTCAAGTTTTATTGTTGCTCATTGATGTATAACATTTGTAATAAATCTTTGTATATTTACGTTCATTTGTGTTGTGTACATTGGCTATTATGCCTGGTATTAAATAAAAGGAACAGCGCTCACAACAAAAACTAAAATTAGTTATGCTAGATGCTATCGCTGCTGTAGCAAAGTGTATAAACTCAGATAAATGATAAACGGTTACAGCGCTGATAATCATACAATAACGTGCTACGTGCTAAAAAATATTGGCTATATTATACATGTAACTGCTAGTTACCACAATGTGAGTGATGAATCAATCAGTGTTACCTGATTAGACCCCACCTGAAAAATGTGTTAGTGAATGGTTATCATATCAAATAAAATAAAATAGAAGTGAACTCTAATCACAATATAACAGTGCAAGAAATAGTGTAAGAAAATATATAGAATAAAAAATAAAAAATATATAGTCCCGACCCAACTAGCCCCAGCTGGGCATGGATCTCAGGCAGCCAACTTAATGGTATCCCAACGGCTCCTATGTGGACAAGTCAATCCGTACTCTGATCCAACATCAGGTGCTTCTATATGGATAAGTGGATATTAGACTGATACTTCAACCTATGGAGCCATATATCTTGCAAACGATCACCCAAAAATAGAAGGAGAGAGAATATATATATGGTGAAGTACTGCGGGATGTAAGAGCCAATCGCACTACAGACCGCTACTCACGCTTTCCCTGGTGACAGTCAGGCATAACAGGCATATCAGATGCTTCCGCGATCGCCGCCTGGTAGCGTGCGCTCCACGAAGCCAGGAAGGTAAAAAAGCGTCACTTGGTTGTTTGAAGGCCGGATGTGACGTCTACGCGTTTCGCCCCTCCTCCAGGGCGTCATCAAAGGACTACACATCCAACCACGGCCATCCAATATATAGGGTGAAAAAAGAGAGTGACAGCCAATCAAGGCCAGTGGGACGCCCTCATCACCACTCTTCCTGAATCATCATATCCTGTTATGACCCAGACAACTTTATTACAAAAACGGGATGAACAACATAGAATTGATTTAAAAAAGCTAATCACTAGCTTTGGATACAAAAATCTCATGTGCAATTATGTTGTTACATTTTGAACATATATTGCTTAGATAGGAATAATTGATAAAATACAATCAGAAATAGAAATTATGCTCAAATAAATATGTATAATAAATAAAATATAAAAAATATATAAAAAATGTGAAAAATAATACAAATAAAAATAAAAATGAAAAATAAAAATGTAAAGTAAAAGAAATATAAAAATAAAAAATTTTAAAAGGTTGAGAGATTCCTTTCCATTTCTATAAAAAATTCCCCCCATTCTAGAATGGAAGAAACTCCTTTAGATCAACCGAAAAAAATTTTCCTTTGTTGATTAAAAGAAAAATGCAGCTATAGCCCCTGCCACTAATCGCAGATTTAGTTTATTCCATTTACCAATTGGAAAGAAAACAATTAAGATCTAATTCGACATTAATCCCATAAGGTTGCAACGTGCGGAGTCTGTGGATCCATTGGGTTTCATTCTGTGATATTGCCCTCTTCAGATCCGAACCCCGCCAATGGGCTTCCACTTTGTCAATACCACAAAAAGTGAGAACACTAGGGTCCCTATTGTGGAATAATCTAAAGTGGTTGGAAAGGCCATGATGTTTATAGCCCTTCCTGATTCTATTAACGTGTTCTCTAAGCCTGACCCCTAGTTGCCTAGTGGTCCTCCCCACATATTGCAAATTGCATGGGCAGGATAGGAGATAGGTCACGTGCGTGGTGTTACATGTGATGAACTTCTTGATCTCGAAAACCCTGCCATCAACTGCTGATGTGAAATGGGTGGTTTTCTTTTTTCGAAATTTTGAAGTCCTACACATCATGCACCTACCGCAACTAAAAAACCCAACCCTATCTAAAAACGTGCACACCTTCCTAGGTGGATTCACCACATTATGTGCTAGTTGTAACCTAAGTGAAGGTGGTTTGGTGTAAATGAAACTTGGTCGGGCAGGTAGAATTTTTTTCAGGTCAGTATCTTCTAGCAGTAAGGGCCAATGTTCTCTAATAATTTTCTCAAACTGACGGTAATGCCTATTAAACCCTGTCTTAAAAGCTATACTGTAGTCATTTTCTTTTTTCATTTTTTGTTTAAACAACTCCTGTCTATCCATCTCACCAACTAGTTTTTTTGTACGTTCTAAGTCTTCCAATTTGTATCCCTTGGCTCTAAAACGTTCCAGAATAGTATTGGCTTGTAGGTTGTAGTCGTTTTTATTACTACAATTTCTTCTCACCCTGATCATTTGGCTTTTGGGTATACCCCTCAACCATCTTGGATGGTGGCAGCTGGTCAGAGGGATATAGCCATTCCTGTCCACATCCTTGAAATAGGTGCGTGTACAGAGTTTATCTCCCTCTCTAAAAATAGTGAGATCTAGGAAATTAATCTCTGTACAGCTCAGACTCTCAGAGAAAGAGATATTGAAGGAATTTCTACTGATCTCTTGTAGAAAATCAAAAAACGATTCTGGTGATCCTGCCCAAATAATAAAAATATCGTCGATGTACCTTTTATAGAGTTTAAGTTCTGGTATGTTGGTTTGGTATATAGCCTGATTTTCCCAAAAGCTCATAAAGATGTTAGCTACTGAGGGGGCATACTTAGCCCCCATTGCTACGCCTTTAATCTGTCTATAATAATCTTTTTCATGCCAGAAAAAGTTGTGGCTCATTGCCATCTTTAATGCTTTTAGGAGAAACTCTCTCTGTTTACATTTAATGTCAGTATTCCCTAATGCCCACTCAACAGCTTGGAGGGCATCTTTTTGTTGGATGTTTGTATATAGTGAGTTAACATCCATACTTACCAACAAACAATCTTCAGGTACTTTCATTGGGCTGATGAGTTCTATAAGATCCTTGCTATCCTTAAGATAAGAAGGATAGCATTTGGTGAGTGGCTGTAAAAAATGGTCTAGATACTCTCCCAGTCTAGAGAACAGAGACCCGATCCCACTTATTATGGGTCGGCCCGGTGGTTTCGTGGAATTTTTGTGGATTTTCGGTACCTGGTAAATCACCGGTACTCTTGGAGCACTTGGTACCAAATATCTTGCCTCCTTCTTTTTTAGAATTTTTTCTTCCCTGGCCTTATTAACTATGTCTTTTAATTGGGCTTTATATTTCTTTGTGGGGTTACTTTTCAACTTTTCATATGTGGTTTGGTCCCCAACCAGTTTGTTCAACTCTTCCAGATAGTCGGTTTTGTTGAGTATTACCACTCCCCCACCTTTATCGGCTGACCTTATAACTATGTTCTTATTCTTCTCTAGGGCTTTTAAGCCTTTTTCCAAATCCCCTTTACGTCTTTTCGGTTGTATAACAAGCCTATCCAGATCTCGCTCAACTAATGACCTGAAGACGCCAACAAATTGATTGTTGGAGATTTGGGGATTAAAGATTGAATTATTTTTGAGAGAAGTGTGTAGATACTCTTCTATCTGAGTATTAGTGGGGGTATTAGTATTGCTAAAAAACTTTTTAATATTAATTTTCCTTATGAATTTTTGAAGATCAATAAAAGCATCAAATTTATTAAAATTCCTATCCAAAGCAAATTTTAGGCCTAAATCTAGAACCTTTAATTCTTCCTGTGAAAATACTACATCGCTCAAATTAAAAATACCTTCCATTAGACTAACCTTTTTCGCTTTCCTTTTGCCTCCTCAGCACCCTCTTGTTCTTCTTTTCTTTCTCCTTCTCCCGGCCACTGTGGTGGCATTGGGTACCAGGGTCTCCATTCCTCTGATGGATTCTGTACTCTCCCACGACCCCTCGGAGTGGCGGGTCCCCTCCCTCTCAGGGGAGGTCCTCCTGACCCTCTCCTCTGAAAATCCCCTCGTTGGTTGTTGGGGTACCAACCTCTACCCCTGCCCCTATGGGGCGGAGGCTGTTGATTGGGGTGATGGGGAGGCCAGAATTGACCACCATAATTGCCTCGCCTTTGGGCAAAGCCTCTTCCACTGTTAGATCCCCCATAAGATGACTGTGGGTAATCACAACCTAGAGGTTCGTACTGGTTGTGAGTGGCTACATTGTATGTAGGTGTGGGTGAATTGTAATATTCCTCGTTATGTTGGATGTTTCTGGTATAATCCTGGTATGAGCCATCATATCGACGGACGGGTGTTTTGATGGTATCTAGAACCCGTTCTGGCTCTCTGGATGAGGGAGCTGAGAGGGAGGGGACCCGCCACTCCGAGGGGTCGTGGGAGAGTACAGAATCCATCAGAGGAATGGAGACCCTGGTACCCAATGCCACCACAGTGGCCGGGAGAAGGAGAAAGAAAAGAAGAACAAGAGGGTGCAGAGGAGGCAAAAGGAAAGCGAAAAAGGTTAGTCTAATGGAAGGTATTTTTAATTTGAGCGATGTAGTATTTTCACAGGAAGAATTAAAGGTTCTAGATTTAGGCCTAAAATTTGCTTTGGATAGGAATTTTAATAAATTTGATGCTTTTATTGATCTTCAAAAATTCATAAGGAAAATTAATATTAAAAAGTTTTTTAGCAATACTAATACCCCCACTAATACTCAGATAGAAGAGTATCTACACACTTCTCTCAAAAATAATTCAATCTTTAATCCCCAAATCTCCAACAATCAATTTGTTGGCGTCTTCAGGTCATTAGTTGAGCGAGATCTGGATAGGCTTGTTATACAACCGAAAAGACGTAAAGGGGATTTGGAAAAAGGCTTAAAAGCCCTAGAGAAGAATAAGAACATAGTTATAAGGTCAGCCGATAAAGGTGGGGGAGTGGTAATACTCAACAAAACCGACTATCTGGAAGAGTTGAACAAACTGGTTGGGGACCAAACCACATATGAAAAGTTGAAAAGTAACCCCACAAAGAAATATAAAGCCCAATTAAAAGACATAGTTAATAAGGCCAGGGAAGAAAAAATTCTAAAAAAGAAGGAGGCAAGATATTTGGTACCAAGTGCTCCAAGAGTACCGGTGATTTACCAGGTACCGAAAATCCACAAAAATTCCACGAAACCACCGGGCCGACCCATAATAAGTGGGATCGGGTCTCTGTTCTCTAGACTGGGAGAGTATCTAGACCATTTTTTACAGCCACTCACCAAATGCTATCCTTCTTATCTTAAGGATAGCAAGGATCTTATAGAACTCATCAGCCCAATGAAAGTACCTGAAGATTGTTTGTTGGTAAGTATGGATGTTAACTCACTATATACAAACATCCAACAAAAAGATGCCCTCCAAGCTGTTGAGTGGGCATTAGGGAATACTGACATTAAATGTAAACAGAGAGAGTTTCTCCTAAAAGCATTAAAGATGGCAATGAGCCACAACTTTTTCTGGCATGAAAAAGATTATTATAGACAGATTAAAGGCGTAGCAATGGGGGCTAAGTATGCCCCCTCAGTAGCTAACATCTTTATGAGCTTTTGGGAAAATCAGGCTATATACCAAACCAACATACCAGAACTTAAACTCTATAAAAGGTACATCGACGATATTTTTATTATTTGGGCAGGATCACCAGAATCGTTTTTTGATTTTCTACAAGAGATCAGTAGAAATTCCTTCAATATCTCTTTCTCTGAGAGTCTGAGCTGTACAGAGATTAATTTCCTAGATCTCACTATTTTTAGAGAGGGAGATAAACTCTGTACACGCACCTATTTCAAGGATGTGGACAGGAATGGCTATATCCCTCTGACCAGCTGCCACCATCCAAGATGGTTGAGGGGTATACCCAAAAGCCAAATGATCAGGGTGAGAAGAAATTGTAGTAATAAAAACGACTACAACCTACAAGCCAATACTATTCTGGAACGTTTTAGAGCCAAGGGATACAAATTGGAAGACTTAGAACGTACAAAAAAACTAGTTGGTGAGATGGATAGACAGGAGTTGTTTAAACAAAAAATGAAAAAAGAAAATGACTACAGTATAGCTTTTAAGACAGGGTTTAATAGGCATTACCGTCAGTTTGAGAAAATTATTAGAGAACATTGGCCCTTACTGCTAGAAGATACTGACCTGAAAAAAATTCTACCTGCCCGACCAAGTTTCATTTACACCAAACCACCTTCACTTAGGTTACAACTAGCACATAATGTGGTGAATCCACCTAGGAAGGTGTGCACGTTTTTAGATAGGGTTGGGTTTTTTAGTTGCGGTAGGTGCATGATGTGTAGGACTTCAAAATTTCGAAAAAAGAAAACCACCCATTTCACATCAGCAGTTGATGGCAGGGTTTTCGAGATCAAGAAGTTCATCACATGTAACACCACGCACGTGACCTATCTCCTATCCTGCCCATGCAATTTGCAATATGTGGGGAGGACCACTAGGCAACTAGGGGTCAGGCTTAGAGAACACGTTAATAGAATCAGGAAGGGCTATAAACATCATGGCCTTTCCAACCACTTTAGATTATTCCACAATAGGGACCCTAGTGTTCTCACTTTTTGTGGTATTGACAAAGTGGAAGCCCATTGGCGGGGTTCGGATCTGAAGAGGGCAATATCACAGAATGAAACCCAATGGATCCACAGACTCCGCACGTTGCAACCTTATGGGATTAATGTCGAATTAGATCTTAATTGTTTTCTTTCCAATTGGTAAATGGAATAAACTAAATCTGCGATTAGTGGCAGGGGCTATAGCTGCATTTTTCTTTTAATCAACAAAGGAAAATTTTTTTCGGTTGATCTAAAGGAGTTTCTTCCATTCTAGAATGGGGGGAATTTTTTATAGAAATGGAAAGGAATCTCTCAACCTTTTAAAATTTTTTATTTTTATATTTCTTTTACTTTACATTTTTATTTTTCATTTTTATTTTTATTTGTATTATTTTTCACATTTTTTATATATTTTTTATATTTTATTTATTATACATATTTATTTGAGCATAATTTCTATTTCTGATTGTATTTTATCAATTATTCCTATCTAAGCAATATATGTTCAAAATGTAACAACATAATTGCACATGAGATTTTTGTATCCAAAGCTAGTGATTAGCTTTTTTAAATCAATTCTATGTTGTTCATCCCGTTTTTGTAATAAAGTTGTCTGGGTCATAACAGGATATGATGATTCAGGAAGAGTGGTGATGAGGGCGTCCCACTGGCCTTGATTGGCTGTCACTCTCTTTTTTCACCCTATATATTGGATGGCCGTGGTTGGATGTGTAGTCCTTTGATGACGCCCTGGAGGAGGGGCGAAACGCGTAGACGTCACATCCGGCCTTCAAACAACCAAGTGACGCTTTTTTACCTTCCTGGCTTCGTGGAGCGCACGCTACCAGGCGGCGATCGCGGAAGCATCTGATATGCCTGTTATGCCTGACTGTCACCAGGGAAAGCGTGAGTAGCGGTCTGTAGTGCGATTGGCTCTTACATCCCGCAGTACTTCACCATATATATATTCTCTCTCCTTCTATTTTTGGGTGATCGTTTGCAAGATATATGGCTCCATAGGTTGAAGTATCAGTCTAATATCCACTTATCCATATAGAAGCACCTGATGTTGGATCAGAGTACGGATTGACTTGTCCACATAGGAGCCGTTGGGATACCATTAAGTTGGCTGCCTGAGATCCATGCCCAGCTGGGGCTAGTTGGGTCGGGACTATATATTTTTTATTTTTTATTCTATATATTTTCTTACACTATTTCTTGCACTGTTATATTGTGATTAGAGTTCACTTCTATTTTATTTTATTTGATATGATAACCATTCACTAACACATTTTTCAGGTGGGGTCTAATCAGGTAACACTGATTGATTCATCACTCACATTGTGGTAACTAGCAGTTACATGTATAATATAGCCAATATTTTTTAGCACGTAGCATATTATGCCTGGTAACTCACAATCATTGTTGTTACCGCTTAGTTACATAACATCTTGAAATTAATAAATTGATTTTGTCTCAGTGTTCATTGTGGACATTGGCTAAACCTCTCTCACCTCATCTAAAGTCCCAGGGCTATTTTTCTTGTTTTTTTGTGCACTATTAGGGATGGAGGTGTCAGAGGGGTCACACCAGACCTTAATCTTCCTTTTTATGGCTAACCTAGGGTGACCACATTTCCAAACTGACATTCAGGGACATCCCCCTCCCCCCCGCACCCGCGCCCCCCCAAAGAAATCAACGTGGCAGCGCTGATATACCGCCGGCAAAATGCCCCTGCGGTGGCATTTTGCAGGCGGATTTAACCCCTTTTCGGCCGCTAGTGGGGGGTTAAAAAATAGCGCCACTTTACCGCTGACGCCCGGGGCGGCACAGTGTGAAAGGGGTCTAATAACAAGGTGGTCACCCTATTTGGAATAAGATAGCCAGACTTTCCGCCACACAGAAATACATATTTGAAGAAAAAAAAGGAAATTTTATTGTTACGAACATACACTATCAGATTCTAGAAGGAACATTGTTAAAAGCAACACATGATTCATTGCAAGCATGTATGTTCTCATAGAATAGTATTAGTGAGTGAGTAGTGTACAAACCTGGAAGTTTGGCTGGCGGCTCGGGTCGCAGCCCTCGTGGGCGGGAGGAGGCTCAGGAGGAGAGAAGTTGGGCTGCTGGCTGCTGGCCTGGCAATGAGCTGCAGGCAGCGGGAGTAGTCGGCCCTGTACTGGCACTGGGCACAGGCTGCCGTGGTGGATCCTGGCTTACCAGCAGTGCCAGTGGGATAGACAGGGGGACCGTGAGATGGACAGGGGGACCGTGGGATGGACAGGGGGACCGTGGGATGGACAGGGGGACAGTGAGATGGACAGGGAGACAGTGAGATGGACAGGGGGACCGTGAGATGGACAGGGGGACCGTGGGATGGACAGGGGGGCCGTGAGATGGACAGGGGGGCCGTGGGATGGACAGGGGGACCGTGGGATGGACAGGGGGACCGTGGGATGGACAGGGGGACAGTGAGATGGACAGGGGGACAGTGAGATGGACAGGGAGACAGTGGGATGGACAGGGGGACCGTGAGATGGACAGGGGGACAGTGAGATGGACAGGGGGACCGTGAGATGGACAGGGGGACAGTGAGATGGACAGGGGGACAGTGAGATGGACAGGGGGACAGTGAGATGGACAGGGAGACAGTGGGATGGACAGGGGGACAGTGAGATGGACAGGGGGACCGTGGGATGGACAGGGGGACCGTGAGATGGACAGGGGGACCGTGGGATGGACAGGGGGGCCGTGAGATGGACAGGGGGGCCGTGGGATGGACAGGGGGACCGTGGGATGGACAGGGGGACCGTGGGATGGACAGGGGGACAGTGAGATGGACAGGGGGACAGTGAGATGGACAGGGAGACAGTGGGATGGACAGGGGGACCGTGAGATGGACAGGGGGACAGTGAGATGGACAGGGGGACAGTGAGATGGACAGGGGGACAGTGAGATGGACAGGGAGACAGTGGGATGGACAGGGGGACAGTGAGATGGACAGGGAGACAGTGGGATGGACAGGGGGACAGTGAGATGGACAGGGGGACAGTGAGATGGACAGGGGGACAGTGAGATGGACAGGGGGACAGTGAGATGGACAGGGGGACAGTGAGATGGACAGGGAGACAGTGGGATGGACAGGGGGACAGTGAGATGGACAGGGAGACAGTGGGATGGACAGGGGGACAGTGAGATGGACAGGGGGACAGTGAGATGGACAGGGGGACAGTGAGATGGACAGGGGGACAGTGAGATGGACAGGGGGACAGTGAGATGGACAGGGGGACAGTGAGATGGACAGGGAGACAGTGAGATGGACAGGGAGACAGTGGGATGGACAGGGGGACAGTGAGATGGACAGGGAGACAGTGGGATGGACAGGGGGACAGTGAGATGGACAGGGAGACAGTGAGATGGACAGGGAGACAGTGGGATGGACAGGGGGACAGTGAGATGGACAGGGAGACAGTGAGATGGACAGGGGGACAGTGGGATGGACAGGGGGACAGTGAGATGGACAGGGGGACAGTGAGATGGACAGGGGGACAGTGGGATGGACAGGGGGACAGTGAGATGGACAGGGGGACAGTGAGATGGACAGGGGGACAGTGAGATGGACAGGGGGACAGTGAGATGGACAGGGAGACAGTGGGATGGACAGGGGGACAGTGAGATGGACAGGGGGACAGTGAGATGGACAGGGGGACAGTGAGATGGACAGGGGGACAGTGAGATGGACAGGGGGACAGTGAGATGGACAGGGGGACAGTGAGATGGACAGGGGGACCGTGGGATGGACAGGGGGACCGTGAGATGGACAGGGGGACAGTGGGATGGACAGGGAGACAGTGGGATGGACAGGGGGACAGTGAGATGGACAGGGAGACAGTGAGATGGACAGGGAGACAGTGGGATGGACAGGGGGACAGTGAGATGGACAGGGAGACAGTGGGATGGACAGGGGGACCGTGAGATGGACAGGGAGACAGTGGGATGGACAGGGGGACCGTGAGATGGACAGGGAGACAGTGAGATGGACAGGGGGACAGTGAGATGGACAGGGAGACAGTGAGATGGACAGGGAGACAGTGGGATGGACAGGGGGACAGTGAGATGGACAGGGAGACAGTGGGATGGACAGGGGGACCGTGAGATGGACAGGGGGACAGTGGGATGGACAGGGGGACCGTGAGATGGACAGGGGGACAGTGAGATGGACAGGGGGACAGTGAGATGGACAGGGGGACAGTGAGATGGACAGGGGGACAGTGAGATGGACAGGGAGACAGTGAGATGGACAGGGGGACAGTGAGATGGACAGGGGGACAGTGAGATGGACAGGGGGACAGTGAGATGGACAGGGGGACAGTGAGATGGACAGGGAGACAGTGGGATGGACAGGGGGACCGTGAGATGGACAGGGGGACAGTGAGATGGACAGGGGGACAGTGAGATGGACAGGGGGACAGTGAGATGGACAGGGGGACCGTGGGATGGACAGGGGGACAGTGAGATGGACAGGGGGACAGTGAGATGGACAGGGAGACAGTGAGATGGACAGGGGGACAGTGAGATGGACAGGGGGACAGTGAGATGGACAGGGGGACAGTGAGATGGACAGGGGGACAGTGGGATGGACAGGGGGACAGTGAGATGGACAGGGAGACAGTGAGATGGACAGGGGGACAGTGAGATGGACAGGGGGACAGTGAGATGGACAGGGGGACAGTGAGATGGACAGGGGGACAGTGAGATGGACAGGGAGACAGTGAGATGGACAGGGGGACAGTGAGATGGACAGGGGGACAGTGAGATGGACAGGGGGACAGTGAGATGGACAGGGGGACAGTGAGATGGACAGGGGGACAGTGAGATGGACAGGGGGACCGTGAGATGGACAGGGGGACAGTGAGATGGACAGGGAGACAGTGAGATGGACAGGGGGACCGTGAGATGGACAGGGAGACAGTGAGATGGACAGGGGGACCGTGAGATGGACAGGGGGACAGTGAGATGGACAGGGGGACCGTGAGATGGACAGGGGGACAGTGAGATGGACAGGGGGACCGTGAGATGGACAGGGGGACAGTGAGATGGACAGGGGGACAGTGAGATGGACAGGGGGACCGTGAGATGGACAGGGGGACAGTGAGATGGACAGGGGGACAGTGAGATGGACAGGGGGACAGTGGGATGGACAGGGGGACAGTGAGATGGACAGGGAGACAGTGAGATGGACAGGGGGACAGTGAGATGGACAGGGGGACAGTGAGATGGACAGGGGGACCGTGGGATGGACAGGGGGACAGTGAGATGGACAGGGGGACAGTGAGATGGACAGGGAGACAGTGAGATGGACAGGGGGACAGTGAGATGGACAGGGGGACAGTGAGATGGACAGGGGGACAGTGAGATGGACAGGGAAACAGTGAGATGGACAGGGAGACAGTGAGATGGACAGGGAGACAGTGGGATGGACAGGGGGACCGTGAGATGGACAGGGGGACCGTGGGATGGACAGGGGGACAGTGGGATGGACAGGGGGACAGTGGGATGGACAGAGGGACAGTGGGACAGTAATGGACTGTACATACCTCTCTCCTGCTGTCCCGTTCTGTAAGCTGTGGGTTGCACTGGCTCCCTGTACACTGGCTGCTCCTTTTGCTGGGCTCCTGCAAGAGCACTGCATTGACAGGGGTGAGAGGATCAGGGTGGCCCCTGCTTTGCTCTGCATGCAGAGAGAGGGACTGAGGGAGCCGGAATTAGGGGGCGGAGCTGAGGTGGACCGAGGAGCGTGGTGGACACAGAGGCGCGCTGCTTAGTGCAGGGCAGCACTGGGTAAGCCTCGCTCAGCCGAAGTCACTGGTTGCTAGACGCGAGGCGGGGCGGCCCTAGCAACCAGTTAGTTCGGCTGAGCGATGCAATGTTTATCACGGTGGCGGACTGGCGGTATGGTTTTTTTTTTTTCATTCCGGGACAGTGTATTGTCCCGGAATGAAGGTGCCCGGGACCCGGGACACAAATATGCATTAAGGGACAATCCCGGGCAATCCGGGACACGCGGGCACCCTAGGTCTAACCCCAATGGCTGATGTCTTTTAATGCAATGTCTCTCTCTTACTATCATAGCTCATCCCCTTGGGCGTCATTGCTGGTCTGCTGACTCATGGATGTGTAGAGCTGCATATAAACAGATCACTGTCTCTTTGGTTTCTGGCATCTGTTTCTCCCCCTTCACTGTGACCGCCACTAGGCAAGGTACATATCTTTGTGTAAGCTATTATACATACTATTGGAATTGTCTAGATGGATGTCTGTGCATGTGTCCATGTGCATGCTTACATGTGTATTTGTGTGTATGCATGTGGTTGCATGCACACTCATCGTTCATATATATTTTTACTTTGCAGTGGATGCTGCTTTGGCTGTTGGTCAATTCCATTTAGCAAATTTAATTGACCAGATGCACATGCACACATATGCACATATACATTGGTGCATGTACATGAATGCATGCATATTGACCCTTTATAGATAGGTACCTTGAATGTTTGGGTCTATGGGGTTTTACAATCCCAGTAACCAATTAAAACCTGCCTTTTCTTTGTTTTCTTCCTCTTTTACCTCATTACGGTTTAGGGGTGCATCTCGGAGGGCCAGCTTGGGTTGTCCTTTGTGTGGGATTCGGGTTTTGCTCCCCCTCCTACTGCCCTTGGATTTATCCATCTGCGCTGGTGCTCCAGCTTACCCCGCCGGGCCGGGGGGGGCTCTACAGGCTGACAGCTGCAATACACAACTGCTTTTAAATGTTAAACCCTGGATAAGAAATCTATTCTAGAACTACACAGCTCACACGGTCAGTGCCCAAACACACTATAATGCAAAGTGCGATGTGACCACATACGTACTTACCTGCTTGTGTATAATTAATATTATGCATTTTAATTTGTGTTCATTTGTCTTAATTGCAGACGCTTTTAGGTTCTGCGACAAAATCGCATACACCCCTGATGAAGAAATAGCATTTTCGAAACGCGTTGGGTCTTGTCTGTTAAGTTCATCTTCAACATACCAGATCCTTGCGATTATCAGCTGTCCCTTCTGAACTGCTATTGTCTGAATAGTCTTGTCCAGTACTCAATTATGATTTTTTTGATATGTGTAGTGTATATATGTGCTTACTATTTTAAACTTATGTTTTCTAATAAAATTCTACATACTTTTTACATTACTCTCACACCTCATTGCGTTATCTATCCCTTTTCAAAAGTCCCACTCAGAGGAAACTCAATTCTTTCAGTGTTTTGTTACTCGGGATGGGGGATAGTTTAGCGGATACTCAGTGACATTGAGCACTTTTTTCAATTATTCAACCCGATAGAACACCTTTGGGATGAATTTGAGTGGAGACTGCGACCCACTTCTTCTTGTCCAACATCAGTGCCTGACCTCACAAATGCGCTTCTGGAAGAATGGTCAAACATTCCCATAGACCCCCTCCTAAACCTTGTGGACGGCCTTCCCAGAAGAGTTGAAGCTGCTATAGCTGCAAAGGGCGGGGCCAACTCAATATTGAACCCTACGGCAGGGTCGGTCCCAGGCGGGTGCACGGGGTGCAGTGCACCCGGGCGCCAGAGAGGTGGGGGCGCTGAAGCGCCAGAGTGCTCCCTTCCCTCCTCCTCCTCCTCTCCGTGTCCAAAGCAGGCTCCCTCCGCAGGTCACGCCGCTATGTTTTTTTCGCTGCTGCTAGAGCCCATCCCCCCTCCCTCCTTCTCCTGTCAGAGAAGGAGAGCAGCCGCCGGAGATCGGAGCGGCTGGTCTCTGTATGGAGAGAGACCAGCCGCTCAGTGACTTCGCTGAGGGGGAGAGCGGTCCGTGCCTGCAGCTTGATAGGCTGACACACACAGGTTCTCCTCCTCTGTCTCTCACTCCCGCGGCCCGCCCAAGCCTGTCTAGACAACTGCTCTTCACCCGGGCGGCGCGGCTGCACACTGTCCTCTCTAGCTGCCGCCCGGGTTTTAATGGGTCTCTAGCTAGAGTACTAATAGAGGGAGGTTTGTCTCTGGGGCGGTCGGTCTGTACTAATCGAGGGGGATTTGTCCTGGGGGTCTGTACTAATGGGGGGGTTGTCCTGGTGGGGGGTCTGTACCAATAGAGGGGGGGGGAATTGTCCGGGGGGGGGGGGGTCTGTACTAAAGGAGGGGGCTTTGTCCTGGTGGGGGGTCTGTACCAGTGGCGGAATTTTCAGGGTCGCAACAGTCGCACTTGCGACTGGGCCCTGGAATTCTGCCAGTGTGGGGGGGCCCCAAGACGCCGCACCTCCCCTGGCTGGCATCTAACTATACAGGAGAGGGGGGCGTAAGGGGGCGATCGGCAGCTGTGTGATGTCTGCGCTCTGCGGGATGTCCCTCCAGGCAGCACACAGTTCACTTCCCGAATATCAGTGAGTACAATGGAGAGGGGAGGGGCCTCTGACCCGAGCAGACACCAGATTGAGTGCACAAGTTTGTCCCTCTGCTTGTACACTCTGAGTCTTGCTAATACACGCTCGGGTCAGAGGCCCCTCCCCTCTCCATTGGATACAATGATATTCGGGAAGTGAACTGTGTGCTGCCTGGAGGGACATCCTGCAGAGTGCAGACATGACAAGGAAGCATGCTGCTTCTCATGTAAGTAAAGCACAATACTGGCCACCCACCTGTCCCCTCTCACACTGTCCCCCCACACACTGTCCCCTCTCACACTGTCCCCCCATACACTGTCCCCTCTCACACTGTCCCCTCTCACACTGTCCCCCCACACACTGTCCCCTCTCACACTGTCCCCCCACACACTGTCCCCTCTCACACTGTCCCCTCTCACACTGTCCCCCCACACACTGTCCCCTCACACACTGTCCCCTCTCACACTGTCCCCTCTCACACTGTCCCCTCTCACACTGTCCCCCCACACACTGTCCCCCCACACACTGTCCCCCCACACACTGTCCCCCCACACACTGTCCCCTCTCACACTGTCCCCTCTCACACTGTCCCCTCTCACACTGTCCCCCCACACACTGTCCCCTTACACACTGTCCCCTCTCACACTGTCCCCCCATACACTGTCCCCTCTCACACTGTCCCCTCTCACACTGTCCCCCCACACACTGTCCCCTCTCACACTGTCCCCCCACACACTGTCCCCTCTCACACTGTCCCCTCTCACACTGTCCCCCCACACACTGTCCCCTCACACACTGTCCCCTCTCACACTGTCCCCTCTCACACTGTCCCCTCTCACACTGTCCCCCCACACACTGTCCCCCCACACACTGTCCCCCCACACACTGTCCCCCCACACACTGTCCCCTCTCACACTGTCCCCTCTCACACTGTCCCCTCTCACACTGTCCCCCCACACACTGTCCCCTCTCACACTGTCCCCTCTCACACTGTCCCCACACACACTGTCCCCCCACACACTGTCCCCTCTCACACTGTCCCCTCTCACACTGTCCCCCCACCTCACACTGTCCCCCCACACACTGTCCCCTCTCACACTGTCCCCCCACACACTGTCCCCTCTCACACTGTCCCCTCTCACACTGTCCCCTCTCACACTGTCCCCTCTCACACTGTCCCCCCACACACTGTCCCCCCACACACTGTCCCCTCTCACACTGTCCCCTCTCACACTGTTCCCTCTCACACTGTCCCCCCACACACTGTCCCCTCTCACACTGTCCCCTCTCACACTGTCCCCCCACACACTGTCCCCTCTCACACTGTCCCCCCACACACTGTCCCCTCTCACACTGTCCCCTCTCACACTGTCCCCTCTCACACTGTCCCCCCACACACTGTCCCCTCTCACACTGTCCCCCCACACACTGTCCCCTCTCACACTGTCCCCTCTCACACTGTCCCCCCACACACTGTCCCCTCACACACTGTCCCCTCTCACACTGTCCCCTCTCACACTGTCCCCTCTCACACTGTCCCCCCACACACTGTCCCCCCACACACTGTCCCCCCACACACTGTCCCCTCTCACACTGTCCCCTCTCACACTGTCCCCTCTCACACTGTCCCCCCACACACTGTCCCCTTACACACTGTCCCCTCTCACACTGTCCCCCCATACACTGTCCCCTCTCACACTGTCCCCTCTCACACTGTCCCCCCACACACTGTCCCCTCTCACACTGTCCCCCCACACACTGTCCCCTCTCACACTGTCCCCTCTCACACTGTCCCCCCACACACTGTCCCCTCACACACTGTCCCCTCTCACACTGTCCCCTCTCACACTGTCCCCTCTCACACTGTCCCCCCACACACTGTCCCCCCACACACTGTCCCCCCACACACTGTCCCCCCACACACTGTCCCCTCTCACACTGTCCCCTCTCACACTGTCCCCTCTCACACTGTCCCCCCACACACTGTCCCCTCTCACACTGTCCCCTCTCACACTGTCCCCACACACACTGTCCCCCCACACACTGTCCCCTCTCACACTGTCCCCTCTCACACTGTCCCCCCACCTCACACTGTCCCCCCACACACTGTCCCCTCTCACACTGTCCCCCCACACACTGTCCCCTCTCACACTGTCCCCTCTCACACTGTCCCCTCTCACACTGTCCCCTCTCACACTGTCCCCCCACACACTGTCCCCCCACACACTGTCCCCTCTCACACTGTCCCCTCTCACACTGTTCCCTCTCACACTGTCCCCCCACACACTGTCCCCTCTCACACTGTCCCCTCTCACACTGTCCCCACACACACTGTCCCCCCACACACTGTCCCCTCTCACACTGTCCCCTCTCACACTGTCCCCTCTCACACTGTCCCCCCACACACTGTCCCCCCACACACTGTCCCCTCTCACACTGTCCCCTCTCACACTGTCCCCCCACACACTGTCCCCTCTCACACTGTCCCCTCTCACACTGTCCCCCCACACACTGTCCCCTCTCACACTGTCCCCACACACACTGTCCCCTCTCACACTGTCCCCTCTCACACTGTCCCCTCTCACACTGTCCCCCCACCTCACACTGTCCCCCCACACACTGTCCCCTCTCACACTGTCCCCTCACACACTGTCCCCCCACAGACTGTCCCCCCACACACTGTCCCCCCACACACTGTCCCCTCTCACACTGTCCCCTCACACACTGTCCCCCCACACACTGTCCCCTCTCACACTGTCCCCACACACACTGTCCCCTCTCACACTGTCCCCTCTCACACTGTCCCCTCTCACACTGTCCCCCCACCTCACACTGTCCCCCCACACACTGTCCCCTCTCACACTGTCCCCCCCACACACTGTCCCCCCACACACTGTCCCCTCTCACACTGTCCCCTCTCACACTGTCCCCCCACACACTGTCCCCTCTCACACTGTCCCCTCTCACACTGTCCCCACACACACTGTCCCCTCTCACACTGTCCCCTCTCACACTGTCCCCTCTCACACTGTCCCCCCACACACTGTCCCCTCTCACACTGTCCCCTCTCACACTGTCCCCTCTCACACTGTCCCCCCACACACTGTCCCCTCTCACACTGTCCCCACACACACTGTCCCCTCTCACACTGTCCCCACACACACTGTCCCCTCTCACACTGTCCCCTCTCACACTGTCCCCTCTCACACTGTCCCCCCACACACTGTCCCCTCTCACACTGTCCCCCCACACACTGTCCCCCCACACACTGTCCCCCCACACACTGTCCCCTCTCACACTGTCCCCCCACACACTGTCCCCCCACACACTGTCCCCTCTCACACTGTCCCCTCTCACACTGTCCCCACACACACTGTCCCCTCTCACACTGTCCCCTCTCACACTGTCCCCTCTCACACTGTCCCCCTCACACTGTCCCCTCTCACACTGTCCCCCCTCACACTGTCCCCCTCACACTGTCCCCCTCTCACACTGTCCCCTCTCACACTGTCCCCTCTCACACTGTCCCCTCTCACACTGTCCCCCCTCACACTGTCCCCCCTCACACTGTCCCCCTCACACTGTCCCCTCTCACACTGTCCCCTCTCACACTGTCCCCTCTCACACTGTCCCCTCTCACACTGTCCCCCCTCACACTGTCCCCTCTCACACTGTCCCCCCACACACTGTCCCCTCTCACACTGTCCCCTCTCACACTGTCCCCCCTCACACTGTCCCCCCTCACACTGTCCCCCCTCACACTGTCCCCCTCACACTGTCCCCTCTCACACTGTCCCCTCTCACACTGTCCCCTCTCACACTGTCCCCTCTCACACTGTCCCCCCACACACTGTCCCCCCACACACTGTCCCCCCACACACTGTCCCCTCTCACACTGTCCCCTCTCACACTGTCCCCTCTCACACTGTCCCCCCCACACACTGTCCCCCCACACACTGTCCCCTCTCACACTGTCCCCTCTCACACTGTCCCCCCTCACACTGTCCCCCCACACACTGTCCCCCCACACACTGTCCCCTCTCACACTGTCCCCTCTCACACTGTCCCCTCTCACACTGTCCCCCCTCACACTGTCCCCCCTCACACTGTCCCCCCTCACACTGTCCCCTCTCACACTGTCCCCTCTCACACTGTCCCCCCACACACTGTCCCCCCACACACTGTCCCCTCTCACACTGTCCCCTCTCACACTGTCCCCTCTCACACTGTCCCCCCCACACACTGTCCCCCCACACACTGTCCCCCCACACACTGTCCCCCCACACACTGTCCCCTCTCACACTGTCCCCTCTCACACTGTCCCCTCTCACATTGTCCCCTCTCACACTGTCCCCCCCACACACTGTCCCCTCTCACACTGTCCCCTCACACACTGTCCCCCCACACACTGTCCCCCACACACTGTCCCCTCTCACACTGTCCCCTCTCACACTGTCCCCCCACACACTGTCCCCCCACACACTGTCCCCTCACACACTGTCCCCCCACACACTGTCCCCTCTCACACTGCCCCCACACACTGTCCCCTCTCACACTGTCCCCTCTCACACTGTCCCCTCTCACACTGTCCCCTCTCACACTGCCCGCCACACACTGTCCCCTCTCACACTGTCCCCCCACACACTGTCCCCCCACACACTGTCCCCTCTCACACTGTCCCCTCTCACACTGTCCCCTCACACACTGTCCCCTCTCACACTGTCCCCTCTCACACTGTCCCCTCTCACACTGTCCCCTCTCACACTGTCCCCCCACACACTGTCCCCTCTCACACTGTCCCCTCTCACACTGTCCCCTCTCACACTGTCCCCTCACACACTGTCCCCTCTCACACTGTCCCCTCTCACACTGTCCCCCCACACACTGTCCCCTCTCACACTGTCCCCCCACACACTGTCCCCCCACACACTGTCCCCCCACACACTGTCCCCTCTCACACTGTCCCCACACACACTGTCCCCCCACACACTGTCCCCTCTCACACTGTCCCCCCACACACTGTCCCCCCACACACTGTCCCCTCTCACACTGTCCCCTCTCACACTGTCCCCTCACACACTGTCCCCTCTCACACTGTCCCCTCTCACACTGTCCCCACACACACTGTCCCCCCACACACTGTCCCCTCTCACACTGTCCCCTCTCACACTGTCCCCTCTCACACTGTCCCCTCACACACTGTCCCCTCTCACACTGTCCCCTCTCACACTGTCCCCCCACACACTGTCCCCCCACACACTGTCCCCCCACACACTGTCCCCCCACACACTGTCCCCTCTCACACTGTCCCCACACACACTGTCCCCCCACACACTGTCCCCTCTCACACTGTCCCCTCTCACACTGTCCCCTCTCACATTGTCCCCTCTCACACTGTCCCCACACACACTGTCCCCCCACACACTGTCCCCTCTCACACTGTCCCCTCTCACACTGTCCCCTCTCACACTGTCCCCCCACACACTGTCCCCTCTCACACTGTCCCCCCACACACTGTCCCCCCCACACTGTCCCCTCTCACTGTCCCCCACACACTGTCCCCTCACACACTGTCCCCTCTCACACTGTCCCCTCACACACTGTCCCCCCACACACTGTCCCCTCTCACACTGTCCCCCCACACACTGTCCCCTCTCACACTGTCCCCTCTCACACTGTCCCCCCACACACTGTCCCCTCACACACTGTCCCCTCTCTCACACTGTCCCACCCCCACACACTGTCCCCCCACACACTGTCCCCTCTCACACTGTCCCCCCCTCACACCTGTCCCCCCACACACTGTCCCCTCTCACACTGTCCCCTCTCACACTGTCCCCACACACACTGTCCCCTCTCACACTGTCCCCTCTCACACTGTCCCCTCACACACTGTCCCCTCACACACTGTCCCCCCACACACTGTCCCCTCTCACACTGTCCCTTCTCACACTGTCCCCTCTCACACTGTCCCCTCTCACACTGTCCCCCCCACACACTGTCCCCTCTCACACTGTCCCCTCTCACACTGTCCCCCCACACACTGTCCCCTCTCACACTGTCCCCTCTCACACTGTCCCCACACACACTGTCCCCAAACACACTGTCCCCTCTCACACTGTCCCCTCTCACACTGTCC